>CM076569.1:789684642-790284642 GCA_034641835.2 Pinus albicaulis
CGTGATAAGACCTTTTCTTATCTGCAAAGCTCTTCTATCGATCCTGCGCAGCCTTCAAATTTTGCCTTATTTTTCTTACCTCAGCTTCCAGCTCCGCCAACATTTCTGGTCCCAACATTAATTTCGTCTCCGGACTGCTCCAGTTAATTGGTGTACGACATTGTCGCCCATATAACGCTTCAAAGGGACTCATTTTTAGAGACTCCTGATATCCGTTATTATATGCAAACTCCACCAAGTGCAGATAATCTTCCCACTTAGTTGGCTATCGCATTACGTACATGCGCAACATATCCTCTAAAACTTGATTCACCCGTTCCGTCTGCCCATCAGTTTGAAGGTGATAAGCGGTACTGAAGTGTATCTGGGTACCCAAACCCGAAAACAGGGTTTTCCAAAATGCGGAGGTAAACTTAACATCCCAATATGACATCACTGTCTTAGGTATACCATGCAACCTAAAGATTTCCCTCATAAATATGTCTGCAATCTGCACAGTTTTGTAAGTGGATTGCACCAGTATGAAATGAGCAGATTTACTTAATCTGCCCACCACTACCATAATTGAATCATTCTGCTTCCTTGTTTGAGGTAAGCCTGTAATAAAGTCTAAAGAGATCACTTCCCATTTCCATTCCGGTATGGGTATGGGCTGCAACAGTCCTGCTGGGTGCCGATGCTCCACTTTAACCTGTTGGCATTCTAAACACTTGCTTAGATATTCTGCAATGCTTCTGCGCATACCTGGCCAATAATATGTCTTCCTAATTGCCGTAAGCATCTTTTGGTAACCGGGATGGCCAGCATAGTTGCTGCGATGGTACTCGTCCAAGATTAACTCTTGGAGGCTTGCACTGTTAGGGATATAGATTCTTCCGCGAAAAGTTAACATTTGCTCTTCGTTACTACCAAACTTAGATGGCTTGCCTTGCTCTTGATCATCTCTCATTTACTGCCATAAAAACTGGTATTCTGGGTCCTTTCGCGCTTCCTCCCTCATTTGTTCTAACAACTGGCTAATAGGTTGGCTGCAGTACATTGCATGAATTCCATGCAATTTCCTACTCAAGGCATCTGCAACACGGTTTTCTTTTCCTTTAACATGTTGTATGTCCATGTCAAATTCGCTCAAAAAGGCATTCCACCTTGCTTGCCTAGAGTTTAAATCTGTTTGTTTGAAATAGTTAGTCAGGCTGCTATGGTCTGTTTTGAGTACGAACCTTTTGCCCTGTAGATAATGTCTCCACACTCGAAGAGCATGCACTACCGCTGTGAGTTCAAGATCGTAGGCAGAGTACTTTTGTTCATGTTCTCTTAACTTTCTGGACTCATAGGCTACTACCTTGCCTTCCTGTCTTAATACGGCACCCACTCCCTCCTTGCTGGCATCTGTACACACCTCATAGTCTTTGCTGGGGTCGGCAACCTTCAGTACTGTTGTTGTAGTTAAGAGCTGTTTCAACCTCTCAAAACTGTTCTGGCATTCCTTCGTCCATTTGAAAGGTTTGCCTTTCTTCTGTAAGGATGTAATAGGGTAGGCAATCTTAGAAAACCCCTCAATGAACCGCCAATAATATCCTGCCAGACCCATAAAGGATCTGATATCCGCCACATTTTGCGGTACTCTCCATTCCATGATGGTTTTAATCTTCTCAGGATCCACCGCTATCCCTTCAGCTGTCACAACATGGCCCAAGTACTGAATTTCTGACTTGAAGAAATCGCACTTGCTGAATTTAGCATACAGCTGATGGTTCCTCAGTATTTCCAATACTACCCTCAGATGTTCCTTATGTTCCTCCTCATTCTTTGAGTAGATTAATATGTCATCTATGAAAACCAGTACAAAGTGATCTAAAAACTGATGAAAAATGCCGTTCATCAACCTCATAAAGGTTGCTGGTGCATTTTTCAATCCGAAAGGTAATGCCACAAATTCGTAATGCCCATATCTGGTGCGGAATGCTGTTTTGCAAACATCTTCATCTTTGATTCGAATCTGATGGTATCCAGACCTCAAATCTATTTTAGAAAATACTTTGGCACCTCTCACCTGATCAAATAAGTCGTCAATTCTGGGTAGAGGGTATCTATTCTTAACTGTTAGCTTGTTGAGTTGTCAGTAGTCCATACACATCCACAAAGTTCCATCCTTCTTCTTAACAAAGAGGACTGGTGCGCCCCAAGGTGACACACTTGGGCGGATATAGCCTTTATCTAACAACTCCTGCAACTGCATTTTTAACTCTGTTAACTCTGGTATGCTCATTCTGTAAGGTTCCCTTGACACCGGAGAGGCTCCAGGTTGTAATTCAATAGTGAAATCAATATCTCTTTTAGGTGGCAACCCTGGAATGTTTTCTGGAAATACATCCAGAAATTCCTGTACCACAGGAATGTATTTTATTTCTGCCATCTCTCCCTTAGAGTCAGCATAACCTACTTGAATTGTGTATAGTTGACATCCTTTTCGAATACATTTGCTCATCTGAGACGCTGTTATGGGGCATAATTGCACAGGCTTCTTAATTCCTTTAATTTCCTTACGCGTACCATCTAACGCTCTATAATAAATTGTCTTTTCCTTACATTCCACTAAGGTCCAATGCTTTTCTAACCAATCCATTCCTAATAACACATCATACGATCCTAATAGTAGAACATTTAAGTCTACCTGCAACTGTTGTTCTGCTACTTCCAGTATGCAATCAGCAATCTTTGCTGTCACTTTGCGTTTTGCTCCGGTGGCTAACTGAACTAACCAGGTGTTCTTAAATTTCTGTTCTTTTAGCTTACACATCTCCACTAGTTGAGGACTCACATAAATTAAACTAGCTCCTGGATCTACTAAAATCGAGACAGGTTTAGATAGCATAGTACCTTCCAGTTCAATAATTGTGGGTTGGAAGTCAGCCTGTCGATCCTCCAAGGCTGCGTTTATACGTGGTATATTTCGCGCTACGTCCCCCACTGTAGATGCCTCCTGTAAGTTGGCCACTGTTTCATTCTTTTTCCGTTGTGGACAGTTCTTATGGTAGTGTGCTTCCCCGCAGCCCCAACACTGTAGGGGAGGTTTAGAATTCTGTCCTTGCTCAGGTTTGCTTGATGCTTTAGTGAGTTTTTCCTCAGCTGGCCACTTGATCCTTTGATGGTTCCTGTTAAACTGTTTGCTGCCCGCGTTCCGTACTACCCCTTTAAAGTGGTTACTTTTGCTGCTTCTAAAAGTAGAGGTATTCTTTTGATTTTTCTTGGGCTGCCAACTTTTCCCACCATCAGCTTTCATCTTATTCTGTTGGTAACACATGCGTGCTTTTCTGACAGCTTCATCCATCGTTTGGGGGTTAACGAACTCTATTCTCTCCCTCATGGGAGCAGGTAAACTACTCAGAAATCTCTGTACCTTGGCTTTTTCCTCTCTGAGGTAAGGTACATAGCGAAGCAGGGAAGTAAATTTCGTGACGTATTCATCCATGGTCATTTGGCCCAGCCGAAGATCATGGAATTCCTTGGCTTTGTCGTCATAAAATCTTTCCGTTAAATATTTATCCTTGAAATATTGTTGGAATAACTCCCATGTGATGTCCTGTTCATTAATGCTGCGGACATTTTTCACCTCTTCCCACCACAGGGTGGCCTTCTCTCGTAACTGGTATATAGACAATCTGGCCTTCAGATTGCTGCTGTACTCATATACCTAAAAATATTTATTAATGTTAATCAACCATGCTTCAGCTACTTCTTCTGCCTCACCATCAAACATTGGTGGCTTAATCTTACGAAACTCCCCCTGTAGTTTAGTTTTCTGCCTCTTATGATCCTTATGATGAGACAGATTTTCCGATTCAGCTTCATTATTATTATTGTTTTTGCTTCTGTGTGAGGAGCTCTTGTCCATTTTTCCATTGGTTAGCTGGCTCTTTGCCGGTCCTCTCATTTCCATCGAGGCTTCCCTTTCTGCACTGGGTTGTCTCATTTCCTGATTTTGTTTGTCCGATATACTCTTCAGAATCTTTTCCTGATCCTGTAACAACTTTTCATTATCTTTTCGGACCCTTAACATTTCCTCTTGTAACTTCTGTACTGTATTTAGAAGAAAGGCAGTTTGTTGTTGCTGTGATTCTAGCAGTTGACTTGTTTTTTGGTGATGTTCCATCGTTAGTTGAACCCACATCTCTGGATTCATAACTGCTGGACCTTGAAGTCCTTCAGGTTGTAGTTGGGTTGTTGTTTCTTCTGTCATATCTTCTGTTTCTGCCCAGTGCACTAATACATACACAGCTTTGTTAGTAGACCCTTAGGTTACCAGTGTAGTAACCGGGCTTTGATACCACTTGTCACAGTTATACATGTCTATTACTACAGTTCAAATATTTTTTTACCATTGTCAGAATATATATACATTTTCTTTTCTTATTAATAGCACATATAACAAATTCAATAGTCATTTTAACAATCTAACGGTAGCATTATCATATAGTTAACATAATTATATGTGTATTCAAATCTTCATGGTATTACTACATTTAACTTCTGCATAATGTGGCGCTTTACTATAAGTGACCTTTTCATATGAGATATGCTGACTTTACATAAGAGAGCGTACTCTCTAATATGGATAACCTATAAACAAATAACATCGCATTAACCTAACAATAAAAGCTCCTACGGCTGTATGCAACGTAACTATGCTATCTGTTTAATGTGCACATGGATTAAGGTGTTTCTTGTGTTAAGCTCGAGAGTTATGTTTCATTATAAATATCAACATTACTCTTAATGTCCTTGCAACATTGGTTTGGATTTTTGATCAACTATATCTTGGTTTAATCTTCTGGAAAGGACTTTACATGCATGCATATCGGCTACACCTATCTCCATATCCCAATGGGAATTCAATGCTCCGCCTTTTGGGCACATCATCCCACTGGTCTGTGCACAGTTGTCGCCCTCCAGTTCTTGGTCAGTACATTGTATCGGTGCGGATAACATTGCCGCGTATCCCACCTTGATATTCGCAGAATTTTGAGGGAAAAACGCCAAGGGTAACCTGTCTGTCGACCTCGTCACTCCAGACTGTCATTTGCTCTTGGCGCTCTGCTGGTTTCTTGGCGCGCTACAGTTTTGCATGGCCGAATTTCGTCCAGGTGGTGAGTAACTCTGCAGTTAACCCTTGTTTTCTCTTCCATGTGCAATGCTATAAGTTTTCCTATCGCTTCTCTAAATGTTTAACAGAGCTTCCAGATAGTTTCTCGTTTACAGGGTTGTCCTGGAACATCCCCGCGCGAGCCAACGCTACCACCTACCTCTCAGCTCTGGGGAAAGACTAATCTCTCCTCTTGCAAGTATGATTGCACTGAATCTGAGTTGAAGATTTTCTAACTTTAGTTTAAGGTTTTTCCAAAGCTTTCGCTTGAAGAGTAGAATGAAGAGTTCGACTGATAACTCTCTAAACCCTCGTTTTTCCTTACCTGTAGATGGAAGGTGATGTGGGTTGAATCTTTTATAACTGGTGCGTTCCGTTTGAACAACTCCTTGCAAGTAATTTGTCTGATTCACAAGTTCTTGTATAATAATCTTTTGCTTGGTTTCTTGCAGGTGAGGAGCACCGGTTACATTTCTTTGAACAGAACATCCCTACCCAAATATTTGGCGACTGACCTGTCTATTCGCACAATGTACAGGTATTTCACAGCACAAAATTTGCATGGGGTTGTGGCGTGCATTCCGGCTAAAGATTTTACTAGGATTTCAGGGTTTTAAATCTAAGTTTTGTCTGGGCATAGTTTAGAATAACCCCAGGCGTACTTTGAAAGTGCAGAGTAAAGGTTTTTGTTACAGGAATGATGCATGGTGTAATTTTCCTTGTCTACAAATAAGTTATTGCTTTCTGTAGCCTTTTTTTAAACATTTCCGCTTCAATGGCGACATGCCTTCGGATTTGACTTTCTGGAAACATTACTTTGTGTTAACATATATGATATTTCATTATTGTGGTATTTATTGTTACTATCGCCCCTTCACTCTGGGCTTTATCGTTCTGGCACAGTTACATTTCATTGTTTTATTTCACCACTGTCAACTGAATACTATACAAGAATATACAAGTCGTATGTTTGTTTTTCTGCTCTGGTTGTATTTAGTATTCGTAACACCTGTAAATACCTATTCATTTTATTATTCAGCTTGGGTCGGCTGTCCGAACCTTGTTTAATATTGCATGTTCCGGTTTCCTGTGTTCTGGTTATAAAATCATTCTTCTCGTTATTTGACCTATTGTTAAATCATTCTTTCTACTTTTCTTGGCACCGGCCGCCATACTGGCCGCGTATAGCTTCTCTAGAAAAACGAACAGGGACGGGTAGGGTTTATCCCAAACCCTGTTCCACAAGTTCGGTGCAGGTCTTCTTATAAGTTTAATACTACCATTCCTGAAATTTTGGTATGGAATCCACAATATGCATTTACAGTTAACTACTCCAAAATGATTATTGTACGAGTCTTTTATTTAACTCTAGGTTTCTGGTTTCCTGCACATAAATCATTCAAGTCTTTTTAATACGTAAGTTTATTTTAAGTTTATTCCACTTGCAAGTTTTCGATGTCTGATGTATATATATATTTCCTACTTTTATTACACAGTAGCTACCGCAGCATAACTTCATTATACAGTAACCTATTCTGTCTCAGTATCCCTAGAATAGGAATTTATAATATCATTGTAATATGAAGCTTGGCACAAACTAATTTATGTAGCATAATGAATTAAATCTCACAGTATATTCTGTTACACAATAGTTCCTAACTCATATCGCATTCATAAACAGACTCTACTATCACTGACTTTTTCTTGAAACATGTAGTAAAGTATAACAGTCTAACTGTCTTATTTATCTACTAGCATTCAAATTAAATCTTTCTAGATTACTTATCTGTGGGAAACTGTTGCTCTATAAACTGTGGTCCTCCCAACCATTCAAGGGAGCCAATCACGTCCTCCGCTTGCCCCCTAGCTCCAGAACTTCAGTTGGCACCACGGGAACAACAGTAACCTGTTGTGGCCTCTGGACGGCCAATCCAGCCACAGACAGTCAATCTGGATACAAGGTTGCAGAAGCTATTCTCAACTGTCCTATTCCACAGCTCTAGAGAATTCTTCACCTTACTCTTTCCAGAGGAAAAAACACAGAACCCCTAATCCTCCCCTGGGATTTATTTTTATCCCTGGAGGTTAGGTAACTGTCCTCTAACTGTTCCCAAGTAACCAACTTCTATTCTTAGACACTTTACCAGCAATTTAAGAGATTCATTTCCTTTTTCCAAATCAGTAACAAAATGTATTTCTTGTTGAGTTTCTTTTACAAAAATAAAAGTAAACATATATTTAAAATAAATAAATTGTCTTTTAACTAAACTCATACTAATTAGCTCTAAATGAGGCTGTCACATATTCCTCCCCTAAAAGTAACACCGTCCTCGGTGTTTCAGTCCAAGCTTACAAAAAGCTCCGGGTATGCTTACCGTACAAACTTTTCATCTTCCCAGGTAGCCTCGTTAGGTCCGAAGTGCTTCCACTGCACTTTCACCTGGGTAATTATTCTTTTTCGGAGTTCAATTTCCCTACGATCAAGTATGCATAGCGGCTCTACCAGAAATTCTCCGTCCGGTTCTACTTGAAAAGTAGCAACAGGATCATCAATTAGTAATTTAGATTTGTTTCCAACTTCAGCTAGGATTTTATTTCCTTTTATCTTCCTACCTGAATGTTTTGCCATTGTATTACATGTTTTTCATCGTGCATATATCGATTTAACAAAGATACATGGAACACATTGTGCACTTTAATGTGACTATGCAAGGCCAGTCGATAAGCTACTGGTCCCACCCTTTCCAGAATTTGGAAGGGTCCACAGTAACGAGGAGCTAATTTGGCGCAAGAAGTCCACCTTAAGGTACTTCTTTTAGGCTTAATTCTGACATACACGTGGTCACCTACTCCGAACTCGTGATAAGACCTTTTCTTATCTGCAAAGCTCTTCTGTCGATCCTGCGCAGCCTTCAAATTTTGCCTTATTTTTCTTACCTCAGCTTCCAGCTCCGCCAACATTTCTGGTCCCAACATTAATTTCGTCTCTGGACTGCTCCAGTTAATTGGTGTACGACATTGTCGCCCATATAACGCTTCAAAGGGACTCATTTTTAGAGACTCCTGATATCCGTTATTATATGCAAACTCCACCAAGTGCAGATAATCTTCCCACTTAGTTGGCTATCGCATTACGTACATGCGCAACATATCCTCTAAAACTTGATTCACCCGTTCCGTCTGCCCATCAGTTTGAAGGTGATAAGCAGTACTGAAGTGTATCTGGGTACCCAAACTCGAAAACAGGGTTTTCCAAAATGCGGAGGTAAACTTAACATCCCAATATGACATCACTGTCTTAGGTATACCATGCAACCTAAATATTTCCCTCATAAATATGTCTGCAATCTGCACAGTTTTGTAAGTGGATTGCACCAGTATGAAATGAGCAGATTTACTTAATCTGCCCACCACTACCATAATTGAATCATTCTGCTTCCTTGTTTGAGGTAAGCCTGTAATAAAGTCTAAAGAGATCACTTCCCATTTCCATTCCGGTATGGGTATGGGCTGCAACAGTCCTGCTGGGTGCCGATGCTCCACTTTAACCTGTTGGCATTCTAAACACTTGCTTAGATATTCTGCAATGCTTCTGCGCATACCTGGCCAATAATATGTCTTCCTAATTGCCGTAAGCATCTTTTGGTAACCGGGATGGCCAGCATAGTTGCTGCGATGGTACTCGTCCAAGATTAACTCTTGGAGGCTTGCACTGTTAGGGACATAGATTCTTCCGCGAAAAGTTAACATTTGCTCTTCGTTACTACCAAACTTAGATGGCTTGCCTTGCTCTTTATCATCTCTCATTTGCTGCCATAAAAACTGGTATTCTGGGTCCTTTCGCGCTTCCTCCCTCATTTGTTCTAACAACTGGCTAATAGGTTGGCTGCAGTACATTGCATGAATTCCATGCAATTTCCTACTCAAGGCATCTGCAACACGGTTTTCTTTTCCTTTAACATGTTGTATGTCCATGTCAAATTCGCTCAAAAAGGCATTCCACCTTGCTTGCCTAGAGTTTAAATCTGTTTGTTTGAAATAGTTAGTCAGGCTGCTATGGTCTGTTTTGAGTACGAACCTTTTGCCCTGTAGATAATGTCTCCACACTCGAAGAGCATGCACTACCGCTGTGAGTTCAAGATCGTAGGCAGAGTACTTTTGTTCATGTTCTCTTAACTTTCTGGACTCATAGGCTACTACCTTGCCTTCCTGTCTTAATACGGCACCCACTCCCTCCTTGCTGGCATCTGTACACACCTCATAGTCTTTGCTGGGGTCGGCAACCTTCAGTACTGTTGTTGTAGTTAAGAGCTGTTTCAACCTCTCAAAACTGTTCTGGCATTCCTTCGTCCATTTGAAAGGTTTGCCTTTCTTCTGTAAGGATGTAATAGGGTAGGCAATCTTAGAAAACCCCTCAATGAACCGCCAATAATATCCTGCCAGACCCATAAAGGATCTGATATCCGCCACATTTTGCGGTACTCTCCATTCCATGATGGTTTTAATCTTCTCAGGATCCACCGCTATCCCTCCAGCTGTCACAACATGGCCCAAGTACTGAATTTCTGACTTGAAGAAATCGCACTTGCTGAATTTAGCATACAGCTGATGGTTCCTCAGTATTTCCAATACTACCCTCAGATGTTCCTTATGTTCCTCCTCATTCTTTGAGTAGATTAATATTTCATCTATGAAAACCAGTACAAAGTGATCTAAAAACTGATGAAAAATGCCGTTCATCAACCTCATAAAGGTTGCTGGTGCATTTTTCAATCCGAAAGGTAATGCCACAAATTCGTAATGCCCATATCTGGTGCGGAATGCTGTTTTGCAAACATCTTCATCTTTGATTCGAATCTGATGGTATCCAGACCTCAAATCTATTTAGAAAATACTTTGGCACCTCTCACACGATCAAATAAGTCGTCAGTGCAGGTGAGAGGCTATCTATTCTTAGCTTCAGTAGCTTGTTGAGAGTTGTGATGGTCCATACACATCCACAAAGTTCCATCCCTTTTTCTTAACAAAGAGGAATTTAAAAATTTGGTGCGCCCCAAGGTGACACTTGAGCGGATATAGCCTTTGTCCCTATGACTCACCTGTGCATTTTTAACTGTTAGCTGGTATGCTCATTACATAAAGTTCCCATAATACCACGGAGAAATCAGTTGTAATTCAGTGAAATCAATATCTCTTTTGGAAATTGGCAACCACAGAATGTTTTACGGAAATGCCAGTACATGCCACAGGAATGTATTTTATTTCTGCCATCTCTCCCTTAGAGTCAGCATAACCTACTTGAATTGTGTATAGTTGACATCCTTTTCGAATACACTTGCTCATCTGAGACGCTGTTATGGGGCATAATTGCACAGGCTTCTTAATTCCTTTAATTTCCTTACGCGTACCATCTAACGCTCTATAATAAATTGTCTTTTCCTTACATTCCACTAAGGTCCAATGCTTTTCTAGCCAATCCATTCCTAATAACACATCATACGATCCTAATGGTAGAACATTTAAGTCTACCTGCAACTGTTGTTCTGCTACTTCCAGTATGCAATCAGCAATCTTTGCTGTCACTTTGCGTTTTGCTCCGGTGGCTAACTGAACTAACCAGGTGTTCTTAAATTTCTGTTCTTTTAGCTTACACATCTCCACTAGTTGAGGACTCACATAAATTAAACTAGCTCCTGGATCTACTAAAATCGAGACAGGTTTAGATAGCATAGTACCTTCCAGTTCAATAATTGTGGGTTGGAAGTCAGCCTGTCGATCCTCCAAGGCTGCGTTTATACGTGGTATATTTCGCGCTACGTCCCCCACTGTAGATGCCTCCTGTAAGTTGGCCACTGTTTCATTCTTTTTCCGTTGTGGACAGTTCTTATGGTAGTGTGCTTCCCCGCAGCCCCAACACTGTAGGGGAGGTTTAGAATTCTGTCCTTGCTCAGGTTTGCTTGATGCTTTAGTGAGTTTTTCCTCAGCTGGCCACTTGATCCTTTGATGGTTCTTGTTAAACTGTTTGCTGCCCGCGTTCCGTACTACCCCTTTAAAGTGGTTACTTTTTATGCTTCTAAAAGTAGAGGTATTCTTTTGATTTTTCTTGGGCTGCCAACTTTTCCCACCATCAGCTTTCATCTTATTACGGCCCAGTATTATCGTGCTTACCACGGCGACTTCATCCATAGTTTGGGGGTTAACAGACTCTATTCTCTCCCTCATGGGCATTGAGGTAAACTACCAGAAATCTACATTGCCTTGGCTTTTCCTCTCGAGGTAAGGTACATAGCCCCGAAGCGAGGAAGTAAATTTCGTAGCGTATTCATCCATGGTCATTGGCCCAGTAGAGATCATGGATTTCCTTAACTATCAATCATATATCTTTCGTTAAATATTTATCCTTGAAATACTGTTGGAATAACTCCCACGTGATGTCCTGTTCATTAATGCTGCAGACATTTTTCACCTCTTCCCACCACAGGGTGGCCTTCTCTCGTAAGTGGTATATAGCCAATCTGGCCTTCAGATTGCTATTGTACTCATATACCTGAAAATATTTATTAATGTTAATCAACCATGCCTCAGCTGCTTCTTCTGCCTCACCATCAAACATTGGTGGCTTAATCTTACGAAACTCCCCTTGCAGTTCAGTTTTCTGCCTCTTATGATCCTTCTGATCAGACAGATTTTCCGATTCTGCTTCATTATTATTATGGTTTTTGCTTCTGTGTGAGGAGCTCTTGTCCATTTTTCCATTGGTGTTGTTTCTGGTTTGCTGGTCCTCTGCTTTTGTCGATACTTCCCTTTCTGCACTAGGTTGTCTCATTTCCTGATTTTGTTTGTCTGATATACTCTTCAGAATCTTTTCCTGATCCTGCAACAAATTTTCATTATCTTTTCGGACCCTTAACATCTCCTCTTGTAACTGTTGTATTGTATTTAGAAGAAAAGCAGTTTGTTGTTGCTGTGATTCAAGCAGTTGACTTGTTTTTTGGTGCTGTTCCACCGTTAGTTGAACCCACATCTCTGGATTCATAACTGCTGGACCTTGAAGTCCTTCAGGGGGTAATTGAGATGTTATTTCTTCTGTCATATCTTCTGTTTCTGCCCAGTGCACTAATACATACACAGCTTTGTTAGTAGACCCTTAGGTTACCAGTGTAGTAACCGGGCTTTGATACCACTTGTCACAGTTATACATGTCTATTACTACAGTTCAAATATTTTTTTACCATTGTCAGAATATATATACATTTTCTTTTCTTATTAATAGCACATATAACAAATTCAATAGTCATTTTAACAATCTAACGGTAGCATTATCATATAGTTAACATAATTATATGTGTATTCAAATCTTCATGGTATTACTACATTTAACTTCTGCATAATGTGGCGCTTTACTATAAGTGACCTTTTCATATGAGATATGCTGACTTTACATAAGAGAGCGTACTCTCTAATATGGATAACCTATAAACAAATAACATCGCATTAACCTAACAATAAAAGCTCTACAGTTTGTATGCAACGTAACTATGCTATCTGTTTAATGATCACATGGATTGGGTGTTTCTACTGTTAAACTCGAGAGTTATGTTTCATTATAAATATCAAAAATTACTCTCAATGTCCCTGTAACATTGGTTTGGATTTTTGATCAACTATATCTTGGTTTAATCTTACGGAAAGGACTTTTACATGCATGCATATCTGCTACACCTATCTCCATATCCCAATGGGAATTCAATGCTCCGCCTTTTGGGCACATCATCCCACTGGTCTGTGCACAGTTGTCGCCCTCCAGTTCTTGGTCAGTACATTGTATCGGTGCGGATAACATTGCCGCGTATCCCACCTTGATATTCGCAGAATTTTGAGGGAAAAACGCCAAGGGTAACCTGTCTGTCGACCTCGTCACTCCAGACTGTCATTTGCTCTTGGCGCTCTGCTGGTTTCTTGGCGCGCTACAGTTTTGCATGGCCGAATTTCGTCCAGGTGGTGAGTAACTCTGCAGTTAACCCTTGTTTTCTCTTCCATGTGCAATGCTATAAGTTTTCCTATCGCTTCTCTAAATGTTTAACAGAGCTTCCAGATAGTTTCTCGTTTACAGGGTTGTCCTGGAACATCCCCGCGCGAGCCAACGCTACCACCTACCTCTCAGCTCTGGGGAAAGACTAATCTCTCCTCTTGCAAGTATGATTGCACTGAATCTGAGTTGAAGATTTTCTAACTTTAGTTTAAGGTTTTTCCAAAGCTTTCGCTTGAAGAGTAGAATGAAGAGTTCGACTGATAACTCTCTAAACCCTCGTTTTTCCTTACCTGTAGATGGAAGGTGATGTGGGTTGAATCTTTTATAACTGGTGCGTTCCGTTTGAACAACTCCTTGCAAGTAATTTGTCTGATTCACAAGTTCTTGTATAATAATCTTTTGCTTGGTTTCTTGCAGGTGAGGAGCACCGGTTACATTTCTTTGAACAGAACATCCCTACCCAAATATTTGGCGACTGACCTGTCTATTCGCACAATGTACAGGTATTTCACAGCACAAAATTTGCATGGGGTTGTGGCGTGCATTCCGGCTAAAGATTTTACTAGGATTTCAGGGTTTTAAATCTAAGTTTTGTCTGGGCATAGTTTAGAATAACCCCAGGCGTACTTTGAAAGTGCAGAGTAAAGGTTTTTGTTACAGGAATGATGCATGGTGTAATTTTCCTTGTCTACAAATAAGTTATTGCTTTCTGTAGCCTTTTTTTAAACATTTCCGCTTCAATGGCGACATGCCTTCGGATTTGACTTTCTGGAAACATTACTTTGTGTTAACATATATGATATTTCATTATTGTGGTATTTATTGTTACTATCGCCCCTTCACTCTGGGCTTTATCGTTCTGGCACAGTTACATTTCATTGTTTTATTTCACCACTGTCAACTGAATACTATACAAGAATATACAAGTCGTATGTTTGTTTTTCTGCTCTGGTTGTATTTAGTATTCGTAACACCTGTAAATACCTATTCATTTTATTATTCAGCTTGGGTCGGCTGTCCGAACCTTGTTTAATATTGCATGTTCCGGTTTCCTGTGTTCTGGTTATAAAATCATTCTTCTCGTTATTTGACCTATTGTTAAATCATTCTTTCTACTTTTCTTGGCACCGGCCGCCATACTGGCCGCGTATAGCTTCTCCAGAAAAACGAACAGGGACAGGTAGGGTTTATCCCAAACCCTGTTCCACAAGTTCGGTGCAGGTCTTCTTATAAGTTTAATACTACCATTCCCGAAATTTTGGTATGGAATCCACAATATGCATTTACAGTTAACTACTCCAAAATGATTATTGTACGAGTCTTTTATTTAACTCTAGGTTTCTGGTTTCCTGCACATATATCATTCAGAAGTCTTTTAATACAGAAGTTTATTCCACTTGCAAGTTTTCGATGTCTGATGTATATATATATTTCCTACTTTTATTACACAGTAGCTACCGCAGCATAACTTCATTATACGGTAACCTATTCTGTCTCAGTATCCCTAGAATAGGAATTTATAATATCATTGTAATATGAAGCTTGGCACAAACTAATTAATGTAGCATAATGAATTAAATCTCACAGTATATTCTGTTACACAATAGTTCCTAACTCATATCGCATTCATAAACAGACTCTACTATCACTGACTTTTTCTTGAAACATGTAGTAAAGTATAACAGTCTAACTGTCTTATTTATCTACTAGCATTCAAATTAAATCTTTCTAGATTACTTATCTGTGGGAACTGTTGCTCTATAAACTGTGGTCCTCCCAACCATTCAAGGGAGGAAATCACGTCCTCCGCTTGCCCCCTAGCTCCAGAACTTCAGTTGGCACCACGAGAACAGCAGTAACCTGTTGTGGCCTCTGGACGGCCAATCCAGCCACAGACAGACAATCTGGATACAAGGTTGCAGAAGCTATTCTCAACTGTCCTATTCCACAGCTCTAGATAATTCTTCACCTTAATCTTTCCAGAGGAAAATAACACAGAACCCCTAACCCTCCCCTGGGATTTCTTTTTATCCCTGGAGGTTAGGTAACTGTCCTCTAACTGTTCCCAAGTAACCAACTTCTATTCTTAGACACTTTACCAGCAGTTTAAAGAGATTCATTTCCTTTTTACCAACTTAGTAACAAAATGGTGTTTCTTGTTTAGTTTCTTTTCAAAATAAAAGTACACATTTAATAAAAATCAATAAATTGTCTTTTAACTAAATTCATGCTAATTAACTCTTAAATGAGGCTGTCACATCTTCCTCCCCTGGAAGTAACACCGTCCTCGGTGTTTCAGCCCAGGTCCACAAAAAGCTCCGGGTATGCTTCCCGTACAAACTTTTCATCTTCCCAAGTGGCTTCGTCAGGTCCAAAATGCTTCCATTGCACTTTCACCTGAGTAATTATTCTTTTTCGGAGTTCAATTTCCCTACGATCAAGTATGTGTAGCGGCTCTACCAGAAATTCTCCGTCCGGTTCTACCTGAAAAGTAGCAACAGGATTATCAATTAGTAGTTTCCAATTTGATTCAAACTTCAGCTAGGATTTTGTTTCCTTTCTTTCTTCCTACCTGAATGTTTTGCCATTGAATTACATGTTTTTCATCATGCACATATCGCTTTAACAAAGATACATGGAACACATTGTGCACTTTAATGTGACTAGGCAAAGCCAGTCTATAGGCTACTGGTCCCACCCTTTCCAGAATTTGGAAGGGTCCACAGTAACGAGGAGCTAACTTGGCGCAAGAAGTCCACCTTAAGGTACTTCTTTTAGGCTTAATCCTGACATGCACGTGATCACCTACTCCGAATTCGCGATAAGACCTCTTCTTATCTGCAAAGACCTTTTGTCGGTCCTGCGTGGCCTTCAAATTTTGCTTTATTCTTTTTACTTCAGCTTCTAGCTCAGCCAACATTTCTGGTCCCAACATTAGTTTCGTCTCCAGACTGCTCCAATTAATTGGTGTACGACATTGTCGTCCATATAACGCTTCAAAGGGGCTCATTCTTAGTGACTCCTGATATCCATTATTATACGCAAACTCCACTAAGTGCAGATAATATTCCCACTTAGTTGGCTGCCGCATTACATACATGCGCAGCATATCCTCCAAGACTTGGCTTACCCGCTCTGTCTGCCCATCATTTTGAGGGTGATAGGCAGTGCTGAAGTGTATCTGGGTTCCCAAACCCGAAAACAATGTTTTCCAAAATGCAGAGGTAAATTTAACATCCCGATCTAAAATCACACGGTTTTGTAAGTGGATTGTACAGGTATGAAATGGGCAGACTTACTCAATCTATCCACCACTACCATGATTGAATCATTCTGCTTCCTTGTTCGAGGTAAGCCCGTAATGAAGTCTAAAGAGATCACCTCCCATTTCCATTCTGGTACGGGTATGGGCTGCAATAGTCCTGCTGGGTGCCGATGCTCCACTTTAACTTGCTGGCATTCTAAACACTTGCTTAAGTATTCCGCAATGTTTTTGCGCATACCTGGCCAATAATATGTCTTTCTAATTGCCGTAAGCATCTTTTGGTAACTGGGATGGCCAGCATAGTTTCTACGATGATGCTCGTCCAGGATTAACTCTTGGAGGCTTGAACGGTTAGGGACATAGATTCTCCTGTGAAATGTTAAAATTTGTTCTTCGTTGCTGTCATACTCAGAAGGCTTGCCTTGCTCCTTATCATCTCTCATCTGCTGCCATAAAAACTGGTATTCTGGGTCCTTTCCTGCTTCCTCCCTTAATTGTTATGACAGCTGGCTCACCGGTTGGTTGCAGTACACTACATAAATCCCATGCAATTTCCTACTCAAGGCGTCTGCAACTCTATTTTATTTTCCCTTAACATGTTGTATATCCATGTCAAATTCACTCAAAAAGGCATTCCACCTTTCTTGCCTAGAGTTTAAATCTTCTTGTTTGAAATAGTTAGTTAAACTGCTATGGTCTGTTTTGAGCACGAACCTTTTTCCCAGTAGATAGTGTCTCCACACTCGGAGAGCATGCACTACCGCTGTGAGTTCAAGATCATAGGCAGAGTACTTTTGTTCATGTTCTCTCAGCTTTCTGGACTCATAAGCTATTACCTTGCCTTCCTGTGTTAATACTGCGCCAACTCCTTCCTTGCTGGCATCAATACACACCACATAGTCCTTGCTGGGATCAGCCACCTTCAAAACTAGTGCTGTAGTTAAAAGCTGTTTCAATTTCTCAAAGATGTTCTGGCATTATTTCGTCCATCTGAAAGGCTTGCCTTTCTTTTGTAAGGATGTAATAGGGTAGGCTATCTTAGAGAACCCTTCAATAAACCGCCTATAATATCCGACCAGACCCATGAAGGATCTGATATCTGCCACATTCTGTGGTACTTTCCATTCCATGATGGTCTTAATCTTTTCAGGATCCACTGCTGTCCCTTTAGCTGTTACAACATGACCCAAATACTGAATTTCTGACTTGAAGAAATCGCACTTGCTGAATTTAGCATATAGCTGGTGCTTCCTCAGTATTTCCAACACTACCCTCAGATGTTCCTTATGTTCCTCCTCATTCTTTGAGTAAATTAATATGTCATCTATGAAGACTACTACAAAGTGATCTAAGAATTGATGAAAAATGTCGTTCATCAACCTCATAAAGGTTGCTGGGGCATTTGTCAATCCGAAGGGTAATACCACGAATTCGTAATGCCCATATCTGGTGCGAAATGCCGTTTTGCAAACATCTTCATTTTTGATTCGAATCTGATGGTATCCAGACCTCAAATATATTTTAGAAAACACTTTGGCACCTCTCACCTGATCAAATAAGTCATCAATTCTGGGTAGAGGGTATCTATTCTTAACTGTTAGCTTGTTGAATTGTCGGTAGTCCATACACATCCTCAAAGTTCCATCCTTATTCTTAACAAATAGGACTCGTACGCCCCATGGTGACACGCTTGGGCGGATATAGCCTTTATCTAACAACTCCTGCAACTGCATTTTTAACTCTGTTAACTCTAGTATGCTCATTCTGTAAGGTGCCCTTGACACCGGAGAGGCTCCAGGTTGTAACTCAATAGTGAAATCAATATCTCTTTTAGGTGGCAACCCTGGAATGTTTTCTGGAAATACATCCAGAAATTCCTGTACCACAGGAATGTCTTTTATTTCTACCATCTCTCCCTTAGAGTCAGCATAACCTACTTGAATTGCGTATAGCTGACATCCTTTTCGAATACACTTGCTCATCTGAGACGCTTTTATGGGGCGTAATTGCACATGCTTCTTAATTCCTTTAATTTCCTTACGCGTACCATCTAACGCTCTATAATAAATTGTCTTTTCCTTGCAGTCCACTAAGGTCCAATGCTTTTCTAGCCAATCCATTCCTAATAACACATCATACGATCCTAATGGCATAACATTTAAGTCTACCTGCAACTGTTGTTCTGCTACTTCCAGTATGAAATCAGTAATCTTTGCTGTCACTTTGCGTTTTGCTCCAGTGGCTAACTGAACTAACCAGGAGTTCTTAAATTTCTGTTCTTTTAGCTTACACATCTCCACTAGTTTAGGACTCACATAACTTAAACTAGCTCCTGGATCTACTAAAATCGAGACAGGTTTAGATAGCATAGTACCTTCCAGTTCAATCATTGTGGGTTGGAAGTCAGCTTGTCGATCCTCCAAGGCTGCGTTTATATGTGGTATATTTCGCGCTACGTCCCCCACTGTAGATGCCTCCTGTAAGTTGGCCACCGTTTCATTCTTTTTCCGTTGTGGACAGTTCTTATAGTAGTGTGCTTCCCCGCATCCCCAACACTGTAGCGGAGGTTTAGAATTATGTCCTTGCTCAGGTTTGCTTGATGCTTCAGTGAGTTTTTCCTCAGCTGGCCACTTGATCCTTTGATGGTTCCTGTTAAACTGTTTGCTGCCTGCGTTCCGTACTACCCCTTTAAAGTGGTTGCTTTTGCTGCTTCTAAAAGTAGAGGTATTCTTTTGATTTGTCTTGGGCTGCCAACTTTTCCCGCCATCAGCTTTCATCTTATTCTGTTGGTAACACATGCGTGCTTTCCTGACAGCTTCATCCATCATTTGGGGGTTAACAAACTCTATTCTCTCCCTCATGGGAGCAAGTAAACTACTCAGAAATCTCTGTACCTTGGCTTTTTCCTCTCTGAGGTAAGGTACATAGCGAAGCAGGGAAGTAAATTTCGTGACGTATTCATCCATGTTCATTTGGCCCAGCCGAAGATCATGGAATTCCTTGGCTTTGTCGTCATAAAATCTTTCCGTTAAATATTTATCCTTGAAATATTGTTGGAATAACTCCCATGTGATGTCCTGTTCATTAATGCTGCGGACATTTTTCACCTCTTCCCACCACAGGGTGGCCTTCTCTCATAACTGGTATATAGCCAATCTGGCCTTCAGATTGCTGCTGTACTCATATACCTGAAAATATTTATTAATGTTAATCAACCATGCTTCAGCTGCTTCTTCTGCCTCACCATCAAACATTGGTGGCTTAATCTTACGAAACTCCCCCTGCAGTTTAGTTTTCTGCCTCTTATGATCCTTATGATGAGACAGATTTTCCGATTCAGCTTCATTATTATTATTGTTTTTGCTTCTATGTGAGGAGCTCTTGTCCATTTTTCCATTGGTGTTGTTTCTGGTTTGCTGGTCCTCTGCTTCTGTCGATACTTCCCTTTCTGCACTGGGTTGTCTCATTTCCTGATTTTGTTTGTCCGATATACTCTTCAGAATCTTTTCCTGATCCTGTAACAACTTTTCATTATCTTTTCGGACCCTTAACATTTCCTCTTGTAACTTCTGTACTGTATTTAGAAGAAAGGCAGTTTGTTGTTGCTGTGATTCCAGCAGTTGACTTGTTTTTTGGTGATGTTCCATCGTTAGTTGAACCCACATCTCTGGATTCATAACTGCTGGACCTTGAAGTCCTTCAGGTTTTAGTTGGGTTGTTGTTTCTTCTGTCATATCTTCTGTTTCTGCCCAGTGCACTAATACATACACAGCTTTGTTAGTAGACCCTTAGGTTACCAATGTAGTAACCGGGCTTTGATACCACTTGTCACAGTTATACATGTCTATTACTACAGTTCAAATATTTTTTTACCATTGTCAGAATATATATACATTTTCTTTTCTTATTAATAGCACATATAACAAATTCAATAGTCATTTTAACAATCTAACGGTAGCATTATCATATAGTTAACATAATTATATGTGTAGTCAAATCTTCATGGTATTACTACATTTAACTTCTGCATAATGTGGCGCTTTACTATACGTGACCTTTTCATATGAGATATGCTGACTTTACATAAGAGAGCGTACTCTCTAATATGGATAACCTATAAACAAATAACATCGCATTAACCTAACAATAAAAGCTCCTACGGCTGTATACAACGTAACTATGCGATCTGTTTAATGTGCACATGGATTAAGGTGTTTCTTGTGTTAAGCTCGAGAGTTATGTTTCATTATAAATATCAACATTACTCTTAATGTCCTTGCAACATTGGTTTGGATTTTTGATCAACTATATCTTGGTTTAATCTTCTGGAAAGGACTTTACATGCATGCATATCTGCTACACCTATCTCCATATCCCAATGGGAATTCAATGCTCCGCCTTTTGGGCACATCATCCCACTGGTCTGTGCACAGTTGTTGCCCTCCAGTTCTTGGTCAGTACATTGTATCGGTGCGGATAACATTGCCGCGTATCCCACCTTGATATTCGCAGAATTTTGAGGGAAAAACGCCAAGGGTAACCTGTCTATCGACCTCGTCACTCCAGACTGTCATTTGCTCTTGGCGCTCTGCTGGTTTCTTGGCGCGCTACAGTTTTGCATGGCCGAATTTCGTCCAGGTGGTGAGTAACTCTGCAGTTAACCCTTGTTTTCTCTTCCATGTGCAATGCTATAAGTTTTCCTATCGCTCCTCTAAATGTTTAACAGAGCTTCCGGAAAGTTTCTCGTTTACAGGGTTGTCCTGGAAGATCCCCGCGCGAGCCAACGCTACCACCTACCTCTAAGCTCTGGGGAAAGACTAATCTCTCCTCTTGCAGGTATGATTGCACTGAATCTGAGTTGAAGATTTTCTAACTTTAGTTTAAGGTTTTTCCAAAGCTTTCGCTTGAAGAGTAGAACGAAGAGTTCGACTGATAACTCTCTAAACCCTCGTTTTTCCTTACCTGTAGATGGAAGGTGACGTGGGTTGAATCTTTTATAACTGGTGCGTTCCGTTTGAACAACTCCTCGCAAGTAATTTGTCTGATTCACAAGTTCTTGTATAATAATCTTTTGCTTGGTTTCTTGCAGGTGAGGAGCATCGGTTACATTTCTTTGAACAGAACATTCCCTACCCAAATATTTGGCGACTGACTTGTCTATTCGCACAATGTACAGGTATTTCGCAGCACAACATTTGCATGGGGTTGTGGCGTGCATTCCGGCTAAAGATTTTACTGGGATTTCAGGGTTTTAAATATAAGTTTTGTCTGGGCATAGTTTAGAATAACCCCAGGCGTACTTTGAAAGTGCAGAGTAAAGGTTTTTGTTACAGGAATGATGCATGGTGTAATTTTCCTTGTCTATGAACAAGTTATTGCTTTCTGTAGCCTTTTTTTAAACATTTCCGCTTCAATGGCAACATGCCTTCGGATTTGACTTTCTGGAAACATTACTTTGTGTTAACATATATGATATTTCATTATTGTGGTATTTCTTGTTACTATCGCCCCTTCACTCTGGGCTTTATCATTCTGGCACAGTTACATTTCATTGTTTTATTTCACCACTGTCAACTGGATACTATACAAGAATATACAGGTCGTATGTTTGTTTTTCTGCTCTAGTTGTATTTAGTATTCGTAACACCTGTAAATACCTATTCGTTTTATTATTCGGCTTGGGTTGGCTGTCCGAACCTTGTTTAATATTGCATGTTTCGGTTTCCTGCGTTCTGGTTATAAACTCATTCTTCTCGTTATTTGACCTATTGTTAAATCATTCTTTCTACTTTTCTTGGCACCAGCCGCCATACTGGCCGCGTATAGCTTCTCCAGAAAAATGAATAGGGACGGGTAGGGTTTATCCCAAACCCTGTTCCACAAGTTCGGTGCAGGTCTTCTTATAAGTTTAATACTACCATTCCCGAAATTTTGGTATGGAATCCACAGTATGCATTTACAGTTAACTACTTCAAAATGATTATTGTACGAGTCTTTTATTTAACTCTAGGTTTCTGGTTTCCTGCACATAAATCATTCAGAAGTATTTTAATACAGAAGTTTATTCCACTTGCAAGTTTTCGATGTCTGATGTATATATATATTTCCTACTTTTATTACACAGTAGCTACTGCAGCATAACTTCATTATACGGTAACCTATTCTGTCTCAGTATCCCTAGAATAAGAATTTATAATATCATTGTAATCTGAAGCTTGGCACAAACTAATTAATGTAGCATAATGAATTAAATCTCACAGTCTATTCTGTTACACAATAGTTCCTAACTCATATCGCATTCATAAAGAGACTCTACTGTCACTGACTTTTTCTTGAAACATGTAGTAAAGTATAACAGTCTAACTGTCTTATTTATCTACTAGCATTCAAATTAAATCTTTCTAGATTACTTATCTGTGGGAAACTATTGCTCTATAAACTGTGGTCCTCCCAACCATTCAAGGGAGGCAATCACATCCTCCGCTTGCCCCCTAGCTCCAGAACTTCAGTTGGCACCACGGGAACAACAGTAACCTATTGTGGCCTCTGGACGGCCAATCCAGCCACAGACAGTCAATCTGGATACAAGGTTGTAGAAGCTATTCTCAACTGTCCTATTCCACAGCTCTAGAGAATTCTTCACCTTACTCTTTCCAGAGGAAAAAACACAGAACCCCTAATCCTCCCCTGGGATTTCTTTTTATCCCTGGAGGTTAGGTAACTGTCCTCTAACTATTCCCAAGTAACCAACTTCTATTCTTAGACACTTTACCAATAGTTTAAGAGATTCATTTCCTTTTTCCAAATCAGTAACAAAATGTATTTCTTGTTGAGTTTCTTTTACAAAAATAAAAGTAAACATATATTTAAAATAAATAAATTTTCTTTTAACTAAAATCATACTAATTAGCTCTAAATGAGGCTTTCACACACTAGTATTTGTGGCTCAAAGTTTTTGTCTTCCTTAAACGGAATAGAGGTGATGCTTCTTATATTCTTAGCCCAAGGCTGAAACCTTTTTATCCAAATTATCCAAATTTCAAAAAAATCTCACACTAAGACCAAATGAAGATGATTCCTATCATTTTCATGGACAAAATCGAAGCTATATTATCCAAATTCTTACATTTATTTAGAATTTAAAACAAATTGGTCACTTTAGCAAGTGCAACAATGGCATATTTTATTAAATTTAAAATAAATCTCCTAAAAAAAAATTAACATAGGTAACAACTATATATAGATATAATATTTCAAAATATTTATTTAAATATATTTAAATACTACAATTTAAAAAACGCATGGAACGTGATATTTTTAAAAATCCATTAAATATAATGTTTGGACAACTATTATTATATTTCAAAGTCTTGTATTTGACAAAAGGAAAAATTAAATTATTAATATATAATAAAGCTAAATCAAAATATAGTATCAATAACTATTACCAATTTAGGAAAACCAAGAACACGATGTTTAAATCAATTTTATTATTAATATATTTTAAGTTGTTTTATTTTACAAGAAGGAAAAATGATTTATGGGTAGAAAAAAAGAATAATTAAATTAATTATATGAATAATAATTATTAATTAAATTTATTTTAGATGATTAAGAGTAATGATCATTATTTTTTTTATTTTAATTTTTTTTGCGGTGGTTTGTATCTCTGTAGATTATATGATCTCAAATACAACTCAAATTTGAACTCATTGCCAAGCAAAAGATTGCACGTTTGCTAAGAATCTCTGAGATGGTTCGTATCTCTACGAATTATATGATCTCTGTGCTAGGTGAATTTTCATTGGGATTGGATTACGACTCTTTGTTTCTGTAGTTGTGGCTCTGCGGATCTACGGCTAGGGTGATATCCAGATCGGTATTACAGGTGACTTTGATACAAATTATTCACAGTTTTTCAGGTCATTTCTTCGTCGGTTATATCAGGTGCACACATTCCTTGTATTTTTTTCTAATACATATCTACTGCTCATATACTTGTTCAGAAGTATGAATAATTCACCGCATCTACCAAATATTGTCAAAGGTAGACCTAGCACAGTTACTCTACGGAGCCTGCCTTTATGTGTATATAGAGTCTTTATAGAAACGTAGAGAAAAAAGAGAAGTCAAGCTACAAATAGAGTTAGAAGCCATCCCGGAAAATAAATTTACATCTCTTGAAGACAAGATCCAAAAACAAATATAAAATAAAATAAAACTATTCGAGAATAAAATGTAGACAATGGAGATTAGATTACAGGTAATAGAAAACAAAGCCAAGATATGAAACAAACATACCAACAAGGAGATGTTGATACTTTAGAAAGTCTTAAAATGAAGGACATGATTAAAGAACTAGAAGAAAATGTTAATAACAATCTCACCCTAAATAGTGTGGCAAGTAAATTAGATATCAAACCCATTAAAGAAGAAATGAAAAAATTGATAGAATTAGATCATGAGCGTAACAAAAGGGCCTTGAACCTTATAATATTCAATTTTAAAGAGGAGGTAGATGAGGATACTTTAGACATATCCCATACATAATTACATAATAGATTACAAATTAAACAATGTGTTTCAGAGAAGCAACAAGGTTGGGGAAATTATCTTAGAATAAAGGAAGGTTGAACTGGATAAAGGTGAGCTCTGATGACCATACGTATGACATACTTAGTAGAACGTCAACTCTAAAAGGAATGAGAATATTTATAAATGAAGATATAGTTCCAGAAGATCAAGCAGAATTAAGAAAGGAGGTTCAAAAGGTAAAATAAGCTAGGAAGGAATGAAAAAGGGCGATAATCAGAAATAGAAAAGCCATTATTCGAAATAGAAACCAAAAATATAGTAATAAATAGCAATTCAACATGCTCCAGGTTCTTTCTTGGAACTGTCGGGGATTTCCATGGAACAAAGTCCCCAAGTTAAGTTGGTTCTCGAATGAAATTGATATTATGTTGCGATTTGAAACTTGGGAGCATGAAGAATATAAGGTCCCTAACATAGATGTCTTTGTACTATGGTCAATCTGGAACAAGTGATCCTATCGTAGAGGAATTGGGGGTATAGCTTGTTACATTAGGAAGAACAAATCCCCCATGCTAGGATTTATAAAAAAGACTCTTACAACCAATATATTTGGATAGATACTACTAACATTAATGATAAAAAAACCTTCACAGAAATCTGTTATTTTTCCCCTATCAATTCTAACTTCTATAAGAAAAAAAATTTAGATAAAAATGGTCCTTACAATGGTTTAGAGAATGATATTTCTAGCCTAAGGAATGAAGGTAATATCCTCTTAATGGATGACTTTAACACTCGAACTTCAAACAACCAAGCTATTATTCTAAGCAATTATTCCAACCCTAATCCTCTTTGGTTAGACAAACACCTTACTCTAGCTAGCCAGTACAAAAGAAGCTTTGAAGATCTAGGGGAAAATTTGTTTGGGTCTAAGCTAGTCAAGCTCTGTAGTGCTCAAGATCTCATAATTTGAAACAGTCTAAATAAGTGGCCCAATTCTATCCATATGACCTGTATCCATGGGCATTGTAACAACGTGGTAGACTATGTTATTTCTGATATCCATTTATACAATGAAATAATAAATTTTGACATCTTAAATGACCACGAGCCTGACTATGATCATAGACCTTTAATTGTAACTCTCAATTTTTTCATTCATAGAGAGCCCATAGAAGATAATCCTTATAGCCAAAATAAATTAATCTTTGATAGAAATAAAAATGATCTTTTTCTAATTGAAAATTAATTTACTTCCTTTATCTAGTATAGACAACCTAGAAGACCTCTATCATAATTTTACTACAACCCTCTCATATTATATTAACAAGTTCTCAATTGAAGTTCCAAGTAATAAAAGAAATAGAAAAACCAACCCTTGGTATGATAAAGATTGTAAAAAGGCGATGAGAGAAATTAAGGAAGTTTTTGATGAGTCTCTTAAAATTGGCAAGATAAAAATATATAAAGCCCTAACTAAAAGGAAAAAAATGCATTATATTCATAAAAGACAAGAAAATATATTACACCTCTCTAAGGTAGCTCCTAAGAAATTCTGGAGGCATATTCTACCTAGAAAAAATAAAGATAATAATATAATTTCTTTACACAACTAAATTTCTATCTTAAAAAGCTTTATGAATATCCAAATGTCATAGATAACTTTGAAACCCTTCTCACAACAGAAGACTTTTTCTCAGTAGAAGACACAGATTTTGTGGTTAATTGCTTGTAAAATGGAAAAGATAAGGACATTGAAGGTTACCATGCTGAAATATTAAAAATTGGAGGTCATGTCCTCATCCCTCACATCCACAATATTTTCAAACAAGCAGTCAAGCAAGGGTTCCCAAAACCATGGAATCATAGCCTCATTATTCCTATTTTTAAAGGTGGGGATACAAATAACCCCTCTAATTATCAGAAAATTATGATTAGCCCTCTCTTAGAAAAAATATATTGTATTATTTTGGAAAAGAAGATGAGCATATGGCTTGAGAGTGAAGGTAAGCTGGCTAAAGGACAAGTGGGTTTTATAAGACAACACTCAACAATGGGCCACCTCGTTACACTTAGGATCATTGTGGAGGAATGTCGTAATGATAAATCCAATATCTTTTGTTGCTTTGTGGACTTTAGAAAGGATTTCGATATGTTACCTATAAGTAACCTATGGAATATATTAGAAGAGATAAAGGTTCCTTTCGAGTTGAGAGCAACTTCTATAAGGTTATATGAGAATGTAATTTCCAAGTTTAAGTGAAATGAGGGGTGGTCGAAAGATATTAAGTGTAATATTGGAGTTAAACAAGGTTTACTTCTTAAAGATTTATGCTCTACCATGGGTATGACTGTTAATTGTTACACAATATTTTGTCACCGTCCTTGCAATTCTTATTGCGCACATTGGAGGACCATTTCAGTGACTTTTGTGTATTTTCATACCTTGCTAAAAGTGTCATTTCATCCGTTGGCATGTCAAGAAAATTTCCTCTGTTGATCATTCCTGAAGTAAGCTCTCAAAAACATATGATTTTGGGTCGGCACTGGTAGGTAGTTATGGCCTCGTGCCCATAGAGAAATTAACATTGGGCCTTGTGCCCTTTGGCGTTCTGTCTCAGTAGACTGCCCGCACTGAGATATTTTTGGAATGTTTTTTAAAATAGAAGTGAAGTTTCCATTGCTAACTACTTCGTGAGCAGAGTCATCATGGTTTGTTTGACTGAATAACATCGAATTCCTCCCTCTGGCTTCTTTTTTCCTATATTTTTGCAACTCCCCAAAGGGATAGGATGTATATTTCACCTGATGAGGGATCCCAAAGCACCTCCTCCTCTCCTATAAATACATTCTCCTCACATGGTTTCAACTAGCTGAACAATCCTTACTGTAGCCGGTGTGAAGAACAAGGTAGAGAGGAATCCATTGTCGAGAGAGAGTTTAGGCCCATTACCTCACCATGTACGATACCTGATGAATGCTTGAGACGTGTTTGACTGAACCCGTCGAAGGAGGCTGCAACGTCAAGGAATTAAGGTTGTAACTTCTTTTCTCTATAATTAATACATGAATGGTTTTTTGGTTCCAATTTTGTGTTCGATCATATGCAAAAATTTTTATTCTCCTTTACCAATCGAATAGCTGTAAATGAAAATATTTTTTCGTATGTTTTCACCGTTCACTTGATCCTTGTGTAGGTACATGGTTATAACCACTAAAATACTGCGACGTGTGAAGACAAATATCAATGGATCGCTGCTGCAAACTATAATAAAAGCATTGGACCGAGGTAGGCCATCTATCCCAACTCTTTTTAATTTATAAGCTAGGAGTCTAAAATTATAGCTTGTTCCCTTATTGCTAGACCCACTACAGGGCTAGAGGGATCACCTCTGTCCGCAGAGGGGATTTACCAGCACAACAAGTTGGCGACCATACTGGGGATCTTGTTTGTTTGTCATCTCTCTTTTTTCGTCTCGTTTTTTGTTTGTAGATTCAACTTTGGTTGTATTACTGCTTTTCTTCTTTGTTTTTCCTGTTTGATTATTTTCAGCCATCACATTTAGCCTCAAAGTGTCAAATATGGCATCTACTCAATGGCTTTTTTATTTTTTCCATAGTTTTCTGGCTCGACGTTGTTGTTGCTTGAACAGTCATGCCGATTGGCGCTTGTTGCCTCATTAGAGTAATTTTGAGGTCTAAAATGGGCTTCCTAAGGAAATTATAAAATAATAGTGGAAATAATAAAATAAGTTTTGATTACATCATTAAATTTTAGAGAGTAAAAAGAAAAAACTATTTTTTGAATTCATATTTTCAACTTATCTCCCAATTTTTTTACTCAAATTTCGAGCGGGAGTACTCTTTGGATGGAAAATTTAATTCCTCATCCAAAGAGTACCCATGTTGCATACTTTTGATCGGTCCTGCTACACGAAAAATGAGAAATATATGAAAAAATTTATTGCAATCATGTTTTTATATATATTTCTCATTTTTCGTGTAGCAAGGTCCATCGAAAGTATGCAACATGGGTACTCCTTGGATGAGGAATTAAATTTTGCATCCAACGAGTAATCCCGCTCAAAATTTGAGTAACAAATTTGGGAGATAAGTTGAAAATACAAGTTGAAAAGTAATTTTATTATTTTATTATCTTTTAATCCTTTTACCCTTTAACTTAAAAAATGGTGAATCATCCCCCATGGTTGAAATCATCATCTTGAATCCCATTGGTTCTTATAAAGTTTATTTTTGTTGTAAATGTTTCTTAGGAGGCCCATTTTAAACCTTAAAATTCCCCTAATGATTTCATAGGTGCGCCATTCTCTGTTTGGAGAAGATTACAGCCTCACAGATGCGTCGAATCCTGTAGGTTAAAATTTTAGCCCTTTTCCTGAGCTTTGTTAGTTTTTCTCACCTCTGGGTTGGATTTTCATCTTTCAATTGGTCCATTGGAGTTTTTTTGTCTCATCCTTCTCAGCTATTTGCCCTTATCTGATTAGTGGAGTTTGTCATCCTAAGGTTTCTAGGTGCCTCGTGCTACTTGT
The DNA here is from genome assembly GCA_034641835.2 of Pinus albicaulis. Classification (NCBI taxonomy): domain Eukaryota; kingdom Viridiplantae; phylum Streptophyta; class Pinopsida; order Pinales; family Pinaceae; genus Pinus; species Pinus albicaulis. The sequence continues at coordinate 789,714,168 of CM076569.1, forward strand.
TTGGCTCCCTCCTCAATGAACCTTCTGTGTGGAGTTTGAGTCAGTTTGGTATTTATCGTTTCTGTTTTTTGACTGATTGTTTTAGCTTTTCTTTCGGTTCTAAGTGTCATTGGGTTGTTGAATGATCATCTTGGATTTCATTTAGCTTTCAATATGTCACCTTGAGCATATATTACATTGCTCACTGAACCAATTTGAAATCCATTTTTTGCTTGGAAGTGTGCATCCTTGGTTTGAGTGTGTTTGATGTTCGTGTTGGATTGATCTCTTTGCTTTAGATCATTTCCTTCGAATTTCTCAAAGCTAGTATCTATTTTGTCATTTAGTGTAGTAGTGCATTTTGCTTCTCATTCATCTAAAAGGATAAAGTTTTCATTCTTTCTCTTAGTTTGAAAGTGAAAACGTTCTTTTGAATGAGTAGCTTTTAGTGAACAAGGAAAGATCTTTTCATTTTCTTCTTTGGTTCTCTTAGATTGATTGCTGCTTTGTCATTATCTACTATCCTTCAATTAGTTAGCATTCATCGAATTGGAATGATTTTATTTTGCATATATTTGTGCATTAAGAATTCAAGATCACAATTGGTAAGGCCTTGAAATTACAACATTAACTCAAGATCAAATTTAAAATGAATTCAATCAACCTAAGGAAGCATTGAAACCTAACGCACACATTTAGAGGTCTAGGCTAGTGATGTGTTCTTGTGTCGTTAAACCTAGTAGCTGTCATTCTCCACTTGGCATTAGACAACACTAGCACGAACTTGTGCTCCCTGTACCGTCGAGTATATAAAGGGAGACCCTCATATGTTTCAATCCTTTATCCATAGGAATTTGAGTATGTCGCCCTGTGACCGTGATACACCAAACATAGCATTCGGGGAGACTCCCTCCACGTACGTTAAGTCCCTGGTAATTTCTCTTTCATTTGATCACCAAGGTGTATATTGTAGTTAAAGGAAACTTGGTACACCCTCTTTCTTAGATTCCATGAGTAGTCATTTTGGTATTTTCGTGACTCTCTAAAATTGAAAAGATCATCGAGAACTTGTCCTTTTGTGCTCAACTTGAAAGTTACTAGAGTCACCTTTTGCCTATTTCTTGACTCTTAAAATATGAAAAGGCAAATTTTTTTTAGTGTCATCAAATTAACTGCCCACGAAATATTCTCGATTAAAGTTATCTTCCTTAGTTATTTTTTTATGGTTTTTTCCAATGACAACGTTATCGGAGTTTACCAACCAAGGAATCCCCTTCGAAGGGAATCCTGTTCCTTTTCTTGCTTTTGGGAATGTTAGTGCTCCTTATATGGCAACATTGTCTATCCCTGGGTTAACTTTTGGTTTGCCCGTGTGGTTATTTTCAACCTCGGTGGTCCCGAGTTTCCCAACCTCTGTTCAACCATCTCCTTTTCCTAAACAACATCATGTTGATTCTAAGATGGACCTCTCCCCTTCTTCACCAATTTTTTCGTCCTCCTCTTCTACTTCGCCTAGTGAAAGTTTGTAATTCAGTAACTAGGAGGCTGATAAGAAGAAGAAGAAGACACAAAAGAAGAAGTTAGATAAGCGAGAGGCCAATGAGGTAGCTATTCCTCCAAATTAGCCTTCCATCGATAAACCTTTCAATCCTTCATGGAAAGTTAACTGACCTTGCAAGCTATGTAAGGGTGACCATCTTCTTTGATATTGCCCTAGAATCCCCAAGGTGCTCGAAGTATGGTCCGATGACCATCCGTCGTTGTCATCAACCTCTATAGGTAATGTTGGTGACACGTCTTTGGCTAGTACTGATAAGACTCGTAAGACACAGGGTAAGATGAAAATTCCTTGTAAGTTGTGTGAAGGGCATCATCCCATTCACCTTTTTCCATACATGGATGAAGCCACGAAAGTCTTGGATAACCCAACTGCTTCTGTGTCTTATCTTCCGTTTGGTTATCGGAAGCTTTATCTGAGTCCTCCGCTAGTTGATCAAATGATCGATCAAGATTCCTCTTCGGTCGATTCTACTCCCTCGGAAATTAAAAGTCACGAATCCATTCCTGACCAGCCATCGGTCATGGAATCGGTCGATCTAATCCCACCTATTGTTCATCAGGTCGTTTCCATTGAGAGTGAATCTCACCCCCCTCATGTTATTCTTGTTTCTTCAGATTCCTTGGAATTGGAGAAAGATCCTCCTGTCCATGTGGTTCAGGAAACTCCTCCTCCTGTTCCCACACTCGTGGTCCAGGAGGATGCTCCTCTTGCTCCCATAACGCAAGTTCATGAACATTCCATTCCTGTGGTCCCCCCTCGAAGTAGATTGACCCCTTCTTTCGATTGTAGTCGATTTGTAGGATATTGTCTTCCTTCTTATGTTCCCTTTGAAATCACGGTCCAAGCTTTAAATGTGGTTGTACCAAGCACAATCATTGCTGAAGGTGCGTCTGTTAGTGTTATGTCTTAAAATACTTGGCAAGATTTTGGTTCTCCATCGCTTGTGCTTGTTACGCAGAATCTGTTGGATTTTAACAGAGGAACCAGTCAACCGTTAGGGATCCATCCGAAGTTGCCTATTACTTTAAGAGTGAAAACTGTCTATATAGATGTGATGGTTTTTCCAAGCCCCTTGGATTTTAATTTAATCTTGGGGCATGACTATACTTATGTCATGGGAGCGCTTGTCTCTTCCCTCTTTCATGTGATTTGTTTTCCACATGAAGGTCGCCTTGTGACCATTGATCATCTTTCATTCTTTGGTCCTAAGCCAACATCTGGTCCACCATCATCTCTTCCTGGTCCTTACCTGTCAATTGTATCTTCCCTGCCATAGGTTAATTATGTGGCCACGTGTTCATTGCCCTCATCCTGTGATAGTATAGTCGAGTTACTAGGGGCATTCGATCACAATTTCTGAGATGTTTTTCTCCCATCAGATGAGAACCTCTTGGAAGACATGACCTCTTTTATGTCATGATAAGCTCATGTGGATCACAGTTCGTTTTCTTGTGTCAAGCTCCTTAAAAAATGAAACAAGCTTGTCAGAGAAGAGTTATTTTCTTGTGTCAAGCTCCTTAAAAAATGAAACAAGGTGTCATGAGGATAGTTCTTTTAGTGTGTCAACCTCATTAAAAAAAATGGAACAGGTTGCATTTTTAATTCGAGCCTTTGATTAGATCTCGTAAAATCCCAGTCGAGTATTTCTCTTGATCTCGTAATTGAACCTTAACTCCATCCACTTGTCAGTAACTAGCAGTCTACTCCGGTGAATGCACTGAAGCTTGAGGGGCATGTACCTCGAATTGATTCATCATGCTGGGGGCATGCCAACTTATCTCAACCATAGTTTGTTTCCGTTTCAAGCTTGTGTAAAAATGAAACCAGTCTCAAGCATAGATTTCTAAAATTTTTCAAGTTTGCGTAAAAATGAAACCATTCTACATTTTTTGGCTTGGTGTGCTTTGCGAGTAGTTTTTCCTACTTATTATGTTGTTGCTTACTGTGTAGATGTTTGTCACTCCTTATGTTGGTTTCGCGGATGGTGCCTCCCGCAATACCCGGAACCTGTCTTCTGCAGATTGGATGATTTATAATCCCGATGGTGAGTTGATAGACCTTCAAGGTATTTCTCTAGGCTGAACCACGAAAAATGTTGCTAAAAATAGTGCCATCATTGAACTCTTAACTAAGGCCATTTCTCTCGACATTCATGCATTAATTGCTAACCTAGACTCTCAACTTGTTGTTCTTCAGCGTAATGGGCATTATTCTGTTAGAAATCCTCAAATCTTAAGATTGTATTTGCGTGTTTGATTATTAGAAAGGAATTTTGATTACATCACATATCAACATATTCCTAGACAAATGAATGCGTTAACTGATACAATATCCAATATTGTATTAGGTAGACATTTGCGTAATTTGTAAAACATCATCATCACATAATAAGATTCATACAGGAAAATAGACATATATATATATATATATATATATATATATATATATATCGAGTGTTTTCATCCATGTGCACCATAAGTTCAAAAAATATGTATGTTTTGGTTACATCTTGATTCATCATGTCTCTCAAAAAATATGCAGAAATAAAAGGCTAGGTGTCTAGTCAGCATGATGCTCACAGTAGCATGTCACTACATGCATAAGATGCCTCAATATGCGGTGAACATGATTTGACACCCCTGCAGTGTGCCTCTGGTATGCGCGAGGAACATCATCAAATCTCGCATAGTCTAGGATTCTACTAGTAAGTCCCTCTAGGTTGCGTACGATTTCCTCATCCTCGCTTCCCTCACCATGAGGAGCCACATCAAAATCACGAGGAATATTTCGTGCTATTGGAGACATTCCTGCAGGTATTTCTAGGCCAACATCTACAAATACATGGGTTAACATCAGAACATATATAATAAAAAAAATCATACTACTCATTAAAATAAAAAAATGAGACGTACCCAATGCTTCATCCCAATCCTCTCCTGCTGGGAGTTGGAGATCTGCATCATCCGTAAAGTTCGTGCCAGAATAGGGCCAATCCTCCATGAAAATGAGTTGGCGATAGAGCCATTCAAAGAATTTTGGTCTCCAAGAAATCTATTGACCACATCCTGATTTATGCATCAATGTTGCCTAATGGACCATCTGTGGCTCTTGGGCTGGTGGTGTAGGAACTACCACTTCCTGATGTTGAAATATTGGTAACCATTCCAAGATGAATGGTACCAAGATGGACCCATATCCGAACTGTTTCAACTTTCTGTTCTTGCATTTCATCAGTTGGTGTTTCATATTGATCATTACTGCCTTTGCCCAATTGTAAAGATTTGGTGCCATACAATCTATGACAAGAAGTAATTGTGTTTTTGTGGCTTCATGTGGAGCCTGAGATCTAGAAACTTGCGTGATGGTGTACAAAACTACTTTTAGTGCCAAATTGAAAATGGTTTGGATATCCATCTTTCCACTCTTGGATCCTTTCCTTGCCCCTCAACAAACTATGTCGATGACCATGCTCATGTTTTCCATCGTGGGCCAGGTCCCTATTAGGATTGGTACCGCCCCCCTTCGTGATAATCCAGTTATGAAGTATACATCCGAGACCTCAATATTTAGCTCTTGATCGTGAATTATGAATCTTTCCCAATGAATGTCCCATACACTAATTAGGTACTATAATAGCTTTGATTGAGCTGGGAGACATGCTACCATGAAGAATTTTTTAAGCTCGTAGTCCCTGAGAAAATCCATGCATATTACATTTCCTAAGGACTGCTCATCTTCTTCCCCATGTTCTCTTTCCTTCCATTCGATCACCATTTTTCTTTCACACGCCAGCAAAATCATCAATGGGGCTTTCATTAGTTGAATTATTAACTCTTGAGAGGTTTAAAATGGTCTATTTGGTTGAATTTATATGCCAAATTCATGGCCACGGTTGGCGCGCCCCCATTTGGATTCAAGGTGGGTTGTCACGAGTCCGTGCCTAGAACTCACGCTGACCGTCGCACCCTAAATTAAATAAAAATATGAAAAAATGGATTGTAGGTAATGCAAATTACATCAAAATTCACACAAGGATATGAGCTCTTACCTTGAAAAGACGGATTCGCGTTTGGCCTCCTAGACTGTCCACTGTCAGCTGCACAAAATCACAGTGAAAAAAGGGTAAAAATGCTCACAAGAGGTAAAAGTGAAAAGTAATTTATTTTTACTATTTTTGGAATTTTATAAAATTTTCAGAACCCTAATTAGGTTTTTGAGCATATTTTTCGATTATTTTAATATTTTATCTCGAAAAATGGGTTTTACATGAATTTCTTGTGAAGCAACAGGTCCTCAATGTGACAACGATGAAGTGACAAGTTGTATTTTATTACTTTTTTCAGACTCAGTAAAAGCACGAAAAAGTCACCCCTTGGAGTCATATTTCAACTCTTTTCTAACTCTCAAAAATTGAAAATATTGTCGAGACTCTTGTCGTTTTGACCTCGTTAAAGGTTGCAAAACGATATCTACCCAGAATACGTTTACCCCTTTTTTAGGCTGGGATAGATAATTTACGAAAAAGGAATACCTTAGCCTATCGCGACTAAGAGGTTCTCTCAGATTTGGTTTTCCACCTTTTTAGATCTGTGAGACTACCTATGAAAAGGGGCCTACTGGAGTTTTATTTTCTGCTTCTTTTCAAACTCTTTAAACATGAAAAGACGTTGATTTCTTCCTTTGTTAGACTCGTTAGAACTGACATGACATCAGAAATCGTCACCATGACGTAACCAAGTTCCTCCTTCTTAGGGCTCGTAAAATGTACTAGGATGGATTTTTCCGAAGGAAAAAATTATATGAAAAGAACATGATATCCCCTTCAATCTTGTTTCTGAAAATAACTAGGGTACTTGCCAACAATGGTGGGGGAAAATGGAACCGATTCTCAATCGTGTCGATAGTATGTTGTTCTTGCACATGACACTTGTCCGCAATTCGTGTTAGGTTGGGGACATCCCATTTCGTCATTTTTGGCCCCATGGGTTTGGGTTATCTATTTTTACGTCTCATCTGCTCTTTTTCGCGTCATCAAGACCTCAGATCCCTTGATGTAAAATACCACCAATTTCCGGAGTCGTGTTGCCAATATGTTCAAGAGAAGTTTCTTTCTATGGTTTTCAACCTTTGATCCTTTGTTTGGTCATGATTCACTATCATATTGTTCCTCTGTATTGATTCTATGATGTGGGAAACATTATGGCCCTCCTTCGACGAAGTCACTTCCTGTCGACTTCAACTCATTATCTAGGAAGTTGATCTAGAGACTCCCTTCTGGTACCTTAGAGATTTCATGCCTCAACAGAAATTTCTTCGTGTTCGACGACAGGTCCTCATCATTTGCCTTCGATCGAGTGATTTCGTGGGTGTTCGACTCCAACTCACTTTTCACATTCTACAAATTGTACTAGTTGTACCTTGAGAGCCATTGTCATTATTGGTGGTTTCTCTCGCGCCTATTAACAGCTTTCATCATTGGCTGGTAATCATGTGATTTTCTTACATGTTTGACTTTAGCTCACTTATTTTCCTGCTTTAATTTGTACTTGTTCGGGTCACGATGGGGTGCAAGACCTTGGATTTTGTCTTTTAAAATCAACGTTGCAAGACATTTTGGTGACTATATGCATGAATCTTCTGATTGGATGACTGTGACCATACTTGAGTCTTTTGATTGATCCTTCTTGCTGGATGGCTGTATCCATACCACGGATCTTGTTTTTATATGTACTCTATTATGGATGGCTTCGCCAATGCCACATGTTCATGTATTAGAGATATCAGCTGTATTTGATTCTTGCAAGTATTCCGATGGCGGTGTTTGTTTTGGGCTTTTCTCATAAAGCATTTCACCCCTCCCTCTCTCTCGGACCTCATGATTTAGGGTGCATCTGTCACACAGTATTTTGTCACCGTCCTTGCAATCCCCATCCCACACATTGGAGGACCATTTCAGTGACTTTTGTGTATTTTCATACCTTGTTAAAAGTTTCATTGCATCCCTTGGCATGTCAAGAAAATTTCCTCTATTGATCATTCCTGAAGCAGGCTTTCAAAAAAATATGATTTTGGGTCGGCACTGGTAGGTAGTTATGGCTTCACGCCCATAGATAAATTAACACTAGGCACCCTATTGGCACTCTATCTCAGTGGATCACCCACGCCAAGCTATTTTTGGAATGTTTTTTAAAATAAAAGCGAATTTTCCATTCCTAACTACTTCTTGAGTGGAGTCATCATGGTTTGTTCGACTGAATAACGTCGAAATCCTCCCTTTGGCTTATTGTTTCCTATATTTGTGCAACTCCCCAAATGGATAGGACCTCTCTTCCACCTTATGAGGGATCCCAAACCACCTCCTCTTCTCTTATAAATACATCCTTCTCACATGGTTTCAGCTTGCTGAACAGTCCTTACTATAATTGGTGTGAAGAAAAAGGTAGAGAGGAATCCATTATCGAGAGAGATTTTAGGCCCATTGCGTCACCAATTCCGATCCCGGATGAATGCTTGAGACACATTTGACTGAACCCATCGAAGCAGGCTGCAACGTTGAGGCATTAAGGTTGTAAAATTATTTTTTCCATAATTAATACATGACTGGTTTTTAAGTTCCAATTTTGTGTTTGAGCATATGAAAATTTTTTGATTCTCCTTGACCAATCGAATAGTTGTAAATGAAAATATGTTTTTGTATGTTGTCACCGTTCACTTGATCCTTGTGCAGATACATGGATATTACCACTGAAAGACTGTGATGTGTGAAGACAAATATCAACAGATCGCTGCTGCAAACTACAACAAAAGTGTTGGACCAAGATAGGCCATCTATCCCAACTCGTTTTCTTTTATAAGCTAGGAGTCTGAAAGTTCAGCTTGTTCCCTTTTTTCTAGACCCACTCCAGGGCTAGAGGGATCGCCTCTGTCCACAGAGGGTATTTACCTGCATAACATTAACACTAACAAAAACAAAGTTATGATTATCAAATCCAAGAAGGACACTTATGCTAATTTTGTGTATGACAATAGAAATTTGGAGGAAGTGTCTTCTTACAAGCACCTAGGAATTGATATTCATCATAAGCTCAACTAGGACTATAGCATTGAGAAAAGGATTAAATAAGGGTGGAAAGCTTATTGTGGTCTTTAAAATAATTTAAAGCAGCAAACCTTTTGATGTGGGATAAAAACAAGGTCCTCCTTGAAACTTTAGTCACTCCTGTTACCTTGTATGGATGTGAGGTTTGGGGTTGCATCATATCTAGAGAATATTGTAGAAAGATTGAGAAAATATATAAGTGTTTTATAACATATAAACTCAATATTAAAAGAAATACACCCTATCCTATTCTCCTTATAGAAGTGGGTCTTTCCCCTATCGAGAGCTTAGCTATGACTAGGCTCATGTTGTACAAGCACAAAATCAATAACATGGGAGACCATAGACTTCCTAAGCTAGTTTTAAATTCCCTCCCAAACCAACTAAGGCTAAAACAACATTGGTATAAAGATACCAGGGCCTGGTTAAACCATTGGGAGATCGAAGAAAATGTTACATTGCAAAATATTAATAACATTAAAAATATTGTTACTTCTAAGTTTAAAGAGAAAATGTGGTATGAGAAAGATTTAGAGGCTAAAAGAAAATTAAGATATTATAAGGAGGTCATCAAACCTACTGTAGAAGATCAAAAGTATCTTTTTGTTTTAACTAGCTCAAAGAAAACAATTTATATAGCCAAAATAAGAACAAAATCTCATGAGCTCCATAGTAAAACAGGTCGTTGCGCAATTCTAAAACACCATGGGTGGAAAGGATCTGCCAGATCTATGAGAATATGAACATTTAGGATGAAAATAACTTCCTCTTAGAGTGCCCTGCGTACACCCACATCAGATCTCAATTTCATAATCTTTGTTGCAATACCAAACTTCCTAGCCTTTTAACATGTCAAAATTATAGTGAGCTCGGGAAGCTTCTCTCCAATCTCTTTGAGCATAGGAGTACAATTAAAAAAAAACAAACTAATTCATTTCTTTAGGTCCTATAGAGAAAATTTTTGTCTTAGTGGATGTTAACCATCATCATCATCATCATCATAATATCTTTTATGGTAATGATGTTGATTTTTATAATTAATTATAAATTTTATTTTGACCATAATAATTATTAATGATTAAATAATTCATGAAACATAATGCTAAATAGATTAATATATATATATATATATATATATATATATATATATATATATAAAATATGAATACTAAAATAATGTGATAAATATCACATTAATAATAACTTTTAGCTAAATAAAATTGGTGAGACATGATATTAAGACAACTAATAATTTAATATTTTATCTAATAATTTTATAGTAAATCTAGCATGTGTTTAGAAGGATTAAATCGATGGAGGTGAAAAATTTTGTAGTACATGTAAACTCTATGTTGGGCTAATAAGTAATTACATATCTATCTCATAGTGAGTAACAACCCATCACTATATTTTAACCATAAGACTATTTTAACCATACTAAATTTGTATTTCGGGTTGCTACATAAATTCTCTATCGAGTTGTGAGGGAAAAATAAAAATAGGACAGCCAACCCATTGATTGGAAACGAGTGCTAAATTACTAGAAAAATCATTACATATGCTTCTAATAAGTAATATTATAACCAAACCTTGGTATGGAAATTCGTGAAAATTTGTTAGAAAATTCATTAGAGATTCTCCTAATGAGCTCTTAAAATTGGATAATATAAAATGATGCAAAGCTCTAATTAAAGGGGTGGGGGGTGGGGGGGGGGGGGGTGACAGTACATTAATAGATAATAACAAAATATTCTACATCTATCAAAGATCAATGATGCATGCTTTTGGAGGAAAGTTTTGGCTCGTAAAACTAAAATAGATAATACATTTTCCCTAGAGGAATAGTACTCTTACCTAAATATATTTATGAATTGTCTATTTTTGTGGATAATATTCCATATATTCATATCAAGAACAAATTTTTTTATATAGAAGGCATAATGTTTGGAGTTAAGTGGCTTACAAAATGGAAATCTAAGGACATTGAAGGCTACTATGATACTTTAACGGCATATCATCACCCCTCATATACATAAGTTCTTCAACTTAGCAGTCAAATAGGGCTTCCCTAAACTTTGACTCAAAGCTTAATTTTTCCTATCTTTAAAAGTGGGGATAAAAATAATACCTATAGTTATAGGATGATTATGATAATCCCCATATTAGCCAATATTTATGAAGACAAATATAAGATTATGGATTGAAAGCCATGGAAAAAGAGGTAAACTACAAGTTGGCACTAGGGGATATCATTTAACTATTGAGCATATTATTACATTGAGAATATTCATCGAATAAATTCATTATAATAAAACCAATCTCCTTGGTTGTTTTGCTAATTTTATAAAACATTTCGAGAGTATGTTGAGGACTCACCACTCAAATAGTTTAGAATATCTAAAAGTCCCTTACGAGCTTAGAGTTTTTGTTGTAAGTCTATATAATATAGGATTCAATAAAGGTTTTCCATTATCCCCTACTCCCTATGGAATTTCTATTAGTAAGTTAGAATGTTGGTTAGAAGAAGCTGGTTTATTGACCCAAATATCACTAGTATAATCATCATACTTCCTCTTTATCCTAATGATATTACTCTTACGGTATGGGATTCCTATCACTTTAATAATAATTTAGTAATTCTCAAGGACTTCTACTCTTGTATGGGTATGACTATGAACATAAACAAAACAAAGGTCACTATAATGAAATCCCGTAAGATCATATATGAAAATTTCATATATAAAAATAATTGGTTTGGGGAAGTGCCTTCATACAAAAATATTGGAATCAATATCCATAATAAGCACAATTTGAACTATAGTGTTGAACAAATGATAAATTAAGGTGGATGTCTTATTATGGGCTTGAAAGCAACAATAAATTAGCCATCCTTTAGTTTTGGGATAAGAAATAACCTATATTTAGTACTCTCATCACTCCTACTATATTATATAGTAATGAAGCTTTGGGATATGATATCTTTAGAGAATATTTGAGAAGGGTAGAGAAAATATAAAATAATTTTATATCTTGTAGTATTTTCTTTTTGTGAAAAAATATTTGTATTGCTTTCCAAACAAGATATTACATGATAATCCAAAAACAATTTAGATAGGCTAGTCTCTAGGGAAACCCAACCATATCCAAAAATGTATTATTTTCAAGGAGTTAGAAAACAAAATTTTTTCGGAAGAGGTAAAAATCAAAATAGATATGTGGAATATCAAGCCTTAAAGGCCTTGATAAATATAAAGGAAATCAACAAAATCATAAACTAAAACCATAACAAGAGGAAATTAAATAGGAATAGGGATTTGAATCCATGGTTGCAACCTAAATAGACTCTTTTCTGCTACCCAGTGAGAAACAAGTAGCAAGAGGGATTCCTATGTTCTTTTTAATATGCTTCAGTCAACAGTCCAGGTCTACCATGTGTCGATGTAGATGTTCCAAAGGAGATGAAGAGGTCTTCTGATATTTTTTTCTTGTCCAATAAGACTTTTCATATCAAATATTGCATGCACCAATAGATGTACTCCAAAATAATTTACATGTGTGACCTGCATCAATAACCTAATCATATATATTTTCAAAACCTTTTTATACTAGAGAAGTCATCGTTGATTAAAAAAAATTCCCTCTTTGTTGATGAGAACTTTACTTGGATATGAGATGGTGTGAGATCCTGAAATCATGTTTTGGAACTTTTAGCTCTAAGTTGAGCCCATGTGTTCCCTCAGTTTCCACACACCTTCTAATATGTTTCCCCTTCACGAACATGAGACCTATGATAGGGTGTTTTTCTTGTATGAGGAGAGAGGTTGTTATGGTAGGTGATAGGAGAATAGTTAGAGATGAGACAAGGGTGGGAGAAGTGTGAGGTGTCCATAGAAGGTATATCCTGAAGGGAGGTCAAATATGGAATGTGAAACTTAAGAGAGGGCATGAAGAGACTTGAAATCCCAAGGAATGGGAGAGTCCAAAAAAATGTAACTCCCTAGAAACTTGTGTGCTTTGAAGTCCTAAAAATCCAAAAATTTTGAGTAAGAGATAAAACATATGAAAAACGAACAAATCCTGAAAACTTGAAAATGGGGAGAATCAAAATGAAACCAAAGGAGAGGAAATTAAATGTAATTAAACTAATAAAAAGTAAAGTTGACATGTGAACAAGAATTTTCAAACCCACAAAATATGGACCTCTCAACTTCACTAGAGCCCAAGTTCCAACTCAAAAAAGATAAACGTTGCTTTCCTAGACATGAATTTTAACTACTAACTCAGACTGTAGATTTGTGCTATGAACATAAAATTCCAAAGAAACATAACATGGTTCGTTATTCAGCTAAATTTCCCCACTAATAATTCTATCAAGAGAATTGAGGAAAGAAAACTTCGATAGTGATTGAGGAGTTGCAAACTTTCCATTGTTGGAGCATGGGACTAGGAAAGGTCGAGTCTGGTGTTGATTTACTAGCTCATCAATAATAAATTCCTCCTAATTCCTAGATAATGTGATTTAACTGAGAGTTTCATATTTCTTGGCTAGATATCTTGTTTCCTAATTTTTTCGTTGGATGTATAGTAAGTGGTGGCCATCAATCTAGAAATCAAGGCTCTAATCAATATCTTTTGCAGTCAACCAAACACATGAGGTAACTGTTGGACATTGGGTTCAACGCTTCCCATGTGTTTTTTGACATGGACTAACCACCTCTCGTGGAACCTAACTCTTGCGATTGTAGTGGAGACTAATGCCTGTGGGTTTTGGTCTAACAACAATCGTGATTCCAACAAGTGATATCCGAGCGACATGTCTCGAGTTCGAAACTCACGCGGCTCGCGTTGGGGGAAAGATTGTTGGACATTGGGTTCAACGCTTCCCGTGTATTTTGCGACATGGACTAACCGCCTCTCATGGATCCTAACTCTCACGATTGTATCAGAGACTAATGTCTGCAGGTTTTGGTCTAACGACAATCGTGATTCCAACAGTAACTAGGGTAGATGAGTAGGTGATAGGATCCAGTTCCAGGGGGAGTAGAATCATCAAGGAGTTAAAGTGGATGGGAGGTGTTCCATGTTTTTGGAATCGATGAGTGGCATGTAGGATTCCCCAATGCCTTGTTATAGATTCATAATCAAACCCTTAAGGGGGTGTGTTGGAACATCTCCAATCATATTACTAAGTGGGACAGTGAAACTTACCCTCACCTTCTAATGTCTGAAACACCCATCTAGGGAATTATATCTTGTGATATTAAAATTAAAATAAATTCATCCTATCCTATTCTCCTCACATAAACAAGCCTCTTCCCCACTATGTGAACAACCATGGTTAGGCACTTTATGTACAAGAACAAGATAAGTAATATGGCTAACAAGAGGTTCTCCAAAATTACTACTAACTACATCCATAACCACCAATGGCTCAGGTGAGGATGGAATCAAGATGTCAATTCTTATCTAAATATTTGGAGAATACAAGAATATGTTCTCATACATGATACTAACAATATTAAAAATATTATTCCATCTCATTTAAATAGAATTTCTGGCGTAATAAAGAATTATAATATACAAGGAAGCTAAGATGCTACAAGTAGGTGGAAAAACCCAATCTAGAAGATCAAAATTATCTTTCAGTTATGACTACAATAGAGAAGAAAATCAACATTTATAAAATATGAACCAACTCCCATGAGCTTCATAGTGACACTGGGATTTGGAAAATTCTCAAAACACCATGGGATGAAATAATATGTCATATTTGTGACACTAATAGGGCTGAAGATGAAGGAATTTTTTGCGTGCAATGCTTTACATACATTAAAATTAGAAGTAAATTTCAAAATATGTGTTACACTACTAACCTTCCTAACCTTACAATTCATACTAACCTTCCTAATCTTATAAGTCATCAAAACTATGGTAATCTTGTAATGCTTGTCTTCATTTTTTAAGCGTAGAAAGAAATCCTAAAGGAATCTAAGCAATCTTTGAATTTTTTAAGGAAAAAACAATTATAATCTCAATTGATATTCTTAGTCATATGTGTGTGTGTGTGTGTATGTTACTTAACATAGACGTTGAAATACTTATTTTATGGCCCCATATATATATATATATATATATATATATGATATTTTTTAAAATGGCACTTGAATCATGGAATGGTTTTCTTAATCTTTTTTAAGAATATAAATAAACCCTAAAGGAATATAAGTAGTCTTTTCCTTTTTCAAGCTAGACCAATTGTAGCCTTAATGGATGGTGTTCTTCATATATATGTGTTTGTGTGTTTGTGTGTTTGTTATACTTATAGATTTTGAAATACGTCTTTTATGGCCCCATACATTTTTTTGTTTGTATATTTTAAAATGCCGCATGTTAGGCATTTTATTAAAGATTAAAGGAATTACACCTTCGTCATACTGGGAAACGTAAAGTGTTGGAATAAGAATCTTTTACTTGGAATTAGTTTATCTCTTTATATATAATGTTGATATAAATTATTTTACTTAGGGTGCATATATAATATTTTATTTTTATTAGACATTACTTTTATAAAATGCCATATTTTACTGCATATTAATCAGAAGAAATTACACATCTCCGTTATTGGGCAATACAAATATATTTTTAATGCAATTTTTATACCTATGGAAAATTCTATCCCATGTAATTTATCGATTTTTTGTCTATCTCGATGTTCAAACTTATTCGACCTTTGATTCCTATATTCCATAAACTTGTTTAGTGGCTTGTTTCCTTCCATTTCAACATTATGTTAGAGTTCCATTGTTGAATGGACACATACCCATCACTGGTCACCTTGATTAGTTATGTGTATGTGCTTACATGGTTGTAGGTTGATATTCAACACTACTTAAGACAATATGTTGGCCTCCCCTCTACAAAGTCACTCACAAAATTCAAACTACTTTTCCTCCCTTAACTCCCCTATTCTTTTATGATTTGGTACTCTGTTAAGCCCTATTGAATCCTTTAGAGAGAAACAAATATGATGAAATGTTCACACTTAGTGCTCATAGTTGGTGCTTGGAATCCCTCGCATTCATTGCTTGGCCCACTACCCTTTTGAATCCCTTGGAGAGAAAAATTTGTGAGGAATCCCTCATGCTCAGTTCCCACACTTAACAATTATCAACTCTCACACTTTGCACTAATCACTCACCTCAATCAAATAATAAATTAATAAGGTATTCTTTCTACATTTTATCTCTAAATTAATTGAAGGAATTATTTTATTTCATTTCATATTTCATGTTGTCTTTTGCTTCTATAGTGACATATACATATTTATGGAAGAGGTTGAAGTTCACTCCATCTATTACTTATACATATCTATAACTCAAATATAAAATTGAAGTATACAGTTATTTAAATCAAACATAAAAAAAAATGATTATGAAAAAGTTCGGAGCTCACTCCATCTAGAAAAAGAAACAAAGAGATATAAATGGAAATTATCTATCTATTCTATGTCGTGGATATTTTTCAGGCATATTTTCCAATTGAATTTTCTAAAAATTCAGAAGGAATTTACTTGATTCAAAATCTTGAGTTGTGAGCTCTCCAAAATCTAAGTGCCCCAAGGGGTTTTTAGTGTTTTGAATCTATATATGCATTAAAAATGCATTTTAAACAATAAAAAATCACAATACGACTAAAAATTGTTTTTGGGGATTCCAACCAAAATATCTCAAACAGAAAGTAGTTAAATAATATCATATAATGTGCATTTAATAGTGTTTTTAATTATATTATTGAATCGTAAATTAAATATATATTTCAGGATAAATCTTGGATTTCGTTACGCTAGGGTTCCGTTGTGCAAGGGTTCGAAACTACTGCCTTCGTTTTGCAATACCTAATTTTCAGCATGTGCATGTTTCTATTATTGTCCCTGACATCATGTTCTGACTAGACGGTCCCATGTCAGACACTCCTGGGGGAGGGTCATCGACCTCCTCCTTCAAATAAATTTTAACCATCACCCATCACTCGAACGCAGGCTCCTCAACAAATAGAGGAAACTCGAAAGGAAATGAACCTTAATCATCATCATTGGGAGCCCAATGGAAAACTCCTTCGAAAGTTCTATGTATCCCTAAGGCTATAAAAAATCCCATAGTAGTGATCCTGAATCATTGCATGGAGAAATATAGGAAGTTCATGCAATATCACACCATCATTTGCAAATTCATGGGAATTTGACCTCGAGAAGCAGACATAATCCATTGGATCCAACTCAAATGGCAGCCGAAAGCCCCATTTGACCTCTACCTCCAAGCCAAGGAATTCTTCATAGTAATCTTTAAAGACCTATGGACCACAAGCACATTCTTGACAATGGGCCCTATTTTATGAATAAGTTTGGCCTCTTTATGCACCATTGGGAACTCTGCTACAAACCTGAAAAGGAACGGGCCCTTCCAGCTCTCGTTTGGGTGTGTATGTATTCTTTGCCCGAAGACTTTTGGGAAATGGACATTCTGAAATCGATCAGGTACTCAATCGGTATTTTTTTTCAAGTCTCAGAGATCACCCAACATTGGAGGTTCTCCTATTATGCTTCCATATCCGTGTACATGAATATATCCAAAAACTTGCTGGAATTTTTTGAAATAGAGTACCGGGATCAAATCTGGTCTCAACATTTAGACTATGAGCACGTTCCCTTCAAATGCTGACTTTGTCACGAGTATGGTCCCCTGTTTCGAGATTTCCCCATAAATATCTGTTAATGAATTGAAGGAATTATTTCCTTTCATTTCATATTTCATGTTGTCTTTTGTTTCTATAGTAACAAATACATATTTATGGAAAAGGTTGAAGTTCACTCCATCTATTACTTATACATATCTATAACTCAAATATAAAATTGCAGTATATCATTATTTAAATCAAACATAAAAAAAATTATTATGATAAAGTTCGGAGCTCACTCCATCTACAAAAATAAACAAGGAGAAATAAATGGACATTGTCTATCTATTCTATGTTGTGGATATTTTTCAGGCATATTTTCTGATAAAATTTGCTCAAAATTCAAAATGAATTTACTTGATTCAAAATATTGAGCCGTGAGGTCTCCAAAATATAAGTGTCCCAAGGGGTTTTTAGTGTTTTGAATCTATATATGAAGTAAAAACGCATTTAAACACCAAAAAATCACAATATGACTAAAAATCATTTTGGGGGATTCCAACCAAAATATCTCAAACACAAAATAGTTAAATAATATCATATAATGTGCATTTAATAGTGTTTCCAATTATATTATTGCATCGTGAATTCAATACATGTTTCAGGATAAAGCTAGGGTTTCGCTGCGCTAGGGTTCTGTTGTGCAAGGGTTCAAAACTACTGCCTTTTCTCTGTAGTACCCAATTTTCAACACACACATGTTTCTATTATTGTCCTTGACATCATGTTCTAACTAGACGGTCCCATGTGAGACACTCCCGGGGGAGGGTGGTCGACCCCATCCTTCAAATAAATTTTAACCAACCCCCATCACTCAAACATGGCCTCCTTAGAAAACAGAGTAAACTCAAAAGGAAATCAACCTTAATCATCATCGTTGGGAGCCCAATGGAAAAATCTTTCGAAAGGTTGGTGTATCCCTAAGGCTATGAAAAATCCTAGAGTAGTGATCCTGAATCATTGCATGGAGAAATATAGGCAGTTCATGCAATATCGCACCATAATTTGCAAATTCATGGGATTTTGGCCTCAAGAAGGAGACATACTCCATTGGATTCAACTCTAATGGCAACTAAAATCCCCATTTGACCTCCACCTCCAAGTGAAGGGATTATTCATAGTAATCTTTGAATACCTATGGACCGAAAGCTCATTATTGACAATGGGCCCTATTTTATGAATCATTTTGGCCTCTTTATGCACCATTGGGAACCCTGCTACAAACCTGAAAAGGAACATGCCCTTGCAGCTCCCATCTAGGTGCGTATCTATTATTTTCTGAAATCGATTGGGTATTGTTGAGTGTGGAGCCTGATTACCTTGTTTATTTTGTATCATAGCATTGGACCCATGTACCTTAATGGGGCGGCAACACTGCCCGTAATTTTACACTGCCTGGGGGGTCCAGGGTGGAGCGGCTGCTAAAAACAGATGTAAAATTTCCTTGTAAAAGTATAGTAATTTCTAGTCAATCTGGGCCATTCATTAGGCAGATGATCTGATGATAGAAGTTATGTTTAGTTTAGGGTTTTTTTCCCTAGAAGGCAACCCCTCGCTTGTATGAGGGAATTATATTGTGGTTGTGTATTGTATGTGTATTCTCAGAGCGAGAAACAGATAGGGAGACTGTGAGAGAGAACAAAGGATATTACAACGGATCTGCTGTAGGTTGTGTCTCTTCATTTTGCTGGATAATAGAAAGGAGGGACTGGTTGTTTGGGATGGACGTAGCCCAAAATAGGTGAACCACGTATATCTGTGTCTCTCTGGTTTTATGTGTTTTGTGTGCTTTTGTTTTCCGCATATTTTATGTGTTGCATTGCTCCGTAATATATATAATTTTCTAACAACTGGTATAAGAGCCAAAGGTATATTGAGCTAATAATCTCACATGAAAGAAGGGTTCCTGGTTCAAGTGGGAGCAATGGAGGAAGATGGTAAGTTTAGGGTCAAGAAATTTAATGGCCAAAACTTCCCTCTGTGGAAGATGCAAATGGAAGATTATCTGTATCAGAAATATCTGTATCTACCACTCAGCGAAAAAAAAAGAATCCGACAGCGATGACAGACGTAGAATGGGAGATTATCGATAGAAAGGCACTTGGAATAGTACAGTTGTGCCTCGCAATGTTGGTAGCCTTCAATATTTCGAAGGAAACAACAATAGAGGGTTTGATTAAGGCATTGGCGAAACTATATGAAACCCTTAGCCTCAAAAAAGGTATTTATTATGAAACGATTATTTAATATGAAGATGTCAGAAGGTGGATCTGTTGCAGACCATTTAAATGATTTTAATGCAGTTACCAATCAGTTAAGTTCTGTAGGGGTAAACTTTGACGATGAAGTTAGGGCTCTTTTATTTTTGTGCTCATTTCCAGAAAGTTGGAATGGTTTAGTTATGGCCATTAGTAACTCTGTCTCTAGATCTAGTACTTTAAATTTTTATGATTTTGTTGGTGCTATCCTTAGCAAGGAAATGCGACGGAAAAGCTCCGGTGAGACATCGGGTAATGCTTTGAGTGCAGAGTCCTGGGGAAGAAAAATGGAAAGAGGAAAGAGCTCGGGATATCGCATTAAATCAAGGAAAGGTAGATCCAAGTCCAGATCGGGGATAGTGTGTTGGAAATGCGGAAAGAAAGGACACCTGAAGAAAGACTGTAGATCTCGCAAGGGAAGAGAAGGAGACACACAACAAAAAAACAATCATGAATCAAATGTGACAGGTGATGTGTTGCAAGATTCTTTGATTATTTCTTTCGAAAATGTTACTAATTCCTGGGTAGTAGATTCAAGGGCCTCATTCCATGCCACACTTGATAAGAAATATTTTCATGAATATGTTGAAGGAGATTTTGGACAAGTCTGTTTGGGTGATGATGAACCCTGTAAAATTGTTGGAATGGGTAAGGTTCTTGTAAAACAACAGAATGGAAACCAATGGCTATTAAAGGAGGTAAGCCATGTTCCAGATCTGAAGAAAAATATGATTTCAACAGGGCAGTTTGGCGGTGAAGGTTGTGTGACAAATTTCACAAATAAAACTTGAAAGGTCACCAAAGGAGCCCTGGTAATATAAAAAGGTGAAAAGGTTGGTACATTGTATTTATGCAATGGTATTTCTAACTCTGTTAATGATTTAACTTCCAAAGGAGTGTATGCAACATTATGGCATCATAAGCTCAGACACATGAGTGAGAAGGGGATGAAGGTTCTTCACTCAAGAAATTTGTTGCCGAGTTTGAAGAATGTTGATTTGGATTTCTATGAGAATTGCATTTATGGAAAACAGAAGAGAGTCAGATTTCTCAGAGTTGGGAAAGAAAAGAAGAGAAAAAAATTAGAGCTTGTGCATACAAATGTATGGGGACCTTCTCAGGTATCATCTCTCGGTAGCTCTCATTATTATGTTACTTTTATTGATGATGCAAATAGAAAGACTTGGATTTATTGTATTCAGAATAAATCTGATGTACTTGATACTTTCGAGAAATGGAAAGCTTTGGTTGATATTGAGACAGGAAAGAAGTTGAAGTGTCTCAGATCAGACAATGGAGGCAAATATTGCAGCAAAGAGTTTGATCGGTATTATTTAGAGCATGGAATTCACAGAGAGAAGATAGTTCCAAGAACATCACAAGAAAATGGTGTGTTAGAAAGGATGAACAGAACAATCATGGAGCGTGAAAGGTTCATGAGATTGCATGCAAAATTTCCTTTACAATTTGGGGAATATGTTGTACATACTGTTGTTTATCTAATAAACAGAGGGCCTTAAAGTTCCTTGGATGGTGGTATTCCAGAGGAAGCGTGGATAGGTAAAAAAGGTAAACTACTATTTTTTAAATCCTTTTGGTTGTGAGGCCTTTGTCCATATTAACAAAGAAAACAGAACAAAGCTTGAGGAAAAATCAAAGAAATGTACCTTTATTGGATATGGTGTTAATGATTTTGGTTATCGCTTATATGATTATGAAAATCACAAAATAACTAGGAGTAGAGATGTAATATTCAATGAAAAGGTCTTGTATAAGAATCAGTTGCAGGAAAAGAAACAGGAAAAAGAAAACAAGGAATACACAGTTCTTGATGAGATCACTGAAAAGGTAAAGGTACCTAAAAATAATAATAATCAGCAACCACAACAACAACAACCACCACAATAGCAACATGCACCTCAAACACCTGAAAGTGGTGTTAGAAGATCTACCAGGATAAATAGACCCCCTAAACGTTACTCTCCTTCATTATATTATTTATTGTTGACTAATTCTGGTGAACCTGAATGTTAGGAAGAAGCAATGCAGGTTGAAAGTAGGAAGAAGTGGGAGCTAGCCATGGAAGAAGAAATGGACTCCTTAATGCATAACCAGACTTGGGACTTAGTCAGGTTGCCTGCAGGTAAAACTACATTGCAGAATAAATGGGTTTACAGGGTGAAGGGAGAAGATGGAGGAAAAAAGAGGTAAAAAGCTAGACTTGTGGTGAAGGGGTTTGCACGAAATAAAGGTATTGATTTTGATGAAATATTTTCTCCTGTTGTTAAGATGACTTCAATTAGAACTATTTTAAGTCTTGTAGCAGCGGAAGATTTACATCTTGAACAATTAGATATAAAGACAACATTTCTCCATGGATATTTGGAGGAAGAGATATATATGCAACAACCAGAAGGATATCAGGTCAAAGGGAAATAAAAATTAGTGTGTAGGTTAAAGAAGAGCTTGTATGGCTTAAAACAGGCTCCAAGGCATCTAAAATTTGACAAGTTTATGTCTGAAGAAGGTTATACTAGATGTCACTCTGATCATTGTGTTTATCTAAAAAAGAAAAATGATGGAAGCTATATTATATTTTTATTGTATGTAGATGGCATGCTTGTTGCAGGGTCTAACATGCATGAAATAAATGTCCTCAAAAGAAAATTGGCGAATTCATTTGCAATGAAGGATTTGGGAGCAGTAAAACAAATCCTTGGTATGAGAATAACTAGAGACAGGAAAAATCACAAATTAACACTGTCTCAGAATGAGTACATACAAAAGGTATTGAAAATATTTAATATGAAAAATCCAAAACCAGTTAGTACACCTTTTGCTGGCCATTTAAAAATTAGTAGGGAGATGTGCAGCAAGACCCAAGAAGAAATGGACTATATGTCTAAAGTTTCATATGCATCAGCAGTTGGAAGCTTAATGTATGAAATGGTCTGCACAAGGCCTGATATTGCACATGCAGTGGGAGTTGAAAGAAGGTATATGAACAATCCAGGAAAAGAACATTGGATGGTAGTGAAATGGATTCTCAGATATTTGAGAGGTACGACAAATCAAGAATTATGCTTTGGTGGTTCAAACATTGCTCTACAGGAATATGTTGATGCAGATATGGCAGGTGACAGAGATAACAAGATGAGCACTACAGGATATTTATTTACTGTAGGTGGAACAACTGTCAGTTGGTTTTCAAAAATCCAAATTATTGTTTCACTTTCAACAACAGAAGCAGAGTATGTTGCTACTATAGAGGCTAGTAAAGAAATGTTTTGGTTACAAATGTTTATGGATGAATTGGGTAAGAAGCATGATATGGGAATGTTATATAGTGATAGAAAAAGTGCCATTCATCTTCCAAATAACTTAGCATTTTATTCCAGGACTAAACACATATAGCTCAAGTACCATTTCATACAGTTAGTATTGGAGGATGGAATGTTGAAGCTAGAAAAGGTACACACTAGCCAGAATCCTGTAAATATGCTAACAAAAGTTGTATCCAGGGAGAAACTGAGATTATGCTCAGTTTCAATTGGTCTTCAAGGATGACGATGAAGATGAGAAACAACCAGGTCCAAAGAGGAGTCATTGTCCAGCAAATGAAGCAGCGGTGGAGTTGCTACAATCAGTCTCCAAGTGGGAGATTGTTGGGTGTGGAGCCTGATTATCTTGTTTATTTTGTATCACAACATTGGACCCTTGTACCTTAATGGGAAGGCAACGCTGCCCGTAATTTTACCCTGCCTGGGGAGTCCGGGGGGGAGGGGTGGCTGCTAGAAACAGATGTAAAATTGCCTTGTAAAAGTATAGTAATTTGTAGTCAATCTGGGCCGTTCATTAGGCAGATGATATGATGGTAGAAGTTATGTTTAGTTTAGGGTTTTTTTCCCTACAAGGAAACCCTTTGCTTGTATGAGGGAATTGTATTGTGGTTGTGTATTGTATGTGTATTCTCAGAGCGAGAAACAGATAGGGAGACTGTGAGAGAGAACAGAGGATATTACAGCGGATCTGTTGTAGGTTGTGTCTCTTAATTTTGTTGGATAATAGAAAGGAAGGATTGGTTGTTCGAGGTGGATGTAGCTCAAAATGGGTGAACCATGTATATCTGTGTCTCTCTGGTTTTATGTGTTTTGTGTGCTTGTTTTTCCCGCATATTTTATGTGTTGCATTGCTCCGTAATATATATAATTTTCTAACACGTACTCCAATGGTAGTTTTCTTCAAGTCTCAGAGATCACCCGGACATCAGAGGTTCTCCTCTTATTCTTACATCTCTGTGTACATGAGTATATCCAAACCCATACCAAAATTTTTCAAAATATAGTACCACGATGAAATCTGGTCTCAACATTTAGACTATGAGCACGTTCCCTTCAAATGCTGACTCCATCATGAGTATGGTCTCGTGTTTTGATATTTCCCCTAGGTTGTTGCTCTACCCCCACCCTCGACTTCCTCCCCTGATGGCTTCTAGGTATTCCCTAGGCGACATCCTCCTCCTGTCAAATCCCATATACCATTAGGCCCTACTCAAAATACTTTGGGAACTTTAGCGTCGACCCCTAGGCATCCCCGTAGAAACTAGTTTTCCATACTAGCAGATTTGAGCATGAAAGAGCAGCCAACAGCTCTGGTAGAAGCACCTCCACCCCAAGTTGCAATGGATTTTGAGGTCAGTCTAGAAAATTCTAAGAAAAATCATCCAAGTAAATGAAATTCCCCAGATGTGAAACCAGCAGGGAAATAAATACAACAGGTCCTTTCCCAAGTTCGCCATGCCTTGGAACATGATGTAAAATTGGACCAACTCAGTTCTGATGAATGGGTAATGGTGGCATATATTCGTAGCTGGGATAAGGATTGATAGCAGAAATCCCCCAAGATCAACTGGATCAATTCCATAAAATTTACAAGGGTTGGGAGCAGTGCCAATCCCAAATGGAGGCCCCCCCTCAAAAAAATATTGTAATCTCGGAAGGCGATTCGCCTAGCGGAAAGGTGGAATCTGGATAGAAATCCAGGAAGAAAGGGTGGCGAACCACCAACGAGGCTATTCAGGAATTATGGTTGATATTAGTCAACTTGAGATATGACAATTTCCTAACATTGTACTACCAGTGCTCTATCCCATTCCTTCCTCAATGAAGTTAGTCTCTTGGAACATATGAGGCCTCAACTCCAAGGGTAAGTTGAGGTACTTGAAATATCATATCTAGAAAGAGAAATAAAATGTCATTGTACTTTAGGAAATGAAAGTAACCTAGGAAAAGCTTAGCAAAATCACATGCAAAAGCTGGCCCTTGGCAAAATGTATGGCATTGGATGCAAGGGGTTGTGTCGGTGGGATCGAAATCCTATGGGAATCCAAATTTATTTCCTTCTAATATTGGATGGCCTCCCATAATGCCCTTTTGGGTCAATTTCAATGCATCAGTGCTGCTGAAAAAATATGGCTTACTAGTGTTTATAGCCCGATGCTACCTCGAGCAAATATGTGTTTCTTAATAAATTTGAGGTACCTAAATAATATGTTGGGTAGTGCTACTTGGATTATAGTGGGGGATTTCTACTTAATCAAGGACCTGGGAGGAAGTAAGGGAGGATTCAGAAGGTTGGAACAAATCTCCTTATCTTTCCAAGAGACAATCCAGGATCTGGGTGTTAAGGATGCAGACTTTTTGAATGGAACCTACACATGGAATAATAAGTTGGGAGGTAAGCTAAAGATTGGTTTATGCCTGGGTCACATTCTCATTTCTGAAGACATTCTTCACTAGGATCTCTTTCTTAAAGCCTAAATCCTTCCTTTCTGGGATCAGATCACTGGCCCATTTGTTTGGAGATTGATTTGCAAATGTCCCCATGAAATTGTCCTTTCCAATTCGAGTCCTTCTGGTTGGATAGGAATAATTTCTTAGCCGAAGCGTGGTGGAATGAAATTAGAATCTCGATTCAGAATTTAATGGAAAATTTCCAACTCAAACTGAAGGAAATAAAAGGGAAAATCAAGGAATGGAATCGCCTAGATTTCTGAAATATCCATTAGGAAAACAAAAGGTTGGAAAACGATATGTGATCAATCCGAAAATGAATTATTTAGGAAGGATGCTTGGAGGACTTGATTGCCCAAGAGGGGGACATTCTAAAATACCTTGAACAACGAAGAAAATATGAGGAAATCCTGTGGAGGAAGAAATCCAGGGTTCAATGGCTCAAGGAGGGAGAGCACAATTCAAAATTATTTCATAGAATGATGATAAAACATAGACAATTCAACCATTTATTTTCTCTCAATGGATCTTATGGAAGGCGACTTGTGTAGCATGAAGAGATAACGAACGAGATGATCGGGTACTTCTAAAACCTATTTACGGAGCCGATTGTAGACAAAAGTGATTCCATTGATCGCATCAAGAAGTGCATCCCTAAACTAATCTTGGAGGATCAAAATGATGCCCTGATGCGAGCAGTCTCCTATGCAGAAGTGGAGGAAGTAATTTGGGCTCTCCCCTTGAACAAAGCTCCAGGCCGAGATGGGTTCACCTCTGAGTGCTTCAAAGAATAATGTCACTTTCTCGGTCTGTAAATTCATGAGTTGGTAGAAGACATGTGTCGCTATGAAAATATCTGATTGGGGATCAATGGAACATTTATCATGTTGATCCAAAAGAAATACGTGGCCCTATACCCTAGCGGGTTCTGTCATATCGCCCTCTGCAACGTGTTCTACAAAATTATATCAAGTATTATGTTATGATGGTTAAATCCTCTACAGAAAGAGATCATATGGTTGGAGTAGCCAGGTTTTGTGGAAGGTCGTTAGAAAATGGATGGTATCCTGGTTGCGCATGAAGTTGTTCACTCCTTATCCACTGCAAAATCCCTAGGTATGTTGATTAAATTAGATCTATCAAGAGCTTATGATCATCTTAATTGGAACTATATTTTGTCTATCCTGGAATCCTTCGACTTCTCTTCCTCATGGATTAAGTGGGTTAAATCCATGATTGTAACTCATTTATACTCCATTATTGTGAACGAGGGTCCTTCATGTACCTTTAGAGGATATTGAGGTCTGAGATAGGGGGACCTTATTTTCTCTTTCCTTGTCATCATCATTGTGGAAGGATTGAGCAGACTTATAAAGGAGGTGGTGGAGGCCTAATCCCTTCAAGGTATAAAACTCACTCGGGCAGCACCTCTCATAACTCACCAAAATTTTTTTGATGACAAAATGCTGTATGGAAAGCCCTACCTAAGAGAAGCTAGAAAATTTCGATCTATTTTGCAGGACTTCCAACAAGCATCTGGGACATGTATCGATGGAGACAAATATGATATGTTCTTTTTCAATACTCACCCTCATGTTCAGAACCACCTGACTTGATCTCTTGGATTAAAAATTGGCTCTCTTCCAAGCACTTATCTCAGTGTACCTTTGCTGGATAACTCCTTGAAAGTATCACACTAGAAGGACCTATTAAGTCGCATCGACCAAAAGTTCTCTAGCTAGACCTTTCTACTCTTAAGATCTTGAGGACGATTAATCCTTCTAAAAGCTATTCTTCAGGACATCTCGATTTACCAACTATCGACCCTTCCAGCCCCCCATAGCATATACAAATATATAACCATAAAATTTTGGAGCTTCCTTTGGTCTGGTCTACAAATCGGTCGAAAATGGGCCCTAGTATCATGACACAAATTATGCAAACTGAAGGTGTATGGTGGCCATGGTTTAAAGGATCCGGAAATTTTGTTCCAAACTCTGAGCGTTAAAGTCTGGTGATTGTGGTTGCATGGTGGATAGGAGGTATGGAAGGTGGTTTAGTCCTCTAAATATGACATGGAAGTTTGGCATGACCCCTTGAAATATCATAACAGCTTGTCGAGTGGGTTCTCCATCCGGAGTAGGGAAAAATACAATCTGGTATTTATTTAGGACCACAGTTTTTGGGAGATAAGAAATGGTAGTAAAGCTATATTTTGGGGGGAGGCCTGGATGCAAAACCGTAGAATAAACGTCAATGATAGTTTGCTTGAAATTCAAACCTTTACCACCCATCTAAGAACAGAAAAATTCAGATATTTTTGGCAAGAATCCATTGAATCGTCGAAGTGGAGAATTTGGAAGTCTGTAGAATATTGGACAATGTGGGATCCTCCCCACGATAGGGAAGCCCTCACCCTGATCTTGTGACAACATCCTATTCTGAAAAATGGAGAACTAGACAAGATATGATGGGGGAACCTTCTAAAATGTATGTCCTCTCCTAAAGAAGCCTATTCTATTCTTTCTACCTCATCTGACCAGGTCCCCCATCCATTATGGAAACAGATTTGGTACTCAAAGTTGTGGCCCAATATTTCATTTTTTCTTTGGCTCATTGGGCATGTAAATATCCTCATGTGGAAATCTCTTGTGGCCCCTCTCGTTTCCCATTATGCACAAGAGCGGAGGAATTGACCGACCACTTACTGAATTTTTGTTCCAAATCTCATGAGATTTGGGACTGGCATGCTTCACTATTTGGGGTAAGTGACCAATCAGATAATAGTCTGAAGGAATAATTAGAGAAATGGAGTTGGAAACTCTTTAGGAATCCCATTGTCAATAGAGCATGGTGAATTTCATAGGGATTTTTCTCTGGAACATTTGGAAAACTAGAAACAAGGCAATATACCACTCAAAGAGCATCTAGACTGACTAGTTCTAGAAAATGATGATGAGAAACATCAAGGAAACTATTTTAATCTCCTATTGGTTGGATGAGGATTGGAAGGCAATAGACAGGGAACAAGAAATATTGCTCACGCTAGATCTTAACCCAAACTCTTCCACTTATGGGCCTGCAGGACCAAGATCACTTAAAGTTTGTTATCCCAATGCTTTGAGTTTCCCACCATGGGGCTTCCTAAAATTGAACTTCGACAAAGCCTCCGAGGGAAACTCGGGTTCGACTGACCTCAGGGGGATAGTATGGAACGAAAAAGGGAAACTGGTGAAAGTTTATGCATCTTCATGCAACCTCACCACCAATAATGTGGCCAATTTTCTCGCACTGGAAAAAGGATTACAAGTTGCAGCAGATTTGGGGGTGGCTAAGTTGCAAGTCATGGGGGATTCTCAAATAGCGATCTCCATGCTGCAAAAATTGATAAATGGGTCCCCCCCTAGACTGGGTGATTAAGAGTTAGAGGCTCAAACTCATCGGTGAACATATTATCTTAACGCTCTCTTAGTTTAATATGTAATCATAGAGCATGTTTACCTTGAGGGAAATAAAGCAGCAGATAAGTTATTAAACTGGGGTACTGATCATTAGGATGAGGAACTCATTATGGATTGGCCCTCGCCCCTACAGGATGAAAATATGGAGGATCTCAGTAGGTTATGGCCTTGGAACATGCCTCCTCTCTGGGGGTAGGAAATGGAGAGGATGAAATTCCCGAGGGAATGTGTCAAATTAATGCTAGGTACGTCGCCTCACGTGAGCGGGTTGGCCTCCCTGCCCTCCCATAACAAGTTGAGTACGAGTATAAGTTATTATCAGCGTGTAAAATCTCAAACTGCCTTGGATCTTGAGGGATGTGGTGAGTTTTTGAATGTTATGGAGGGTGGCGGGGATGTTTGTTGGGCATTATATGTATGTGAGAGTATTGGTGTCTATTTTTTGGGTGTTGTGGGAAGAGGCAGTAATTACACAGGTTCTCTAGTTCGGGCAAGGGAACGACATTGTCATCTGTGTTTCGTCCCCAACTTTCAAGTGTGGGTCATTGTTAATTTCCTATTTGGGCTTCATCAGTGTATTCTGTAAGGAAATAATGGTATTTTTGTCTGTTTGGGGTGGTTTTCTACTTTTTCTATTTCATCTTACGTTGTTTCAGTCTGGTTTGGGTAGGAATTAGTCTTTTATGTAGCAAGAAAGTTGAAGTGTTCCTCTCTGGTATGGTTACAAGTTTATGTGCTACTAGGTGGAGCCATTGGATCACCAATCTCGGGCTCTACTTAATTGGAATGGAGAGATACTGCTACAAGGGGGGTGAATTCTACCTATTGTGGTGGTCGTTAGTTTAGTGAGTTGTGGTTCCTTGGCACCGTGGGGTGTGGAGGTTCAACGGGGGCTGGTGATCTCTCCTTTTGTGTGGGTAGCTCAAAAGGTATTAGGCATATGGTTTTTGGTTCATTTTGGTGGTGTCAGGAAGCCAATCATGTGGCATGTTCCTCCCTTGGGGCCTTCCTCCACTCAGGTTCCACCCAATTAAGGAATTTCTAGTGCAGGTATGTCCTGGTCTCGGCTTGAGCTAGTGAGTGGAAATGCTGGCTCGATTCAGGGTGGTATTAGTGGATTTGGTTCAAGTCGTGTTGTTTTGAGGGGAAGAGGAGGTGGTCAATCAAGGAATTTTAGGTGTGCAAGGCCTATTGCTTGGGGTGGTAGGAGCAGGGGCTTAGCAAAGGGTTGGGGTGGCCTCATTTTTCTTGTCCAACATTGTGGGGTTCGACGGCCATGGTGGTTTTGGGTGTCATGTGTCGACACGTCATTGAGGTTCTGGTAAGCGACAATTATGTTGTGTTGAGTGATGTCGAGACTTGATTCAGTCAATTCTAGAGCGTCTTGAGACTTCAGAGAGGGTTTGATAAGTGGAGCATACTGAATTGATAAAAACTTTGAGAAAAAATCATTACTTCTAGTGCCATGTTTGAGAGCATGTTGTGGTAGTTTGGTGAGGCCAAAATTTTTTATTAGAGCAGGTTGAGAATATGGAGGCCTCGATGGCCCAATTCGAGGATCATTTCCAATGCTACTTTCATCCTCCGCCGCCTCTTGGAATAGCCCCGGACAACCCAACCTTCATCACATCTTGTGACTAGCATGGATACAAGTGTTTAATATGTTATGATTTTTTATTGGTGCTTATGGCCTCTTAATTTGTGGGCTATGTCTCTTTTTTTTTCCTTTTTCATTGTCATATGATTTCAGCAGTATTCAACAAACCTGGTCAGGGCGAGACTACCTGCATTTTTATCAATGTATCTCTTTTTGGAACTATGAAATTTTTTTTCACTTACAAAAATAAAAAAAATAATATCATATAAAAGCTTTACATATTAAATTATAAATAAATTAACATTTAACTTGAAAAAGTAAAATAATATTACAATAAAAATGGAGATAGTAAAATATTACTCTTTCCTTTATATATATAATTATAAAGAAAATTAATTTTATATTTAATGTTAAATTAGAGTATCGTAGAATTTATTATTGTGTAATTATATCTTCTATTTTGACCCTGCTATGCTTACAATTGAAATTGAATCAATCATCACTCAAACATTCCTATTGGTCTATGTCTCAACTAGGCTTACAATGACTCAAAAAAAATTACAATTTTTCATTTTTTCTCTTCTTGCAGATTCTATATCCTCGAAGTTGCTGCATTATTTGTTGCATGTTATTGTTGTAGGATCCATATTTCTTTACTTGTTTTTGTTGCAATGTTTCTTTTACTTGTCTTGAATTTGTGCTAAAAAATAATTTGATCTTGTATTCTACAACTTCCTCTTCAAAGGTTTGTTAAAATATGGAATTATTCGAGAACTATTCATCTTTAAACTGTGTTCTTCGTGCTACTTCTTCTGCTTCATATTCCTATATTTATTTCTGCCATATTTCTTGAAAATAGAATCTTATGTCTTCTTGAATCCATTGCTAATTTTTTTGTTTGTTTGTCTTCGGAAACATCCATGTCATTCCTTGCATCCTATTCTTCATATTCTCTTTTAGCTAGAGTACTATCATGTTTACCTGAGCACTCCAAATCAATGTTAAAACCATCTTCATTATGATCTTCAGGGAGAGCTTTCTCATCTTCCTCTTCTTTCTCTACCTTCTCTTCCACTGAATGGAGGTTATCTTCCATTTTTATGATACTAGTGGATATTCTCATAAAATAACATCACTTCATTTTCATCTTCCTTGAAATCACTAGTTGCCGCTAACATGTTGTCTTCCACTTGGATTTTAGACACGTGTAGGATTCTCTCACCAAATAAAGAAATATCAATAAAATTTGTTTGTTCAATCATGTGCAACCACTCATCACTAGTTAATATTTATTCATCAAATTTAACATCAACATAATTTTCATCCACAATTATATTTTGGAGTATATGAGCATGCATGTGCTTATTAACAATTTCAACTTCACCAAATTCATTAACTGCGGCTGTATACACCAATGAAAATATCACTTTGTAGTCATCATCCACATGTGTTTCGTCACATTTGGATTCACCACCATATAAACTATCCATGTTACGGTGGAGTCCTTGAGCATTTATATACTTTTTCTCTGTTTCAAATATAAAGGCTTCAACTTCTAATTCATATGTGCCTCCATAAGACACAATCTTCACAAAAAACACTATCATGCTTTTAAAAACACCAAAAAAATTATGTATACTAACAAACTATGCAAAACACTAAACTCTTTTCAATAAAAACCTTCCTTTCTTTGATTATCTTTTAATAAAAAAATCACTTGGAAAATATTCCCCAAAAATTCCCCACTTTAAAATTTTTTATAAACATTTCCATTATACTTATTTTCATATCATGCACCTATTAATTTTTTTTCTTTCAAAACTCCACAATCTTCAAAGTTTAGAATAGCATTTTGAAACCTTATAAAACATCTTTCCAAATAAATTTTATTTTGAAAGCCTCTACTGTGTTCTTGAAAAAAGCTTTCACTATTTAAAAGTAAACTAAAAAAAAAAAAAGCGCATGAATTTTGACCTTACATGGTTTCCTTCCCACACACCTTGGCCATGGACTCTATTCATGCTTGAGAAACCAACTTGCTTTGAAACAATTAAATTGGTATGCAGACCAAATAAGCTTGCCTACAATGGCGTGCTCTGACTTCTTACTCTATGACAACCAACTGTCCTAGCTGATATGTGGGTTCTCCTTCACGACATCTTTGGTTGTTTCTATATCTTCTAAAACATGTCAGTTGTTTCAGCCCTCTCGAAAAAATTATTCACCGTGACTTGTTGTTCACACATTGTAGCTTCACAAGCTATTGTAGAATTTCTAGCTCCTCAAATATTCTAGTTCTTCCTTACCTTTGATATCAATTTGTTAGAAAGGAAAAGAAGAGGAAAACACAAAATTTGACACAGAAAATATGAGTTGCTACTCTGGTATTGATATCATAAACATAATTTGACTTTACTTAATTACACTGAACTCATGATGGGGTATTTATCAATTTTTTAGAAAGGAAAAGAAGAGGAAAACACAAAATTTGACACAGAAAATATGAGTTGCTACTCTGGTATTGATATCACAAACCTGATTTCACTTTACTTAATTACAATGAATTCATGATGGGGTATTTAATTTTTTCGTCTTGTGACTTTCCCAAAATAAATTCACATGTAAACACATACTATATTTAAATTTTTCCAAAATAACACTGAACTCAAACTCACTCACACTTGACTCGAGGTTTGGGTCGCGCTGCTGAAGAATACATCCTGACTAGAAACGTTGCAGACGCTGTGGAGAGGTCTCAAGCTTGGGTACAGTGGTATGTCATTATTCTTCTCTCCAACCTTCTTCTTTTAACCATAAATCTCTGTAGAGGTCAGGATAGAGGTGGCATGGGTAGGAATTGTAACTGTTTTGTTCTTAACAATGTTCCTGGTATGGTTTTTTCCTGTATCTGTATTTTGGTCAAGAATATTAATTTGTTTATCATGCAGGAGGCTATTGATCCAGGTGGATTAAACAGGTACATGTACAAATGGCTTAAGTACAAGGCTCAGAAATCAAAGTGTTCAAAAATCTCTTGAACCAAGTTCAAGTTGTAGATCTCGAAATTCTGAATCCAACGGCGCAGACGGCACTCAATTCCGAGTCCGTATGAAGGAGTTAGGTGCAGTCAAAGTTCAGAGGTTGACTTGGTGATGTGGCAGACTAAAGAGGCAACAATTTTGCTGAAACCCGGCCACCGAATTCCGACCAACCTGGCCAGATTCTGGGTGAATTTGTGGGACCGTTAAAAGCACTCCTTCGGTCAAAATTTCAAAGGTTCAAAATGCAATAGTTTGTTTTAAATAACAATAAAACAAAAAATATATATATTAAGGGTGGCGGGCCACCAACCCCGCCACCCCATGCAAATCCATACAATATATTAAAACGAATGTTGTTGGGGGGTGGGTGGTCAACCCCGCCACCCCCGAGGTCTCCAATGCCAAACAATGAAACAACCACATTAATGGGGCGGGGGTTGTTAACCCCACCGCCGCCATATATTTACACATGGCGCAGTTTATATGTGGGGCGGGCTGCCCAACATGGGTCCAGCCCCCCACATCACATCACTTCAAATGGATTTTTAAATTTATCAACAGTTCCAACGCTTATTTAAAAATGGAATGCGGTGAAAAAGCAGTCGACCTTTTTATGGCGGGGTTGGGATTTGACCACCCGACCTCCGCCCAAACAAAGTGGATTTTTAACCAACTCATCCAATGGTGACTTTGGAAAGTCCGCCCGCCTTTTATTATTTAAACCTTCATTCATTTGTGCGCCCAAGGATGGACAGGAGCGGGCATGGAAAACGAGGCAGTGGAACCTTGAGCAGTGTGCAGGAGGGGGCATAACCATGATCTGAGCCATTTTTCCAGAGGGGCCAGATTTTCACTTTGTCCGATTGGGGCAAGTTTTATATGGATTCAGCACTACTCGACGCCACAAATCCAACGGTGCTACCCATTTTGTCATCAGAGGTTTTCAATTTTCGGCCATTTCCAGATTGGGCAGGTATAAGGGTGTAATTCCTCATTTTGTACTTGTACTTTCATTTTTCCATTTAATGAAAGCAGGGCCTCCCCACTATTAGAGCAGGGCCCGGAGACGTAGTCCCTCCTGGATGAACTCCGATATCAACTCTTGTGTCTTTGTGCATGATGTTAATTTCTTCTCTCTTTTTCCGCTTATGCCTTTAAAGTTTCTTGTTTTAAAAGCTACAATTTTCACATGTTAATTCTTTTATACATCTCAAACAAAAGATTTTGGATCAAGTGGTATCGGAGCGGGTGTTTGTAGATGTGAATTACATGTTTGTATGCTAACAAGAAGTAGGCTAAGAAGAGGCAAAGGGACGCTACAGGCTTTTGATCCCGAAGCAGGACGTGCACGTCAGAGAAGGAACATGGGAGACGAAGATCGGAATGAAGAGGAGCTCAATTTCCGCAAAACTTTCTATACCATGGCAGATCGAGTAGAGAGACTATTCTCTAGACTTGAAAGGTTAGAGAAAATAGGAGATCATTCTTTAGAAGGGCAGGGTTCAGCACATGGAGATGGTGGAGGAAATCCACCCCCTTCAGGAAATGAAAGTCCTTCCTCCTCTTCTAACCATCATAATAAAAATTCTGGAAATGCATCTAACAAGCCTTTCTTTAAGTTAGATGTTAAGTTTGACCTACCAGTATATAATGGTGAAAGTAATGCTGAGAAGCTTAAAAATTGGATTAGGCAGCTTGAAATCTATTGCAGGATCTAGCAGATTATGGAGGATGAGGCGAAAATCCAATTGGCTTCTCTTCGATTGAGTGGCACAGCTCTCATCTGGTGGGAGAGCAAACTTCGAAGCAGCAGTAACTTGGGTAACCTTCTTTCTTCCTGGTCAAATTTTATTACTGCAATTAAAAATCAATTCTATCCCTTAGGTTACAAGTAGAAAGCCTTAATGGAGTGGCAGTACCTAAGGCAAGGTAAAGGACAAAATGTGCAAACCTTTACTGAAGAATTTCGAAAATAGGCATTAAGTTTGGGCATCTCTTTAGATTCTCCTGAAGTTGTAACTAAGTACATTGGTTCATTGCATAGTTACATTAGACATTCATTGTTAATGTTTGAACCTACTACCATTGACTCGGCCAGTGTGAAGGCCATTCATCCTGAGAACATGGGCAGAAATGATAAGGACGATCATTCAAAGAAACCACCTTCCAAACCTTCAAATGGAAAATTCAAAGGGAAAGGAAAGGGAAAGGAAAAGAAGACGGCGTCAACAAAGAAGGATGAAGGAGAAAAGCCTTATTTCACTCACTGCAAAAAGGAAGGCCATGACGACGATCATTGTTGGAAACTTTATCCAGAAAAGAAGCCGAAGAGATATGGAGGAAAGGGTAAGTAGAAGACGGTAGCAACCGCACAGCAGGACCTTGGATCTGACTCAGGCGATGAGGCATTGATCACAATAGCAGGGAAAAAAGGTACTCATTCTCTTCATGATTCTGAATCACATGAAAGCACTAGTTCATGAAATGAGCCTCTTTCTAATGAATGTAAGAGAATTGAGTTGTTTCATATTAGAGTTGTTATAAACCATGCAAAAGTAGAAACTCTATTTGATTCAGGCTCTCAAGCAAACCTTATTTCAGAATCCTTGGTTAAAAAGTTAGGCTTAGAAGTTAAGCCTCATCCAAAACCTTATCCGCTTGGATGGATACATGATAAAGTGAAACTAAATGTAACCCAACAGTGTAAGGTAAAATTTGTTATTGCTTCTAAGCTGGTAGATGAAGTAGAATTGGATGTAATACCATTGGATATCTGTGGCATTGTGTTGGGGAGTCCCTATCTTTATGATAGGAAAGCAGTTTTCTTTCGCCATGAAAATAAATACCAAATCACTAAAGATGGGGTAGAATACATTGTAAGACCTCATCAAACCAAAGTCAATGCCAGCCTTGTAAGTGCAGGACAGATGAAGAGACTGGTAAATTCTAGCAAGGGGTGTTTGCTCATGGTTGTGAGAGCAAAGGATGAAGAAATAACCGATGCTTTCCGGGGATGTGATCCGGCTCATAAACAGGAATTATGTGATGTTATTTCTAACTATGGTGAGTTGTTTCAGGAACCCAAAGGTTTGCCTCCAAAATGAGGGATCCAACATGAGATCCATTTGCAACATGATGCTCCATTACCAAACATTGGTATGTACAGGATGTCATCCATCGAAATGGAGGAAATAAAAAAGCAGGTACATGAACTGTTGAACCAAGGGGTCATTCGGCCAAGTACTTCTCCTTGTGGCTCGCCGATCGTGTTAGTGCCCAAGAAAGATGGCACATGGAGGATGTGCGTGGATTATCGGGCACTAAACAAAATCACAGTGAAAAATCGATACCCTCTCCCTCGCATTGATGATTTATTAGATCAATTAAAAAATGTTGTTTATTTCACCAAATTGGATTTGCGTAGTGGTTATCACCAGGTCAGAATTGCAGAGCAGGATGTGTGGAAAACCGCCTTCAAGACCAAACAGGGGTTTTTCAAATGGATGGTGATGCCATTCTGACTTTGCAACGCTCCAACCACATTCATGAGGGTCATGAATGATATTTTTAGGCCTTTCATTGATGAGTTTGTCCTTGTGTATTTAGATGATATTCTTGTATTTAGTAGGACTTGGGAGGAACATGTATGCCATGTAATCAAAGTGCTTGATGTTTTAAAGAAAGAAAAATTGTATGTAAAGTTGTCAAAGTGTGAGTTTGGGAAAACCTCTTTGGTTTACCTTGGTCATATTGTCGGTAATGGTCAATTAAAAATAGACCCCTCAAAAGTCGAGGTGATTGTAAATTGGCCTAAGCCTACCAATGTAACAGAGGTCCGTAGTTTTTTAGGTGCAGTACAGTACTGGAGGAGGTTCATTACCAACTTCTCCATTATTGCATCACCCTTACACACTTTGACAAGTATCAAACAAGCCTTTCAGTGGGGAGGAAAATAGCAGAAGGCCTTCAAAGCACTGAAAGAGAAAATCAGCACCGCACTAGTCCTGGCTTTACCCGATCTCCAGCAGCCTTTTGAGATCGAAACCGATGCCAGTGGGTACGCCATGGGAGCTGTACTTTTGCAGCAGAAGAAACCGATTTGTTACCATTCGGAGAAGTTCTCCCAGGCTGTAATAAATTACCCCACTTACGACAAGGAATTGTATGCCTTGGTCCAAAGTGTGAAAAAGTGGAAACACTACCTGATCGGCAAGGAGACCATCATCCATACGGATCATCAGCCCTTGCAGTACCTTCAGTCACAGACCAAGCTACAACAATCTCGTCATTTCAAGTGGATGGGGTTCCTACAACAATTTCATCTGGTAATAAAGTATAGGAAGGGCACTAGTAACAAAGTAGCAGACATACTCTCTCGCCCTCCTATCGCTGCTTCTATTATTTTGCATAATGCGTCATTGTCTTTTGAAAGTTATGTTGAACAGTACAATAACGATGATGACTTTAAAGAAGTTTATGCAAAAATAACTCATGGTTCACAGGTGGACAACTATCATTTGCAGGGGAAGTTGTTGTATCATCTTGGAAAATTGTGCATACCCACAGCAGAAAGGGTACATGTAATTCGAGAGGCACACACCTCTCTTGTGTCTGGTCATTTTGGTGTGGAAAAAACCTTATGTCATTTGCAAAGGTTTTGTTTTTGGCCCCATATGAAAAACATTGTAACCCATTTTGTAAAGGGATGTGTGATGTGTTCTGTTTCAAAGCCCTCTAATAGAAAACTTGGGCTCTACACACCACTCCCTATTCCGGGTCGTCCATGGGAAAGTGTGTCGATGGATTTTGTAGGAGGTTTGCCTAT
The DNA here is from genome assembly GCA_034641835.2 of Pinus albicaulis. Classification (NCBI taxonomy): domain Eukaryota; kingdom Viridiplantae; phylum Streptophyta; class Pinopsida; order Pinales; family Pinaceae; genus Pinus; species Pinus albicaulis. Next base: position 789,752,514 of record CM076569.1, read on the forward strand.
GTCAAGAAAGGGTCACAACTATTTGTATGTTGTCGTCGACCGCTTTAGCAAAATATGCATATTGATGCCTTGTAAAAAGCAGGTCACTGCTGAGCAGACTGCTTGTCTTTTCTTTCAGTATGTTTGGGTCCACTTTGGGTTGCCCACATCGATTGTGTCAGATCGAGACTCTCGTTTCCTTGGAGAGTTTTGGACCAGCTTGTGGTGCATGATGGATACCAAGTTGAAGAGAAGCACGGCATTCCATCCACAAATCGACAGACAGACAGAGGTCGTTAATCGTATCGTGGTACACTTGTTGCGGGGCTATTGCAACAAACATCCCAAGTTGTGGGATGAACACCTTCCATATGTGCAGCACATTTACAACCGAGCAGTGCATTCCTCTACACAGCGTTCACCTTTTGAGACATGCTTTGGTTACTTACCAAAGGACCCTTTCGACATGATCTATGGAAGGGATGAAGATGCCAGTGGGCGTGATGACAAGGATAAAGCACATCGGTTCATTCAGCGGATTCAGACGATTCACCAAGTAGTGCAAGAGCAGTTGGAGAAGAGTCAGGCTCGATATAAGGCCCGACATGATAAACACCGAGTCGACCATCAATTTCAAGTTGGCGAAAAAGTGTGGTTCCACATCAGCAAGGATCGAATGAAGGGAGAAGGTAAGAAATTGCGACCAATCCGGTATGGTCCCTTTACCATATTGGAGAAGATTGGGAATAATGCTTTCCAACTCGACTTGCCGGTATACATGCATATGTACTCAGTTGTGAATGTTGAAAACCTAAAACTTTATGAACCCCCATTGATTATGGACACTGAGGAGGTAGGATCAGTTCCTACAGTGGATGACTTTGCACCAAAATATCTCGATGAACTACCAGAGGACATAATTCTCGATCGAAGGACCAGGACTTCGCGACGAGGAGATGTGGAGTATCTCCGTGTTGGTTTCAAAGGGATGCACCCAAGTAAAGCCAAATGGCTTGAAAAGGAGAAGGTGAGGGAGCAATTCCCTCACTTGCCTGTTGATTGATGAGGCTTTTGGGGTCCAAAAGCTCTTTAGTGGGGAGGAATGATCCGGGTGGATTAAACAGGTACAGGTACAAATGGCTTAAGTACAAGGTTCAGAAATAAAAGTGTTTGAAAATCTCTCGAACCAAGTTCAAGTTGTAGATCTCGAAATTCTGAATCCAACGGCGCAGACGGCACTCAATTCCGAGTCCGTATGAAGGAGTTAGGAGCAGTCAAAGTTCAGAGGTTGACTTGGTGATGTGGCAGACTAAAGAGGCAACAATTTTGCTGAAACCTGGCCACCGGATTCCGACCAACCTGGCCAGATTCTAGGTGAATTTGTGGGACCGTTAAAAGCACTCCTTCGGTCAAAATTTCAAAGGTTCAAAAAGCAATAGTTTGTTTTAAATAACAATAAAACAAAAAAAAAAATATATTAAGGGTGGCGGGCCACCAACCCCGCCACCCCATGCAAATCCATACAATATATTAAAACGAATGTTGTTGGGGGGTGGGTGGTCAACCCCGCCACCCCCGCGGTCTCTAATGCCAAACAATGAAACGACCACATTAATGGGGCGGGGGTTGTTAACCCCACCGCCGCCATATATTTACACATGGCGCAGTTTATATGTGGGGCGGGCCACCCAACATGGGTCTGGCCCCCCACATCACATCTCTTCAAATGGATTTTTAAATTTATCAACAGTTCCAACGCTTATTTAAAAATGGAACGCGGTTAAAAAACAGTCGGCCTTTTTATGGCGGGGTTGGGATTTGACCACCCGACCTCCGCCCAAACAAAGTGGATTTTTAACCAACTCATCCAACGGCGACTTTGGAAAGTCTGCCTGCCTTTATTATTTAAACCTTCATTCATTTGTTCACCCAAGGACGGATAGGAGCGGGCACGAAAAACGAGGCAGTGGAACCTTGAGCAGTGTGCAGGAGGGGGCGGAACCATGATCTGAGCCATTTTTCCAGAGGGGCCAGATTTTCACTTTGTCTGATTGGGGCAAGTTTTATATGGATTCAGCACTACGCGACACCACAAATCCAACGGTGCTACCCATTTTGTCATCAGAGGTCTGCAATTTTCGGCCATTTCCAGATTGGGCAGGTATAAGGGTGTAATTCCTCATTTTGTACTTGTACTTTCATTTTTCCATTTAATGAAATCAGGGCCTCCCCACTATTAGAGTAGGGCCCGGAGACGTAGTCCCTCCTGGACGAACTCCGATATCAACTCTTGTGTCTTCGTGCATGATGTTAATTTCTTCTCTCTTTTTCCGCTTATGCCTTTAAAGTTTCTTGTTTTAAAAGCTACAATTTTCACATGTTAATTCTTTTATACATCTCAAACAAAAGATTTTGGATCAACTATTCAGCCTCACTTTCGTAATCCCTATAGAAAATTCAAAATTCCTTACATAAATAGGATTTTCATTTTCTTAATGCATGGTTTGGAGTTCACTTATGCTGGGCAATTGTGAATGCTAGAAAAATGTTGTAAGCATTATGAGGACAAGCTGAATGACCTTTGTTTGGTCTTTTCCAGTGGGTTAGGGGATAATTGGGGTAGCTTCCGTCGTTGTTATGTTTGTATCGTTTGGTCTCGGTAGGAGAAAATATTTCAAAACCTCTATCGTCATAGTGAAGGCAAACCAAAAGGCCTCTGTTTTGGTTTTTCAAGTGATCTTCGTGATACTTGGGTTAACCTTGTTTTGAATTTTTCTTGTTTTGTATGGTCTATAGTTGGTAAGATAAAAATCCTGTCAACCTGCTTTGGTCTCTATCTCTGTCAAGGGACTTGTATCTATAACTCTACGAACTATCTATGTCAAGGGACTTGTATTTATAACTCTACGAATCATGTGACAGAGGCGGAAATATATCTCAAAATGAAAGGGTTAACCTTTATAACTCCACCCTCCCGTTATAGAGGCTCACAGATAATCTATACAGGTTTAACGCAGCAAAATCATCATATCAGAACTATGGTTAAAAGGAAATATGTGAATCGAATGGCCAAATCAAGAGTTAAAGGAAAGCAACAAATTTCAAAAAATATAGCTGAGTATAGCAAGCGAGGTAGGAAGACAAAGAAAGAGATAATAGAGAATATCTCAGAAGCTTACTCTGTTGGTAATCCTCCACAAATTAGAAATGTAATTCAGGGATGGGAGAGAGAAAGTCACAGTAATGAGGAAGATATGGAGGAAGAGGAGGAAATTGTGGATTTTGTTAATGATCTAGCAAATACTAGAGGTCGCCTCTCTTTATTTCATCAAACTATTCACACATACTGGATAATGAAATGTGTCTTGGCCAAAACAATGCAAAGTCTTCATCCGATTGAAGATAGTCCAATAGTAATCACACTACTTTAGGATATCAACAATTAACTCCATGATATCAAGGTGTCCCAGTATCAAGCGAAAACCCGAATTGGTAGAATTGAAAGTAAAATTAAACATATGCAGCAAGTGGACATTCCTGGTTCCACTACAAAGGATCCAACACCGATTGACTCTTCCGATGGCTAGCAGACCAAATTAAGTTTTAATGAATTTTTCGAATAGTGTTTTTGTTTTCAATTGTCACTTAACTAATTTTTTAAAGTGTAAAATGGCCATTGCAACTAGTAGAAGAAAGAAACAATATAAATTTTGGATGGCTTTTAATGATTTAAGGTGGCCAACAGACCTGGTTTCCTTCGGGAAGGTTGAGGCCAATAACATTGTATATGATGCAACCTCCCTTTTTATGATAAATAGAAAATAACAAGGATCTACCAAATTTACAAAAAAAAACACTTGACTCAATAAACTCACACTTTGATTAGTTAACTCAAGTTCTAAATTTAGACAACTCGACATGTGGGAGTAATTACTATTTCCAACATATGTATATGAGCTAAATGTGGAAGAAAATGGGTCTATTGAAGAGGAAAAGGTTTTTATAAAAGTTTCTATTTCTTATGATGATTGACCTAATTTCATGTTCAATTTAATCCAAAATTTTCAAACCCTTGGGTCGAGAACTATAAAATATGATATTTCTACTTTGGCTAGTAAGGTTAAAACAATGAAAAATAGCTCAAGTAGGTCTTGTACCAATTTATGTAGATGAGTTGAAAGCGGAAGAGGATGGAGCTATTGAAAATGGAAATATTTTTATAAATTCTTCTCTTTGTGGCGTTGATTAGCATGATCTCATGTACAATTTAATCCAAACTTTCTAGACCCTTGGGTTGAGAACTATAAAAGTTGAGATTTCTACTTTGATTGGTAGGGTTAAAAATATGCTTCTTGGAACTAGAAATGAAAAAGACATTGAAGAAATCCAAACAAAACCATCAATCAACTGTATATGAAAAAGACATTGAAGAAATCCAAACAAAACCATCAATCAACTCTATATGAAAAAGACATTGAAGAAATCCAAACAAAACCATCAATCAAATGTATAGAGTAATATTTGAGGGCAGTAACAACGAGGATTGTTGCATAAGTTAAATCTCAAACAAAAGACAAATGATTCTACCTTTTGAGGCTTGAAGTGTTTTACATTTTTTACTAGTTAGTTGCATAATGTTTTATGCAGTTATCGTGCACAATAACTTGATTTTGGATGGTGTTCTCATGAGAAGTTGTGGCTACTTATTTTTGGTTTCATTAATTTTGCAATCTTTTCAAAAGTGGCTACTTATTTTTGGTTTCATTAATTTTACAATCTTTTCAAAAGTGGCTTCAATATTTCTCACTGAAAACATGTATTCTAGTGTGTTTCGTGCTATAAGTTGGTAAATATTATTTCATGAGGTCATTGTTGTCATTTCAAATTTGGGGTATATTAAAGTGTAATTGTGTGTGAATAAGAGTCTAAAATTGGATGGGAAATGAGGTTCACGTTTCTTTTGATTGTATTTAGTACAAGTGAACATTTTTCCAAGTATTTTCCAATTCGTCATTGCATGACTTTGGATAAGGAGATTATTAGTTAATATTGGAAATATAGTATTGTATCCAATCAACTATCTATCAAATTTGTTTGAATTTTTTTATTTTGATGCTATAATGTTATTAACTAATTTTCAAGGTATTCATCAAATAATTGTTTCTTACTTAAAGTTGGTATACAAATATTAAACTATATAAGATTAATTATTTTAGGTGGAGCTATTTTGTTAATTTTATGTTTAGAGCTATTTCAATAATAAGTTATGGTTTTGATATAATTAATAGTTTTACCATATCATTTCAACTAACCAAATTAAAAATATATGCACAAATTTCATCTATACAAATAAGTAGTATCATGTTGCCATGTAGCACTTGTTTGATATGAACGTATATTTTATTAAAAATTATATTCTATACATAGTTTAAATAATTAATTTATATACGTTTGTTTATATATATATATATATATATATAGATAATGTTTTCGAAAAAAATATATAGTATACGTTAAATCATATTATTAAACACACGCATGAGGGCGGAAACATGAAGCTGGGTTACACTTTTGTGAGAATTGGGGGCCGAATTTTTTTTTCGGCAATAGTTCGGCCGAACATTTTATAAAGTTCGGCCGAACTGTGTAATGCCGAACTCGTGATTCCATTAGATTGACGGCACACTGACAGTGCGGGAAAACTGAATTTTTGCCGGAGATTGGAAAACCTGCAACAAAAGTTCGGCCGAACTTTGAAAAAAAAGTTCGTCCGAACTTTTACTTTTAAAATAGTTCAGCCAAACTAATTCCTATAAAATAATCGCCCGCGAAGATATTCTGGTTACTGGTTTCATTATTCTCCATTGCTGTTCGCGCATTTTTGCTGTTGCTACCTGCTTGTCCCCGTTTTTGTTCGTGCGTTTTCGCTGTTGTTTCTTGCTCGTCCCCGTTGCTGTTCACGCATTTTCATCGGGTATGAGTTCTTCCTGCCTACGTAATCTGAATGTAATCTCTGTGCGTGTTTACACATACACCTTTTGTGTAAAATATAAGAGTGATTTTCAGTAGTTGAGTGTTTTCAGTAGTTGTTATGATTAGAACAGAATGCCATCACTATGATGCAACTATGATATCACTCATACCAGCTTGTTGTGTTTTCCATATCTCTGCTTAATGGCATTGGTTCTCATGGTAACCTTATATGTCAGAATGGTAATCAAAGTAAGCTCACTCGGCATGACCTATGACAGTTTCAAGCTATAACCACTGTAAGTGTTAACCGGCTAATTAAAATTGGAAATCAAATTTAATCAATGTGAAATAAAAAACTGAAATAAAATGAAGGTTTTCAAAGTGCCTATTTTTTTCTGTTTTTCTGGGTACATTTTAATGTGCGTTCTTTAAATCTTAGAAACATTCCAATTGGCCTGAAAACGCTAGTGACCATATTTTTCCTAGTCACCATATTTTCCCAGGATTGAAATTGAAAATCAAATTTAACGAAAATTTAAGCAAAAATGTTGCTTCCTTTTAAATCTCGGAACCATTACAATTGGTCCGAAAATGTTGTGGCTCTCGAAGGCTGAATCATTCATCTCAGGCACTTTCATTTGGCTAAGATGCTGCGGAAAGGAGGTAAGCTTTTCCTTCAAAATCATTCCGGAATGCACCTAGTTCAACCTATTATTTATGCCTTAAGGGGAATTGAACCTTGCTGGGTGGTCTAGTTGGTGCACTGTAAGTACACTAAATCTCAGTCTGGCTTTGTTGCAGCCTCACTCTGCTTTTCGTTAAGGAATTTTCTTAAATGCCAGAATTCTAGACTTAACCTCACTGGAATTTGATTTTAAGTTACTATTAGAAACTTGCGAGTGTTACAGGCTATTTACGACTGTACTTGAGTTTGAAAAGAGTTCAGTTAAGTAGAAAATAAATTAAACTTAGATAATTCCTATTTCACAATGATAGATTAACCAGTTTAACTTAAATCAGTTAAAAAACCATGAAATTTGTATACGTTCAACCATGCCTGTTATAGACTTTTGTTAATACTGGCATAGATCCATGTTAACCTAGATTTAATTAGCCAATGTGAAACCTCCTTATTTCAACCTCCTTATTTGCACATTCATATTTAACAATTTTTTTATGAACAAATGACACCAATTGTGTCGTGAATAATTCTGTCAAATTTAATGTATGCATTGTATGTTCTGAAGACTCCAATGTAATGGATGCATTGTATGTATTTTTTGCTTATATATTTTTATGCTGTTTGTCATAGTAATGTCATATAGTGTATGAAGTTTTAAATTGTTTTTAAATTATTTTTATTATGTGTTGTATGTGATTTTGATTGAAAATGTTTCTTTTTTATTTATTAATTAAAATTTTTTTTTAGAAAAATTATTGATTTAAGCCTTAGAATTTACAATCAAAATTAGAAAATGTATTTTTATCTAAACTCTTTATGAAAAGTTTAATATTGTTTGATCTTCTCTACCATGTCCTTTTTACATATATCTAGAATAATATTATTTGTACAGTTTCTGGTTTTTTGTAACATTTTACTACCATAATCAGAATCTATAGAAATAATAATCTAACATTATAATATCTTGAAATGGAGCTAGCCAACTCAAATATAGTATTACAAATCCCTAGCTAAGTTAGATGAGGAGGCTATGTATTACATATGGTCTTGAATGAGCATTTGGACTCTTTAGATATCTAAAGAGTCCAAATGCTCATTCAAGACCATATGTAATACATAGCCTCCTCATCTAATATATAAAACTTTAATCCATGTGCTTAACCTTAACATTGACACAAATGGAATTTACAATTTTACTCATTGCTTTATGATAGAAAAATATGTGGATGAATATTGCCCACATATCCAAAGTCAAAAGGGATATATTAAAAAGGGATGCGCTCCGGTCATCTATAAAAGATAAATTAAAGAAGCATGACATATTAGTAATGCAAATTAGATATGTGTACCAATTATGTTCATATAACACAACAAATAGATGATTCAATACAAATGTCACATAGAAGTCATAAATTTATCTCATGAGCCTTCAACTTAAATTATATATCTAGCATTACATTAAGCTATAGGAGATAAATCAAAGAAGCATTTGAATGTAAATTAAACATGTGTAATAATTATGTCCTTTAGTTTAATAAATAGATAATAATTTTCAAATGCCATATCTAAGCTATATTTCATCTAAGTAGCTTTCAATTTAAACTTATATCTAATGTTAAATTATATAAAAGAATAACAATAATCCAAACTTCAAAAAAATATTTAGAACTTTAGTATAAAATGTGACATAATTTTCCTGTGTGGAAAAACATAGTTATCGAGAGTTCAAAACTCATGCATTTGAATAGAAAGTGGGTATACAAATGAGCAAGTAGATTTTTTCTAGAAATGAGGAAGTGAAGGTTGATAGAGAGCCACACAAAATTGCCAATTCATACCTTAACAAAATTGTTAGATCCTTTTAAAGAAAAAGTGTCATATAATCAAATTTCATCGAAATATATGATAAACTCAACCCAATTTTATGAAAAATAGTATACCAATTTTTACATAATTTCACATAATACAAATAGATAAATTTTATTTAAGTATTGTTATAAAGATTTAACTACCCATCGAGAGATGGCCAAGTGATTGAGACAGGGCATCATCACAATAAAAAAACCAAGTACAAATTGTAGTAATCCTAGAATCAAGCTTTACATAAGGTAAAATTGGGGAACTCATGACTTGTAGTATCGATAAAAAACATTTACCCTTACCAAAAAATATATGATAAAAATTGACAAACTACATAAGCTTAAGCTTAAGGGGATATAATCCTTCTTGCCTTCCATATAGATAATGAAAATGATTGTTCCAAGTCTCATGTTGCTTCTCATGTTATTTTATAAACCTTGATTGGAAGGAAAAATAGGAGGGCGGAAATGTAAGAAATATAAAACATAATGAAACACAACGTAAGAAATAGAGAACATAATGAAACACACACATACATATCTCTAGACAATCAACACAATTATTTTCCTAGGAAATCCTTATATGGGAGACAAGCAACCCTAAAAAGTAATGATGCTCTAGACTCCTTTTTCCCTAGGAAATCCTTATGGTCTTTCCCATACCAAATTATGTTCTTTTAAAACATGTTTTCTTGGTGATATGGGTGATTTAGAAATGATTGGGAGAGCGAAATTCCTCATTTAATATGTAAAATATGTTTGGTTCATGCCACTAAGCCAAGAATTTTAAATTCAACTGAATTTTAATATAGCCAACTAAATCTTGCAAAAAAAGAATAAAACAATTTATGTTAGGGTTGTGGATTCAAGCATTGAAACAACACACCATGATATTTCAAATTTAAAAATAATGGTTTGAGTCCTAGGTAGCTCAGAATCCTATTTTTTTTCAAAATAAGGATGCACTCCCATTTGATTCTCATGATTAGGTTGTAATCATGAGGCTCTCGCTCAAGAGTGGACCTTCCTAAAATCTTGTGACGTCTTGTCACAAACAAAACCATCAAACTGAAAACACATCATGCAAGAAACATAGCTCACTGATATATCATTTTTCTCCTTCAAAGAAAAAAAAATTCACATCATGTGAATATCTCCATGTACTCTTACATATTGGTGTACAAAACCATCAACCAAACACAAGTCAACAAAACATGCCTCTTCAAACAACTGACTCTCAAGTCAAATAATAGAGCTCATGTACAAATTTCCATATTTGTTGCATTTAAGTGTGTCAACATAACTCTACTTTCAACATCTTGCTTCATGCAACATGCGCCATGTTTTGAATTTGCAATGAAATTCATGAAACATCAAACTACATGCATGGCCTTAATTGGATAAGAAATATAACCATCTGTTAGCAAACCATTTCAATGGCGCTTCTTTTAGCTGCACTTCATCATGTGAATCATCTTGACCCTCATCGATTATGTAATCCTCTTTTCTATTCTTGTCGTTATCTCTTTCCACCTTCTTCAAATGTTGTGGATGACTTGTTGGATACAAAGTCCAACACTTGTCCACATGGTGACCTTTCTTATGGCAATGAGTAATAAACAATTGCATCTTATTTTCAACATCATTTTCCTTGTCCAATTGGCCTTTGACTTTTTGCCTCATTTATTTAGAAAGTTTCAATGTACATGGGTATCTTCTTCCAACATCTATAAACATTATGATTATTCAAACCAAAAAAGGAAAATGTGCAATTTCTTTTATATATCTTATGTGAATATTTACCATGTTTATCATAATCAAAAGCAATTTGATTAAAGGCAAATTTATACCTTGAACATTCACCATTGTCCCCTTCTTGAGGAGGTGAATTTGATGAGGTAGTGGATCTCCTCTGAATACTAGCAATGAATTCAATGACTAGATAGAGATTTCAACATCCTCTTCTTTTACATTCTCATTAGCTGCATGTTTATTAACATCTTCTTGCAAAGTGGGTGTCAAAATTTTCCATTCATCATGAACACAAACTTCACAAGCTTGAGGTAATGAACACGAAATAAAATTCCTTCCTGGAACAACTTCATGTGCCTCCTGGAGCATTCTCCATCATGTTTTCCATAACCAAGACCCAAATAATTAGGCCCTTCCTCAACAAAATTTGGCTCAACTATCCCTTGTACTCAACTATGCCTTGTACATGTTTGCCTTTAACCCTTTACTTTCATAGCACATTTTCATAAAAAATTTGGACCTTATTCCTCTAGTGTGTCTCTCAAAAGCACGTACACATTCATTTTGAGAGGAAATTGAAGACAAAAACCAATAGCTAATTCTTCTAACTAACCTTGACTAAAATGAGCTAAATTGTACTTTGATAACAACTTGATTTGAATATGGACAAACTAGTTTTATTGGGCTATCTCCCTCATTAGTTAAATAAAAATGTGTTTAGGATCGTCTAAAGTTAGCCAATTAGGAAGGGGTTTGTGTCAATATTTAAGTGTATTTTTTGAGAAATTTATGAGTTAATTAGCTTTTAAAAACTCATGTGTACAACAAATAAAATGCAAAATTTTTATTTAGGAAATTTTTTTCCTTCAATCCAGATTCCGATCATTGGACATGTAAGAGGAAGAAAGAGGGAATTCACTTTTCAAATTCTATACCTTGTCTAAACCAAAATAAACTAGAGGTTTGGTTTTCAAGTACATTCACTTATTTGGAAAAGTTCTAGCTACCAAAAGTCCATATGCCAATCTACCTCCCAAGAAATCCATTTAGTACACCACTGGTTAGTTTTTTGTCTTCCTGTATTCTTTATCAACCTCTTCTAGTGATTCTTGAAAGGTGGATACTTAAATCCTTCCTAAAAAATTGAGCTCTAAAATGAGAAGATATACAAGGTCATTTTAAGTCATTCTTCTATCCAATTATAAAAACCAAGTGAATATTTCTACATATTGATTTCTGTCCCATAAAATGTACAATATATGTGGAGTTTCCTCGCCCTAAGCGAGATGTTTAACAAACATAATAATAGAGAAACAATTAGTGACGTTGAACCAAAAGATGTAGCCTCTTCAAGGTATCATATCCTCTCATCAAGGTCAAGAGTCTATTCACCAAAAATGTCCTATGGAAATGATGGTTTAAGAAACAAAACTAGACAAAAACCTTCAGTGAGAACAACAAAATCTAAAACCTCTTCAAGGTCTTAAATTTGCTCGTAAAGTTAAATTACATGTCTTGATCAAGTCCAACAACAAAGAAACATTCAGTGACAACACCAAAATCTACAACTTCTTCAAAATCTTCTAAACCATCTTCAAAGTCAATATTGTGTGCATCAAATTCCTCGACGGGTCTCAGACAGGTCTTTCAATACCAACAAACTCATTGTGGAACAGTGAAAAAATTCATTCTCAGGGCAGCAGCCTGCGACCAACGATGTGATATGGGTGGATACGGACTTCTGTCAGAGGATAAAACAGATATATGTTGTCCGTTAGCCTGCATGGGTTGAACAGCTAAGAACAGACCTGGCAGCTGAATGTCAGCGTTAAAACCTTTATGACTCCAATTTCAGTTAAAACAAAGAACAATTCTAGTGATGGCTACGTTGCACAGAAGATCATGAGCAGGAAAACAGTGGTGTGATCAGTTCTGGATGAAAGATTAGTGGAGAAAAATTCAGAAAATCCATGGAGATGAAAAAACTGTAACTGTGGATGGAAAGTGGTGACTAAGAAGATGACTTTGTTAGGAAATGGGTGAAGTTGGTATTACACACCCAATTGGACAACCTCGAGGAGAAAACATTTCTGCCACTTTATTTGTTGGCATAACCTTGTAAGTGTGATTCACTAGCATGTATTTTGTAAGGGCCTTGACCTAGTTCCCATTCAACTCCATCCACCAGGTTGCAGAGGATTCCAAGCCTAATTTCATGAAAAGTAAGTTGGGGATGATCACATTGACCTGCTTGATGACGTGTTGATGAAGATGAACTACCTTGAACTATTTTTTTACATAGGGAAAGAGACACATTCCCATGTCTGAGCATGAAAACGTTATTTGATATTGTTAATGCCTCTAGTGTTTACTTCTACAAGTTCTATAGGCAGATTCTGTAAAGGGCTAGGTAGACTCTGGATCTCATCATTTATGAAAGGTGACATATCTAGTAAATGCCCCTACAGTCAATCTCTGGAATGGATCTAAATAGAAGTTCTTCATTTTAATATCCATAAAACACAACAACTTTAAGGTAAACTATGTACATGTGTCATTTCTCCCACAAACTATAGTGTATAAGTGGTAAATTTTATACCAAGTGTGCTCCCACCATGTAAAGCGCAATTTGTTGAACTTATCATTTTTATAATTTCTTTTTCGATTAAATTTAATTTCACACATGATCAATTATTTCTTTGAAAGTTGTGTTCTACATAATTTGTGTACACTAAATTACAAATTGATTTTTTGAAATCTATTTTGTGTAAATTTCGACCAATAGATATATATCATGGAGGATGAACGACGAAGATCAGCTGAATCCCATATGGAGGCTCAGGGATTGGGGGATGTTCATGGTATTTAAATGTAATCTTAAATCTCCATACATGTGCGTACATATGGAATTGATTTTTTATTAACTTTGTGAGTTAAATTAGTTCTTAATAGGTTTCATATTTTAATTTTTAGGAGGTAAGAGGAGAAGGGTTTATACTGCATCCATGGAGTGTGGCCAAGGTTCAACCGGTCGAGGTATGAGTGGTAGCAGGTTGCGGGAAGTGGGTGATATGTATTCCCCCGAAGGCCAATCAACGGCTGCTGGTTCTCAATAGGTTCATTGTGGGTCTGATTCTCAGCAGCGTCATTCTGGGTCTGGTTCTCAGCAGGGTCATGTTAGATAATATGTTAACCAACAACATCAAGGTTGCCATCAATTTCAATATTTTTTCATTAAATTTGTGCAACTTTTTTTACACCTGTTTTTTCTAATATACGAAATTATATATATATATTGATACATAGGCCAAAAATGTTCGAGCTAGTGGTCAAAATAGACACAGGGCAGCTCGCTACATTCAAGAAGAAGGCTGTCAAACCAACACAACTTGTCTGGCCGAGATTACTGATATACCATGGGAAACCAACATGGCGGAATTCACTTTACAAAGGTGTGAAAACCTTCATGCAAAATTGCAAAGAGATCTCGTGGCTTTGTCTCTACCTGCTGAGAGTCGACAAAGCCTTGAAATAGTTACACATTCATTGGGTGAAATGGTAAATGTGTATAGAAATCTTGGGCCAACGACCGATTCATTTGTAGAACTGATGAGAAAGAGAAAAAAAAAAGTGATGGGTCTCGATAAACGGGAGGACATAAAACAAAAAGTTACAAGAGAAGTGGCCAAGTCAATGTTTAATTATACGGAAGGGCCAAAAAGAAAAATGTTGAAGGTGCAGTATTTCAAGCACCCAGACAAAGCTCGTTATTTGTATGATCGACATCTTGCGGCCTTTGGAAGGCTTCCATGGAATGATGAGGTTCCGGTTTATTTTGCATAAATGTTTTATGCAGAATTTTTTTTGGGTATGAAACCCAACTACAATGACCTTCCTTCAGAAATTTTTGGCTTGGGGAAAGGTCGATTATATGACCGTAAGGGTGCTAAGAAAGATGTGGAGTTGCCTCGCCCTGAGCTTCCATTAGTGAGTCGACCGTTTCGAGTTGAAACTCTGCGATCAGAGATGGATGCGACATCTCAAATAATTCGAGAAGCAAGGGATGTTGTGATCGACAATGTTCATAGCGGATTGAGTGGAGTCGATCTTTGTTTAAATCGACAAAGAGCACGTGAAAATGCATGCGCCAATTTTTTTTATTATACATATGAGGAGATTTACAACATGAATGTTGAATATCTCCAAACATATGCAATAAATTGTTGCAATGGTTTGCAAGACCTAATTTTTCATGAGGAAGAGGGCACCGGAATGGTATGTGTTAGTGACCTTAGGGCTTGAAATTATTTTTACATATACATGTGTACAATTTGTAATAAATACATGTGTATGTACATGTATACATTTATTTGTATGTGTACATTAATCTAACAAAAATGTATGATTATATGTTAAAACACCATTTGCAGTTCTCACGCATGATGCGTGATGAAAATGTTAATATTACGTTTGGGACCTCCAGTTCAAACGATGCAGATGGGTCTGACCATCATGATATGTTGGCACATGTATGTTAGTGTTTTTTAAGTGACTCTAAAATAAATAATTGTTGCCACACATGTACATGTATGTATATATATAATTTGATAAAATGTTTTAATAGGTACCGATTCCTTCTGATGTTTTTGGGATGGCGGTACCTTCTTCTTCCTTGGGAGATGTACCTTCTACTTCCTTGGGAGATGAGCCACAAGTATGGACAATTTTTCACAAGTTTAAAATTTATGTTTAAAAGTTATATATATATATATTCTAGCTCAAAAAGTTCCATTAAAAATTGAGATATATATATATATATATATATATAGAGAGAGAGATCTATATTTTGAGTTATTTTTTTTTTTTGAATTTAGGTTCCTATAGAAGATTTCTTTAATCCGAGGACTCTAGCGACAGAAATAGGAACATCCACAACATTTGAACAAGTTGTCTTTAGTTCCTTTTTTTAATATTATTGAAAATAAGTTTATATATGTACACGTGCATTTTCATTTGAAATTTTTTAATATATATATATATATATATATATATATTTAACTGTACATGTATATTGTACAGTTTACTGCTGCAGATGTTCCTATGGGAGAACTTGTTCATCAAATGGAGAGGGAACCTTATGAGGTATTGCATGATTTTTTTGTTATATTTTGTTTTTTACGTGAAGTTCTAGATATATATATTCTCATTCATTTTTAAAACATCAAATTTTAATGTTCAAGTACATGTGCATTGTGTATGTAGGTTTCTCATTCACAGGATAGGGCGTGGACTGAGACCCTAGTAGGGAAGACACTGGATTCATCTTCATTTGATGGACATGATTTACAGTAGATTTGATTTCAAAATTTAGATGGTTTTAAAATTTGTTAAACTTGATAAAGTTTGATACTTGTGAGATTTACAATTTTTGGACATATTTTATTACATTGTTATTATATAATTTGTTTTATTTAATTTTTAGATGGTTTCAATCTACATTTTGCATGTGATATTTATTGAACTTTAAAATTTTAATGTTTTAATGTTGCACAATATATAATCAAAAGGTTTTTAAAACTTAAAGTTTTGGATGGTTTCAATCTACATTTGCACATGTGGTATATAATGTTAAATGTTTCTATTGGATCTAGTTGAACTATAATTGGCATGGCATGTGAAGTAACGATCTATATATAATTTAAAGTTTTTTTAAACTCAAGTTTTGAACGGTTTCAATCTACATTTCACATGTGATGTTTAATGTTTTAATGTCGCACGATATATTATCAAAAGTTTTTAAAATTTTAAATTTTTGGATGGTTTCAATCTACATTTGGCACATTTGGATGGTTGAAGTACATTTGGAATTTTAAGATTGCTTTTGATCTCTCCATGTAGTTTTGTTTGAATGAAAAAAATTCCAATAGGAACAACATAGCTTTTCAATGCAACTAACCATGTATCAATTGAGCTCTAATTGAAAAAAGAGTTTAAAGAAGTAGATATATGTACAAATTATCCCTTTAATTTTGATTGGAAATATAAGTCTCTAGTACATATATATGTTTGTTTAATTTGGGTCAATGTCGTTAATGCACTCAAATAGGTAGCCTTGTCGATTTATTTACATTGTTGAAACTTTTTACCAAAAAATCCAACTAGTTTTTCATCAATGCACATAGAAAAACTACTTGGAACAATTAATTGTGCATTCTAGAACATATCTATCCAAGACAAGTAACATTTTTCATCAATGCACATTGAACATATCCAACCATTGGACAAGAAGATTTTGTACTAGATTTTCAATTAGGATTAGAGATGTGGGTCAAATCCCACCAAAAGTCGGAGAAGTGCTCCGAATCTCTTATCTGAAAGGAATTTTCGTACAAAACTATACTGCAGATGATTTATTTACATTGTCTCCATACTTTTTACCAGAAAATCCAACGAGTTTTTCATCAATGCACATAGAAAAACTAGTTCCTGTTAATTGCATTCTAGAACATATATATTGAGTACGTAAATAATTTTTCATCAATGCACATAGTAAAACTAGAACAATTAATTTCATTATAGAACACACACACACACACACACACACACACACACACACACATATATATATATAACTTTTTTCATCAATGCACATGTATAGAAAAACTACTTTCAGTTGATACTAGAGCACGTGCTTGTATCCAAACAATTTGTATATGTGCAAACACTTGCACAAATAACATAAGCAGCTAAATTTTTAGTTGAGTACTAAAAGTTATAAAACATATTTAATCCAAAGATAATAAATTGTTGGACAATTCACTCAAAAAAATTCTAATGGAATTCCATCCTCAATAATCCATTCATGATCGGATTTTGACATTTTCCATCTCTTAATTTTTGATTTTTTCTTTGATTGAACTTCTATCGACTTTATGCGTGCTGCACACACCAAGTGAATATATTGAAAAATTATGGAATCAGGTTCATAGTCTTCAAAGTAAACAAAGTCTCCACTTTGATGAGTTTGTTTGAAAAAATAACCTTTCAGTATAATAGACCCTCTGTCATACTGAAATCTGTGATCATTATAGTCTTGTAATAATTTCATTTTTCGTTCAGTGCAACGCATCAAATAATACTTCACATTTTCATCGTTGTCAATAGGTGCAATTACAGCAAAAACATCTCCTGCACAATAAAATAAATTTAACATTTAATTATGCATATTTAAATTTATTTATAGATCTTTAAATCATTAGAAATTAATTCAAATGTTACCTTCTCTAACAAGATCAAAAACTCGATCACCATCGGATGATATTGTAGTTTCCTCTGATTGCATTTCTTCAAACATTGCAACAGACATTTTTCCCTTTGTATTTAGCTCTGTATGTTTCCAATCATTCACATACATTTTGTTTTCACAAACGTCATTGGATTTTGTGTTGTCTATGCAAACATCACAAAAACAAGAATATTTTATTTTATCTAATGCAAACACATTTCTGGACGAATTTGTTTGAATTGAATGAAATTTTCGAGTCCCTTTTATTGTTTCAATGCCATTTCCAATTGATCTATTTACGTCTTTGATTCCAATATGCTAGAAAAACCTTTATATGGAAAATTAAAAGAAGAATTTGTAAATATGATATCAAAATACAATCAAAGATAATCATTGCATGATAAATGTACAATGTTTAAAATTAGATTTCCAATATAAATTAAATTGAATGTACCTTCGCACTTCTCTTGATGGGTTTCTCTCATGGCTTAGAGCAGCGATGCACCATTGAACAACTTCTTCAGCATTCACAAATTGGCTTGTAGAGTGGTTCGTTTGATATCTTCGAAGTACTCATTTTATGCATGCTCCTGCACCGTCATGTTCTCCTTTTCCATGGCCAGTCTCAAAGAAATTCCAACAATGTTTAAAGCATGTTTTCTTATGAAGACAATAGAACCAAAAGAATGATCGTGCAGATTTGAATTGACCTGCGCATCCGTCTAACCATATCCAATTTTCATTGAACGTTATTCCACGATTTTTCAATGAATCATAAAATTTTCCAAAAAAATGTTGTACAAAACATGTATCATGTGTACGATTGTCACTGATATAAAAGTGCTATTCTTTAATGATATGTCGATTTTCACTCGTTCTTTCTATATGATTGAAATTTTGTTCAGCATGTCTATATAGAATATGGATGAGAATGGAGACTTGGTAAGAATGATAGTATTCACTCTGAATTTCTTTTTGTGGAACAAATATGTAGTTTTCTGCAAAATCAATCACTGATAAAATGGTCCCTGGTGGAAAAAATTCACGAGATTTTTTGAATTTCCAGTCTTGCCATCGAGCTCTATGGGAATGCTTGGTGTATTTGTAAATTTCTGCCTCAAACTTTCTCAAAAAGTCTATCAGAAAATTTTTATCTTCTAGTAATTCAATTCTCTTAACACTATTTGCACCTTGAATCGATGTATCGATATATTCATATCTCTTCCATTTCACTTTCATGTAGGACAATGATTGATCATTTATATCAATACGATATTTGTTTTGAAATTTAGTCAAATTTCCGCAATCATCGCATTTTTTACCACCAACACATTTCTTTTTGTAAAATAGTTCATCGCTTTCTCTTTCACATAGAATTTGAAATATGAAATCACGGATAATGGAAGGAGGAGGTGAATTCTTCCATAATGTTCTACCGAAATCAAGGAATGTGTCATAATATAACTCAAATTCCACATGATAATGACAACAACAAGTGTCGCGTACGGTGATAGGTTTTACATACCATGGTTTTTGTTGAACAAAAGCACTGAGTGAAACATGAATTTGACGATTCTCTTCTTTGAACTTGTTGAATAACTCTATTTGAGTGGTTTCCAAGAGATGTTTTTCATGTTCTTCGTACTGATTTCGTGATATTCTTCTTCGCATCACATGCCTTGCAGTTGGTGAAACATGCGAATTGTTCTTCCAATATTCATATTTTATTTTTTTAACATTTTCTCCAAGTCTATCTTTGTATGGTTGCCTACAAATAGCTCTCCAACAATCGAGTTCATCATTTACATCTATTTGCAACCTAAATTTCCGATGTTTGTGCAAAGTTTTTCGTGAGGTTCCCAGTGCTCGGGCCATAGATGTTACCAAACAATTCTCTTGAGTACTTGAGGAAACCATTTCCATCTGTATTCCTCTACGTACAATTGAAACATCTTTCTCTCTAGATCTCTTAATTGACTTTATAGCACTACTCATATTTTTTATCACCTCTTCCTTCATTTTTTTATATTTGGTTGATTTTTGAATACCCAATAGTGTCGTAGCTTCTTTTAATTTCCTAAATGATAGGAGACCTTTCAAAATTTGAGCCTGAACTGTCACCCGCTCATTTAAGAAATAATTTAAAAAAATGTAGTTAACATGATATCATATAACATGGTCAGGTTTTTTATCTCCATATGTGTGAGTGTCAACATTTTCTAACATCTCATTATCGATAGTGATTTCATTTGTACATATTCGAAAAATAGTACATATTCAATAAATAACTAAATTAATAAATATATCTAAAATTTCAAATATTTTTCAAATTAGTTCATCAAATAAAAATTAAGCTTAACATTTTACATTAGGAAAATTTTAAATATATCAATAGATCGTAATATTTACATTTACATACCTGCTTCAATTTCTGCTTGAGGTTGATTTTCTTCTTCAATATTTTGAGGAATATCTCTGTCTGTTTACATTAAACAAAATATTTTTCAAACTAGTTCATCAAATAAAAATTAAACTTCACATTTTACATTAGGAAAATTTTAAATATATCAATAGATCATAATATTTACATTTACATACCTTCTTCAATTTCTGCTTGAGGTTGATTTTCTTCTTCAATATTTTGAGAAATATCTCTGTCTATTTACATTAAACAAAATATTTTTCAAACTAGTTCATCAAATAAAAATTAAGCTTCACATTTTACATTAGGAAAATTTTAAATATATCAATAGATCATAATATTTACATTTACATACATGCTTCAATTTCTGCTTGAGGTTGATTTTCTTCTTCAATATTTTGAGGAATATCTCTGTCTGTTTACATTAAACAAAATATTTTTTGAATTAGTTCATCAAATAAAAATTAAGCTTCACATTTTACATTAGGAAAATTTTAAATATATCAATAGATCATAATATTTACATTTACATACCTGCTTCAATTTCTGCTTGAGGTTAATTTTCCTCTTCAATATTTGAGAGGGCTTCTAACTTTCTTTTGCGAGATTTTCTCGTCTCTTCTCTACGTTCCTCGGGGTCTATTTTTTGATCATATTTTCTCGCACAAGTTCCTCGATTTCCCATGATAATAGGGTATGAAGTTAAAAAAAATTCCTTCAAAAAATCAGACAATAACTCAATTACAAAAGATATCACAAAAGATTTAATTTAAAAAAATTCAGTGTAAATTTTTTGGAAAAAATACATACTCCAATTCAAAACACTTACTTAAAAAAATTCGAGAGAAAAATGTCTTATAAAAATGGAACGAAGCTAAAAATATTTACTTCAACTCAAAACACGTACATACCTCCAAGAAATGTCTTTTGAATGTACGTCCAAGAATTTTTTTTAAGTTCAAAACAATTTTTGCCAAAATAAGGCCGCCTCCAGGAAATGTCTTCCAAAAAAATTCTTTAAACCCAAAACAATTCTTTATAAAATCAATTTGCTTCCAAGAAATGTTCTTAAACCCAAACTTTGAAGATAATTTTTTGAACCCAAACCAAGATCTTTGTAAAATGAGATGAAATGTGCGAAATGTGCGAAAATTGTGAATCATTTCGCAGAAATTTATATTACTGCGAAATGTGTTTTATTAGGGGCTCCGCAAAACTTTCCGGCCGACGAAGAGTTATAGAATAGTTCAGCCAAAATTTTGATTAAAAGTTTCGTCGAACTATTAAGACGTTAGATTTAACAAGACTTCAGTGGAAAACATAGTTCGGCCGAACTTAGATTAAAATTTCGGCCGAACTAACGCGTCACCAATTACGCAAAAACTAGGCTCTGAATACGGCTCTACAACTTTGGAATGATTAAACTCCATGAAATATTGTTAATTAATTGTCAGAACCAAGACAAGAATTTTTAGAATTGAATCTACTTTTAGAAAATATAACTTTTATGGAATTTCATAAACATTTATTAATTTTAATTATTTTTCTAATAAAATGGGGGCAAACAATTTCTGAGGGTCATGGTGATTCAGTGAAATCAAAATTTTGTATCTCCCAAAATACATTGTAAAAAAAATTGAAAAAATTATGGGGCATTAAATTGGTCTGTCGTCTCTAATGGGTAGCTTTTATATTTTTAGTTTATAACTTATATGTTAAGAAATTTCTTGCAACGTGAAACATATCCAAAATACGCAGTTTTTCGTATTGGACCAGTTCAAAAAATTATAATAATTATGATATGCATCCATTGGCTTTGTAAATATGACGAAACCAAAGTAGACTTTGTCTAGATAGTTGTAACACATTTTGTTTTTTCAAAAACACAAATTTTCAATGATACAACATTGCGTCATAACATGACTTCTTATGAATCCTTTGATTGTTAAGAAACACACACTCAAATAAATGCTAAGTTGACATATCAAATCTGCATAAAAAAATTTCAAAAAATAAGTAATAGAAAACTAACAAAATTTCTCACAACTTTTATTTTTATCGCAAAATGAAATTCTACACAGAAAAATTGTTATAGTTTGCAGAATGTTGAAGAACCGAAAAAAATGAAACTTTTTTCTCAAAAAAGGGCAAAAATTGTAACCCAGCTTCACATTTTCACCCTTTGTGGTATATACAAATTTTGGTCTATACAAGGAATGAAGACCCAAGTGGAGTTCATGACCTGGTTGTTTAAGGCCTGGGATGTCCGCAAACAATGTTTCATCATCAGGGATCACAAGCTCGTGATTGAGGTAGAGGATATTTATTTCCTCACTGGTTTGCCTCGAAGGGGAAGAGACATTTCCTTGTTCGGAACATGACCATGAGGATTAGCTATTGCTTCCTATATGGTGCAATGTTACACGCAAGATTCAAAATTGAAGGATGGTCGTATCGATATAAAGACCATTGAATGACTTAACCTTGAAATCATTGCTTTCACAGTTATTCTATTATGTGGTAGCATAAATCCTCATGTGGCTACCGAAGCACAGATGCAGACATTTTTTTAGTGTTCCGAGGGAAGAATATTTAACTCGCACAAAGGAGTATCACTGTATATGAAAGGACAACTCATGCGAGAAAAGAATGGTAAGCTGAAGAACTTCGGCTAGGGTTCCATTATCATATCTTTCGCCTTAGAGGTAATCTCACTCCTTTTACCTCAACATTTGTTAGTGGATCTGACCGGACCAAGGGAGCCTCGCATGTTTTGATGGGTTTCATTGATGGATTTCCATGGTGGCAGTTGTAGTCCTATGGTCTGGTATACACCTCAGTTTTTTGTATGGCTCAAAAACCATATATTCATGATTGAGGACTTCCCTTACGCAGGGGTTGATTTTAGGGGTGACCCTGACACAACCCTCCCACCTAGAACACAGTGTGATGCGTAAGGTAAAAAGTCTCATTTTGAGTTTTTATGTTTTATAATTTTTATTTGATTTTTTATCATCCAATACTGATAATAATTTTTTTTAATGCAGATGTTGGCCCGACGTGACCAGTGGTGCTTCGTAATTTTGATAGATGAGAAGCATAACCTGTGGAAACAACTCCACCACAAACTAATGTAGCCAAGGCCCTCACAGATTTGGAACACAACCTGGAGAGGTTGACCATTGACTGGGAGAGATGATTTTCCTCTTAGATACCAGAGGCATGTGACTGGCGTTCCTGATCCATTTAGTCGATACTTGCACATAGTGGCGCGCGCTATATTCTGCTACCATAATCATCATCATGGATAGCTGATTGTCGATTTAGATGGAATTCTTGTTTTTGTATCATTACATTTATATCATAAGGCGTTTGAGACCTATGATTAGAGATGATGTATATTTTTTGACAAACTATGATAAACAACTATTTTGACCTAATGATGTTACTTCTTTTTGTCTCTGAGTATCTTGTTCAATATGGATTGAATATTGTTTTGATTTACATTCAACGCTGCAAATTTCTATTTAAAAATTTATTAATCCATGCATCAGTTAAGCTGTTGTTGTGGCCAGAAACAACCCCCATTTTTATTTAATATTAGTAATAATACTAAATAAATGGGGACCCTTAGTTAAAAAATCCAAAAAATCAATCATTATTTGTTTCCCTTTTCAAATAAAAATTTCTATCATAACTTAGGGAAATTCCTTAGAAAATCCTTAAGAAACACTTAAGTTTATGATAGATTACAATAAAATCTTTCTTTGAGCAAAATAGCACATCCATCGCAAATGGTTGATCTCTTTTGTAAAACTGAATCTTTTAAACTGTGACTTTGCGATATTGCGATAACGCAATCCTAAAAAGCCTATACATTAAAATACTAGTCGCAAATCGCATATCGCAGAAACAAAAAGATAAATGTTAAACGAATACTTTTTATATGTTATATTTGCGATTTGCGATTTTGCTATTTGTGATTTTGCGATATTTGCAATGGTTACACTTTGAAAAAATGTGATATTGCGATATTACGATATTACGATATTGCATAGCAAATCGCAGATCGCAATATCGCAGATTCTTAAAAGCTCGTTGTCCAATAAAAATCTTTTCATAAATCAATATCCGTTATGCGCTTTAAATGATTTAATTAATGAATGGATTGTCAATTATCAATAAAAAGGATTTTGTTTTGATTAAAAGGTTGTTTCCGTTAGAATAATATATTTCATCTGCCTTTTGCATTTAAAACTATCTCATCACCCTTCACATGTCATTACTCTCACTTAACTAGTAAAATCGCAGGCGCGAAGGAGCAAAAGACTATACGAAGAATTCACAGAGTATTATGGGAAAGAAAGAGAAGACTCTAAGTTCTGAAAACAAAGAAATGGCTTCACTATATGCAGATACTGCTTGCAATACGGATGCCAGTATAACCACCTGGGAAGGAATGTATAATTTTCTCGAAGAAGAAAATCCCAGGGTGATGCAAGTTGCGGCTACTGCAGGATCAAGTAATTCATCTGAAGCAACCCTTAAAGACCTGGCTTGTTCATTTCTGCACCGGCTAGCAGCAAGACCAAGAATTCTTCCATATTCAGACATGGTAAAATGGGTGTTGGACAACAACGATATTTCAGACAGGAAATTTAGAACTCTAGATCAAGAGCTCATCGGGTTATTCACTACGGAAAATTTGAGGCTGATGTATCATTTGCCAGAACCTCAGGCGACTTATAATAAACAATTTATGGAGAATTTTGCCAAAGAACATGCAAATTTTGCGGAATGCACAAGGGAATGGACCAAAAGAGATGAACCATTGAAGAAAAACAAACACGGTATGTACAGTACTAGTTCACCCACCTCTCCATATTGTTTTGCTGCTGCTATGTTATGCAGGCTTTTTGGAAAGCCTGATATAAATATGGCCTTACCTAAATGGCTTCCATTGTTAAATGCTGCTGTTAATGCTACTATTGTAGACTGGGCCAAAATATTATCTGACAATTTAGCCACTGCTATTTTCAATTACCGGTCTAAACGAATTGTTTCTCAGAGGATTTATCCTCCTTTTTATCTATCTGCTTATGTTATGGACGGTATCTGCTTTGTTTCTAAATTCCCTTTGATGGGTTGGCAATGGACGATTCAAGATCCTTTGCCTATTCATGTGTATCACAAGGAATTGTGGGAATCCAAGTTTATTCCTCATTTTTACAAAATTTTCCACGAAATAATGTTGCCTCTGCACAAAAAATTGTATAATAAAGATGCTCCAAGGTTTTCCCCAGAAGCACAAGTCGACATTCTCCCTGTCGCACGATGGTTTGGGGAAGAGTGGTTTACCTATGTAAGAGTTTTTGGAAGCTCTGCTTCCCCTCATGTTTTACCCTTATATGTTTCTGATAAACTTATAGCTCGGGAAATTGCATACCAAACCTGTGGTGAAGGAGGTTTGACAAAGGAATTAAAGGATAAGAAGAAGGCCATTTGGCCACAATTTCCCGTAGCTTGTGGAACATTTTCATTATTTGATGTTGGACATGCCTTCAAGGAAGTAAGCAATATTACATGCTTAAAATTGTTTAAATTTGCAAAAAGGTTATTCAACCCTAATGAAGTTGCTAAAAAGTTCACCACTGCAATCAAAGTAAAGATATTTTCCAGAGAAGAGGACCCTTTCGATGATATATTCCTAGGAAAATCCACACTGAAATAAATTCTACATTCAGCACAGATGCAGTTATCTCCAGAACAATTTCAAGAATTTAAAGTTTACAGAGGAAGAAGACTGACCACCATCCCTTTGGAAAATTTGCGTTTGGAACCCGCAAGGGAACCAACTCCTAGTGTCACTCTCAACGGCAGTTCAGGTACAGATAAGTCTAAGTCAAAATCTGAAAGAGAGACTTCTGAACATTCTGATAAGTCTAATGAAGAG
Organism: Pinus albicaulis; assembly: GCA_034641835.2. Taxonomy (NCBI): domain Eukaryota; kingdom Viridiplantae; phylum Streptophyta; class Pinopsida; order Pinales; family Pinaceae; genus Pinus; species Pinus albicaulis. Next base: position 789,778,419 of record CM076569.1, read on the forward strand.
TAGGATAGAAATGAAGAATTAGTGAAAGATACTGCTCAATCGAAAGAACTTTCACAACAGAAAATTTTGACTTCTCAGCAGATAAATCCTTCTCCTACCAATGTACAGCAACAGTCAGTCACAATTGAATTAGACAAAGAATGGGAAAGCTTTAATGAAATACTTAATGTTGAAACAAAGATTACATAGACCCCTATACAAACAACAAAAGTTTTAAGCACAGGAATAAGCGGTAATGTGACAAATACAGAGCATATACCTGTCACTCCCTCTTCTGAAATTGTACTTAATTTAGAGGACATTTTTCCTCTAGATGTATTCTACAGCCCGAAGTATAAAGCAGTAATGAAGAAGCAAAGGAAAAAGAGAAAATTAGAAGGTGCAATTGCTACTGAAGCAGAACAATTAGATATCTTGTGGAAGGATCCTACCACAGAGCCTACTGATAATCTTGATAAGTTATCTCAGATTACGGGGGCTTATGCTTTCGCAACTATTGACAAAGCATTTGATATACAACTCTTATTAAATGAAAAATAAGAATAGATACAAGTTCTGCAAGAGAAATTGCAACAGGTACAGGCCAATAATGAATCACAGATGAAACTTGAAAAGTTACAGCAACAACTTCAAGAAATGCAAATTGGATATCAAAAAATTTTAGCTGATAAAGAGAAACAAATACAGATTATCCAAGATCAGCACAAAGATGATCCTAAACTTCGAGAGTTTATTTCAGAAACTATTTCTTTAAACAATCAACTACTGCAACAAGAAGAAGTCTTATGCCAAAAAAATCTTGCAATGGAACTCTTTTTGTCGAGAAAGTGATACGATCACTAATCATGTCGTAGATTTACGAAATGATTATGATTTAATTAATGAAAAATTTACTGATTATTTGGTATGGCAAAAGACAGAGGAAGGAAGAAAGGCTGGGGCACCAATTATTAATGAAAACCATACAGAAATACTTTTCAATGACTGGGATGCACAAATCAGAGGGGCAGAGAAAGCAGCAGAAGAGTCGGCTACAGCAGCAAGCAGTCTTATTGATTTTGTAAATGAGAATTTGCACAAAGAAAATTTGATTTCGGAAACTGTTCCGGGATATCTTCCACAGGCACATCAATTGCAAACAGAATGGACACAAAAGGCGGAAGAAAAAGAAAAATCAATCCAAGGATTGACAAGATTAAACTGGGATTCTTACTGGACATATTTAGTGAAACCACACAGTCAACACAGTGTGCTTAATTGCATCATTAGTTCTGCTGAGAAGATTGCGCCTACACTTGTCGATTCTGTCTTTTCGGGACAGTTGAAATCTGAAGTTGGCCAACCACCTCTTCTCAAAACAATGCTGGATGCTTGCAAGTTTAAAGATCAAGTTCATAAGTAGTTACTTGATAGTCTTTATTTTTAGATTTAGTTTTAGTTTTACTGTATTTTTGCCTAGGAAAAGGACAGTCATTTAAACCGAATCCTTATTTTTTGTAATAAGCTATTTTTAGATTTAGCTAGTAGTATTTAGACCCTTCTCATGCATTTAGAGAAGGGTCCTGATTTATAATATTTTTGACTTGGAGATTACATTTCTATACTCCACTGGCTCTTATATTTTATAAAGGATCACATCTGGTGATTTTATGCAGAATTATCTTTAAAGTGTTGCATTTTTGTACCTTGGATTTGATTTTGCATCAGAATTACTGGGTTAGAGTATCAGATTTCATTTGAAAGCTTTCAAGATGGATAAGGTATTTTTATCTGTTCACTATTGATTTCTTTTGTCTTATGATATTCGCTTTAAAATTTTCTATCATTTATATACATTTGGTTTTAACAACGTTTCTTTATATATCATTTTTGAGTATAATTGAAATGTTATCTTTCATAAGTGTATGTAGATGATATACAATGATGAATACAATATGCTAATATAACTCTGTTTAATTTCTTAAACAGAGTTATCTTTATTTGTTACTGCACAATTTCAATTAAACTTTAATACATTTTTATGGTTATTGTTAAATTGGAATAATTTTAAGTTGTATTCACATATGATTGCTCGGGTTAGTTTTAGAATTTCTTTATCAGTATTTAGTTTAAATTAGATAGTTTTATTTCAGCCAATTTAGTCTCATTTTCACTCATCCAAATCAACCCATCACCAACCCATTAGTTATAAGGAAACTAGTCCTTTCAATCCAGTCGGAGCCACCATACCAAACGAATAAGGAGCTGTCCTAAGGTCTCAACCGGGTGGTTTTCCCCAATGTTTGAAGCAGAAATTTTCTAGGCTTCAACATTTTTGGCGCTAGAAGGAGGGCATGAGCTATGAATGGCAAGTAAATCTTTACCCACAAGCCATTCTGAGAGCAAAACACCCTCATTAACTTCTTCAATTTCTTCTGAATTACAAAATCCTATAGAAGGAATTGAGAAGAATATTCAGACACCCACTACCAAAATCTCAAAACAATCGGACAATCAAAATCCTGAGTCTCCTGAAGTAGAAGATTTAATTCATAAATTGAAAGGATTCTCATTATCTCTAGAAGAGTCTGAAATATCTGAAGGTAGTGTAAGCTCAAAATTTGTTCCTTCAAAACCTCTTACTAGGCTTCAAAGTGAAAAACTTGGTATTTCTCTGAAATAATTCCCTTTACCTAGTAGATTCAAGACAAAAAGAACTCAATCGGAATCAGAAAATGATATAAGTTCTTCATCTCATATTCAATCACCTATTTCCGAAACCCCAACTCAAAAAAGTGTAGTTGTTTCCATATCATCTACTCAATCACCATCTGCTCATTCATCATCAATTTCAACATCATCTATTCCAACCACTTATGTTCCGACACCAACAGTCTCTACTACTCCTCCAACATAATGGCTAGACCATGGGCTACTCTAGGGGCTGTCAACATGCCTGCACCTTTACATGATTTACCTGACAATCCTGGAAAATGGCTTCCAAAGTTCAGTCCAGAGCTTAACATTCAAGCTGAAGAACATATCAATAACTTTATGCTGGCTGTAAATTTGAATGGAGTCGTAGAAGAAGATGATGTAGTCAGACTATTCCCTTATACTCTTCAAGGGGCAGTAGGATCCTGGTACTTTTCATTACCTTCAGGATCCATAACAAGTTGGGCCATTTTTGCAGATCATTTGTTAACCAAATTTGGAGATGACAGATCAATAGCTACTTTAATCAACGATCTATCAAATTTGAAGACAAAACCTAAGGAACCCATTAATGATTTCAATGCTAGATTCAACAAACTCTTGAACAAAATCCACACAGATTCAAGGCCTAGTGAACAAGTCAGAAGTGAATGGTACATAACTGCTTTGCCCTCAAACATAGAAATTTTTGTAGATAGAGCTGCAAAACCTACGTTAGCCGAGAATATGAAAGAGGCTATTGCAGTAGAAAAACAAATTATTTCTCTAGAAAAGAAAAATGCTGTTGAGGAAAGGAAATCCAAGAAGGTCAGCTTCAAAGATGATTCGAGGAAAAAGGCCAAAGACCCATATGATATGGAAGGTTTACAGAAAGTTCTTAAAACCATGTCAAATGAAATGGTTGAAATAAAAAAACAAGTAGCTGAAACTTCTACCAAAAAACCATTCCGAAATTTCAAAAGAAATCAAGTTGAATCTAAACCTCCCAATTCAATCTCTAATGCAGAATCAGAAGAGGAAGAAGAAGACGATACTCCTCTAGTATCAGAGGAGGAAGATGAGAATGAAGAAATAGCTGAATTACATGGAATGTGGGATTTTATTCTCTCTAATTCTGATAGTGAGGTAGAACAAGAAGCTATGCCTGTAAGTACTAGGAGTAAATCTACATCGGAGCCTGTACAAACAGTTCCTAAAAATAAAATTACAACTCCAAGTACCAAACACAAATCCCCTGCAAAGAAAACTTATCCATTACCTACTCAAAATCAGCCATCTTCTTCTAATCCTCCTACATCGACAACAAAGACTTTAGTGGTGTCAGATCCTATGGAGTATAACATTGTTGAAGACATGAAAAATATTAAAGCCAACATTTCCTTACATGAACTCAACAAACTAAAACACCAGCAGAAGTTGCTATTAAAAGAATTAAATGCTACACCAATTGCTCCTTTACCAAGTGGTGTAGTTGCAAAAGCAGCTAAAGGAACTGGTAAGCCACCGGACAAAGTAGATGCTACTGATACTGTGCTCATTGGAGAAAGATCAAATTCTCAGACTCCTCCTTTTCTTTTGACTTATGAAATGTACAATAAAAATCTGCATAATTGTTTAATCGATTCTGGAGCATCCTCTAATATAATGCCTACTTCTGTTTGTGCCAAATTGAATATTGAACCATAGAAATCGGCAGTTCATATTGTTCAATTGGATCGCTCTAAAGTTCAAGTTGTAGGAGAAATCAATTCAGTTACTATCAGACTAGCTTTCGATCCTATGATTTTCCAAAGAATTGATATTTTGATTGCAGATATTCCTGAATTCTATGGATTAGTCTTAAGCAGGGACTGGTCTGCAAAAATTAATGGTTATATCGCAACTGATTATTCACATATGTGGCTTCCCTACAAAGGGAAACCAAATCAAATCAAAGTTGAACAAGAAAAACATATGATGCACACTGTCACTGAATTTGAACAATCTAATGAGCATGTGGCTTTCAACAACAATATTCTTGGAGGTTATTCTGCTGAGTCATTCCTTGGGAACTTCAAAGCACCAAAATCACCCTTTTCTGTAAATACTTTTGTTTCTCAAATAGAAAAATTTTCACAATCTGATTCTTCTAGAATTGTAAATATTTCTCATGTAATTGTAGATAAGCCAATAGATAAATCTTTATTTTGGTCATTATATTTTGATGGATCAAAATCTAGTGATGGAGCTAGAGCAGAATGCATCTTAATTGATCCAGATGGAGAGAAAACCATGCTATCATGTAGGTTAGAATTTGAGTGTACAAATAATACTGCAAAATATGAAGCCTTGATTCAAGGACTTTATAAAGCTATAGGGTTAGATGTTAAATACTTGAAAGTCTTTGGTGATTCTGAAATTGTCATAAAACAAGTTAGGAATACTATCCATTGCCTTTCAGAACATCTTAAACAATATCAAACCCTAGTGCAAGATCTTACCACTCATTTTTTAGCATTCAATATTTCTTCTATTCCTAGGAATCAAAATACATCATCTGATTTGTTAGCTAATGTTGCATCTAAACTCCTTCCTGCTGAAGATTGCAGTCCTGATAGATTTTCAGTAGAATTAATTTTTCGCTCATCTATTCCAGATAATATCACAAATTGGAGAGTATTTTACCATGATCAAGATATTTTAAATTTCATGACTTCAGAGAAATCATATGATGAAAAAATTATTGATGAGGATGATCATGATTTACAAATTGCCTCAAAAGGTAATGAAAATCCCATTCCAAAATCTGTTGTTAAATTAGAGGACTTATATGATATTAAAGACAGATTCAAGAAAGTCACAAATGCTAAACTTCAAAGTTCCACTTTGAAGTTTGAATTATTAAATCTTGGTTCTGACTCTAATCCTCAAAATGTTAATTTAGGACTCAATTTAACTCCAGAGGAAAGGAATGCTTTCATTAAACTTCTGAGTAGGTATAAAAATATCTTTGTTTGGAATTATGATGATTTAAAAACGTATGATACTTCTGTTATTCAACACACAATTCCAATGCTTCCTGATATTAAACCTGTTCAACAGAAGTTAAGAAAGATTCATCCAAATCTCGAAGGTCAAATCAAATCAGAACTTAATAAAATTTTAAAAGCCAAAATCATTTTTCCTGTAAGGCACTCCAATTGGGTTTCCAATATGGTACCTGTAAGGAAGAAGAATGGTGATATAAGAATCTGTATTGATTTTAGAAATTTAAATAAAGCATGTTTAAAAGACAATTTCCCATTGCCAACCATGGAACAGATACTTCAAAAAGTGGCTGGTTCTGAACTCATGTCCTTTCTTGATGGATTTTCAGGCTATAATCAAGTTTTGGTTCATCCAGATGACAGATTGAAAACAACTTTCAGAACCAAATGGGGAACCTATGCTTATCAGAAAATGACTTTTGGTCTAATAAATGCAGGAGCAACTTTCCAAAGAGCCATGGACATAGCATTTAAAGGTCTGATCAATAAATCAGTTGTTGTTTATCTTGATGACATAACAGTATTTTCAAAAAAGAGAGCCAATCATCTACATGATCTAAAACAAATATTTGAAAGATGTAGAAGGTTTGGTATTTCCTTAAATCTAAAGAAATATTTCTTTGCTTTGGATGAAGGAAAAATTTTAGGATTTGTTGTGTCGAAAGATGGTATATATATTGATCCAGATAGAGTGAAAGAAATTTCTGATATTTCTCTACCTCATAAAAAAAAATCCATGCAATCATTTCTTGGGTAAATCAATTTTGTAAAAAGATTCATTGTTGATTTTTCTCAAATTGTTTTACCTATGCAAAATATGATCAAGAAAAACTCAGTATTCAAATGGGGGCATAAATAGAAAGAAGCCTTTGAGGAAATCAAACAAGCAATCATTAATGCACCAGCATTGAATACCCCTGATTTTTCTAGAGATTTTACTTTGTATACTTTGGCCACCGAAACATCTTATGCTGCTGTCTTAACACAACTCAATGATCAGAAAATTGAAGCACCAATTTCTTTCTTTAGCTCAAATCTGCAAGGAGCTGAGCTTAATTATTCTGATGTTGAAAAACAAGCCTTTGATGTGTTTAAATCAATTAAACATTTCAGACCTTTTCTCTTAAAAACACATACAAAAATCATTGTCCCATTCTCTGCAGTGAGACAATTATTAGTTCAAAAAGAAGTAGGAGAAAACAGAGCTAACTGGGTAACAACTTTTCAAGAATATGATATTGATATTAAACCAGCTAAGATTGTTAGAGGACAAGGTTTTTGCAGATTATTGGCAGGAGCTCATAACATACCAGAAAATCAAGATCCAAACAATGATATTCAAGTTAGCCAGATAAGTATTACAGATTCTGAATCTCAGTATGCTGATCTCATCTATTATTTGAAAAATGGGTATGCTCCTTCTAATATCAGCTATAAGAACAAATGTGCTTTAAGATTGAAAGCTATTAAATATGATATCATTGATAATGTGTTATTAAGAAAGAATTATGATTCAATCCTATTAAGATGTCTTGAAAAGACTGAAGCTGAAAAGGTGTTGCAGGAATTGCATGATGGACCAGCAGGAGGTCATTTTGGAGGTGATACCACATCTCACAAAATAATTCATGCTGGTTATTACTGGCCTACCCTTTTTAAAGATACACATGATTATGTAAGGAAGTGCAAAGTTTGTCAAACTGCTATTGGAAGACAAAAGAAACCAACTTTTCCTTTGCAACCGGTAAATATTGAGCAACCATTTGAGCAATGGGGGCTTGACATTATTGGTGAGATAGTACCTCATTCTTCCAAACAGCACAAATAAATCCTTACAACAACTTATTACTTTACAAAATGGGTAGAAGCAATCCCTTTGAAGGTAGCCAATTCTGATGCAATTATTGATTTCATAGATCAATTCATCATAACCAGGTTTGGTGTACCTAACACTCTTGTCTTTGATAATGCATCTTATTTTTTCGGAAACAGTATAATGGAATTTGCAGTCAAAAGAGGTTTTAAATTGAAATATTCAACAAATTATTATCCACAAGGTAATGGTTTGGCTGAATCCACTAACAAAAATCTTATCAAAATCATTAAAAGGACCATTGATCAAAATCAAAAGAATTGGTACAAGTCTTTAATCTTTGTATTATGGGTTGATCGTATTACTGAAAAAGCTTCAATAGTAACTTCACCTTTCAATTTAGTTTATGGAAAAGAAGCTGTGATACCATCAAATTTAGCTCTTCCATCATCATTAAAAGGACCATTGATCAAAATCAAAAGAATTGGCACAAGTATTTAATCTTTGCATTATGGGCTGATCGTATTACAGAAAAAGCTTCAATAGTAACTTCACCTTTCAATTTAGTTTATGGAAAAGAAGTTGTGATACCATCAAATTTAGCTCTTCCATCATTAGCCGTAGTGCAATTTATTGAAGAAAATCCTTCTTCATCCATTCAATTGAGATATGATCAAATCCTTAAACTAGAAGAAGATAGAGATAAAGCAAAAATTATTCATGAAAAACATCAACAGCTTGTAAAATATTCTTTTGATGCAAGTTCTACCGGCTCAAAGATTTTGTCAATTGGTGATCTTGTTCTGAAATGGGATAAAGCACATGAAGAAAAAGGTAAGCATACCAAGTTTCAAAAAATGTGGCTTGGACCATTTCAGATCGCTGAAAAGATAGGCTCAAATACATTCATACTCCAAGATTTAACAGGAAAGAGAGAATCTCTTCCTGTAAATGGGTTTGTCTTAAAAAAATTATTTTCATGAGGTAACCCCTTCTTAATTGTACATATTCCTTTCTGCAAAGTTTTTAATTGTTTTTGCAAATAAAGGTTGTTAATAAGTCTCTAATTGACTGTTTACTATTAAGAAAATTTCTTAGGAAAAATATTATAAATATTTATTTTGTGTAAATGAGAATTTTTAAAGAGATGATCATAGTTTTTGGATAGTTTAAAATAAGATGTTAAACTTTGAAATATTATTCCAATCATTTGCATGATCTTTTGAAAACTTGAGGAGAATATAAATCATTATAAGTTTATTGAGTAGAGAAAGGTTATCTATATAAGTAAATATTTTTCAAAGTCTTGGTACTCAAGAAACTCTGAAAATTGTCATCCATTGATTCTTAAGGATAAAACTATTTCACCCTATCCATTTAAGTTGTGATTTTTTAGAATTTAATTCTAAGAAATTATATGAAAATTTAAGAGATAAGAGGTCTCATTATGAGCCGACTTACCATGTTCATAAGAAGTAATGAAACTAACATTACCAATACTGCATATCAAAACAGGCAATGGCTTATAAATATAAGACAAGGGGTCTCATCACGAGCCGGCTTGTTCAGTTTAATTACAACTAGTGAATGGCATTGTTATTAACTGGCTACCAAACCAGAACAATGGCTCTTAAAAAATAAAAAAATAAGTAAAAGACAAAAACATGAGATAATATGTCTTATGAATTTATCTTTTAAAAAGTCATAATTTTAGTTGGATGGGACAATGAATGGTTAATGGTTTAAAGGTAACCCTGTCGAGACTATGAACGTTTGCAAGTAGCACAGGCAATACTTATGACAATAGAGTATATTATAAAACCAAACTCGGAGAAATGCACTTACTTCATTATTAACACCGATGAAAGCTTGAGATAACCCAAAAGTGTTTTTGTTCTTAAGGAATTAGAAAGAAATTGTGAATGATTTTTATTTCTTTTTCATAGTTAAATTTTATTTGAATTATCCTAAGATAGTTTTCATTATCTTTAAAAATCTTTGCTTACTAGAAATATAGTGTTCATTTTATTTTTTCAGAGATAACTATTTCTTTCAGTGAATCGCCAATTGCTGTGGCCAGCAACAACCCCCCTTTTTATTTAATATTAGTAAGAATACTAAATAAATGGGGACCCTTAATTAAAAAATCCAAAAAATCAATCATTATTTGTTTCCCTTTTCAAATAAAACTTTCTATCATAACTTAGGGAAATTCCTTAGAAACTCCTTAAGAAACACTTAACTTTATGATAGATTACAATAAAATCTTTCTTTGAGCGAAATACCGCATCCATCGCAAATGGTAGATCTCTTTTGTAAAATTGAATCTTTTAAATTGCGACTTTGCGATATTGCGATAACGCGATCCTAAAAAGCCTATACATTAAAATACTAGTCGCAAATCGCATATCGCAGAAACAAAAAGATAAATGTTAAACGAATACTTTTTATATGTTATATTTGCGATTTGCGATTTTGCAATTTGCGATTTTGTGATATTTGTGATGGTTACGCTTTGAGAAAATGTGATTTGTGATATTGCGATATTGCGATATTGCATAGCAAATCGCAGATCGCAATATCGCAGATTCTTAAAAGCTCGTTGTCCAATAAAAATCTTTTCATAAATCAATATCCGTTATGCACTTTAAATGATTGAATTAATGAATTGATTGTCAATTATCAATAAAAAGGATTTTGTTTTGATTGAAAGGTTGTTTCCATTAGAATAATATATTTCATCCGCCTTTTGCATTTAAAACTATCTCATCACCTTTCTCATGTCATTACTCTCACTTAACTCGTAAAATCGCAGGCGTGAAGGAGCAAAAGACTATACGAAGCATTCAAAGAGTATTATGGGAAAGAAAGAGAAGACTCCAATTTCTAAAAACAAAGAAATGGCTTCACTGTATGCGGATACTACTTGCAATAAGGACGCCGGTATAACCACTTGGGAAGGAATGTATAATTTTCTCAAAGAAGAAAATCCCAGGGTGATGCAAGTTGCGGCTACTGCAGGATCAAGTAATTCATCTGAAGCAACCCTTAAAGACTTGGCTTGTTCATTTCTACACCGGATAGCATTAAGACCAAGAATTCTTCCGTATTCAGACATGGTAAAATGGGTGTTGGACAACACTGATATTTCAAACAGGCAATTTAGAACTCTAGATCAAGAGCTCATCAGGTCGTTCACTACGGAAAATTTGAGGTTGATGTATCATTTGCCGGAACCTCAGGCGACTTATAATAAACAATTTATGGAGAATTTTTCCAAAGAACATGCAAATTTGGCGGAATGCATAAGGGAATGGACCAAAAGAGATGAACCATTGAAGAAAAACAAACATGGTATGTACAATATTGGTTCACTCACCTCTCCATATTGTTTTGCTGTAACTATGTTATGCAGGCTTTTTGGAAAGCCTGATATAAATATGGTCTTACCTAAATGGCTTCCATTGTTAAATGCTACTGTTAACGCTACTATTGTAGACTGGGCCAAAATATTATCTGACAATTTAGCCACTGCTATTTTCAATTACGGTCTAAACGAATTGTTTCTCAGAGGATTTATCCTCCTTTCTATCTATCTACTTATGTTATGGACGCTATCTGCTTTGTTTCTAAATTCCCTTTGATGGGTTGGCAATGGACGATTCAAGATCCTTTGCCTATTCATGTGTATCACAAGGAATTGTGGGAATCCAAGTTTATTCCTCATGTTTACAAGATTTGCCACGGAATAATATTGCCTCTGCACAAAACATTGTATAATAAAGATGCTCCAAGGTTTTCCCCGGAAGCACAAATCGACATTCTCCCTATCGCACGATGGTTTGGGGAAGAGTGGTTTACCTATGTAAGAGTTTTTGGAAGCTCTGCTTCCCCTCATGTTTTACCCTTATATTTTTCTGATAAACTTATAGCTCGGGAAATTGCATACCAAACCTGTGGTGAAGGAGGTTTGACAAAGGAATTAAAGGATAAGAAGAAGGCCATTTGGCCACATTTTCCCGTAGCTTGTGGAAAATTTTCATTATTTGATGTTGGACATGCATTCAAGGAAGTAAGAAATATTACATGCTTACAATTGTTTAAATTTGCAAAAAGGTTATTCGACCCTAATGAAGTTGCTAAAAATTTCACCATTGCAATCAAAGTAAAGATATTTTCCAGAGAAGAGGACCCTTTCGATGATATACTCCTAGGAAAATCCACACTGAAAGAAATTCTACATTCAGCATAGATGCAGTTATCTCCAGAACAATTTCAAGAATTTAAAGTTTACAGAGAAAGAAGACTGACCACCATCCCTTTGGAAAATTTGCGTTTGGAACCCGCAAGGGAACCAACTCCTAGTGTCACTCTCAACGGAAGTTCAGGTACAGATAAGTCTAAGTCAAAATCTGAAAGAGAGACTTCTGAACGTTCTGATAAGTCTAATGAAGAGCAGGATAGAAATGAAGAATTAGTGAAATATATTGCTCAATTGAAAGAACTTTCACAACAACAAATTTTTACTTCTCAGCAGATAAATCCTCCTCCTACCAATGTACAGCAACAGTCAGTCACAATTGAATTAGAAAAAGAATGGGAAAGCTTTAATGAAATACTTAATGTTGAAACACAGATTACACAGACCCCTGTACAAACAACAAAAGTTTTAAGCACAGGAATAAGCGGTAATGTGACAAATACAGAGCATATACCTGTCACTCCCTCTTCTGAAATTGTACTTAATGTAGAGGAAATTCCTCCTCTAGATGTATTCTACAGCCCGAAGTATAAAGCAGTAATGAATAAGAAAAGGAAAAAGAGAAAATTAGAAGGTGCAATTGCTACTGAAGCAGAAAAATTAGATGTCCTGTGGAAGGATCCTACCACAGAGCCTACTGATAATCTTGCTAAGTTATCTCAGATTACGGGGGCTTATGCTTCCGCAACTATTGACAAAGCATTTGAGATACAACTCTTATTAAATGAAAAAGAAGAACAGATACAAGTTCTGCAACAGCAATTGCAACAGGTACATGCCAATAATGAAGCACAGATGAAACTTGAAAAGTTACAGCAACAACTTCAAGAAATGCAAATTGGATATCAAAAAATTTTAGCTGATAAAGAGAAACAAATATAGATTATCCAAGATCAGCACAAAGATGATCCTAAACTTCCAGAGTTTATTTCAAAAACTATTTCTTTAAACAATCAACTACTGCAACAAGAAGAAGTCTTATGCCAAAAAAACCTTGCAATGGAACTCTTTTTGTCAAGAAAGTGATAAGATCACTAATCATGTCGTAGATTTATGAAATGATTATGATTTAATTAATGAAAAATTTGCTAATTATTTGGTATGGAAAAAGACGGAGGAAGGAATAAAAGCTGGTGCACCAATTATTAATGAAAACCATAAATAAATACTTTTCAACGACTGGGATGCAGAAATTAGAGGGGCAGAGAAAGTAGCAAAAGAGTCGGCTACAGTAGCAAGCAGTCTTACTGATTTTGTAAATGAAAATTTGCACAAAGAAAATTGATTTCAGAAACTGTTCCGGGATATCTTCGACAGGTGCATCAATTGCAAACAGAATGGACACAAAAGGCGAAAGAAAAAGAAAAATCAATCCAAGGATTGACAATATTAAACTTGGATTCTTACTGGACATATTTAGTGAAACCACACAGTCAACACAGTGTGCTTAATTGCATCATTAGTTCTGCTGAGAAGATTGTGCCTACACTTGTCGATTCTGTCTTTTCAGGACAGTTGAAATCTGAAGTCGGCCAACCACCTCTTCTCAAAACAATGCTGGATGCTTGCGAGTTTAAAGATCAAGTTCATAAGTAGTTACTTGATAGTCTTTATTTTTAGATTTAGTTTTAGTTTTACTGTATTTTTGCCTAGGAAAAGGACGGTCATTTAAACCAAATCCTTAATTTTTGTAATAAACCATTTTTAGATTTAGCTAGTAGTATTTAAACCCTTCTCATGCATTTAGAGAAGGGTCCTGAATTATAATATTTTTGACATGGAGATTACATTTCTGTACTCCACTGACTCTTATATTTTATAAAGGATCACATCTGGTGATCTTATGCAGAATTATCTTTAAAGTGTTGCACATTTGTACCTTGGATTTGATTTTGCATCAGAATTACTGGATTAGAGTATCATATTTCATTTGAAAGCTTTCAAGACGGATAAGGTATTTTTATCTATTCACTATTGATTTCTTTTGTCTTATGATATTCGCTTTAAAATTTGCTATCATTTATATACATTTGGTTTTAACAATGTTTCTCTATATATCATTTTTGAGTATAATTTAAATGTTATCTTTCATAGGTGTATGTAGATGATATACAATGATGAATACAATATGCTAATATAAGTCTGTTTAATTTCTTAAACAGAGTTATCTTTATTTGTTACTGCACATTTCAAATAAACTTTAATACATTTTTATGGTTATTGTTAAATTGGAATAATTTTAACTCGTATTCACATATGATACCTGGGTTTGTCTTAGAATTTATTTATCAGTATTTAGTTTAAATTAGATAGTTTTATTTCAGTTATTTAGTCCCATTTTCACTCACCCAAATCAACCCATCACCAACCCATTAGTTATAAGGAAATTGGTCCTTTCAATCCAGTCGGAGCCACCATACCAAATGGATAAGGAGCTATCCTAAGGTCCCGATCGAGTGGTTTTCCCCAATGTTTGAAGCAGAGATCTTCTAGGCTTCAACAGGTGTTTAAATTTCTTGAAATGTGTTGATATTCAATGTAATCAAACATTCTTTCCAAGAGATGGACCCTTAAAAACATTCTTAACAATAATGCTGGAGGGAGTAAGCTAAATTTCTTGAAATGTGTTGATATTCAATGTAATCAAACATTCTTTCCAAGAGATGGACCCTTAAAAACATTCTTAACAATAATGTATTTCTAATTGCATAAACACAATTCAAATGTAATACAATGAGTTGTGAATCTAACCTAAAAATAAAATGTCAATGTAAATGCAATGCCATCAAATAATAGCTCAATGATCAAATATATCTCCAGTATATGTTCATTGTTCGATCGAGGCAAACTTCATGAACAGAAACTAAATCATCGCGTGGGTAAATAGATAACCCAAGCAATAGAAGATAAATTTCCGTGTACCAGGACACACGTCACAAGAAAGCCAATGTAAGTCTAAGGGAATGTGAACATCTCCAATATCGAGAGTAATCAAGATAAGGAGCAAAAGTAGTAAAATGTTGCCAAGAAAATAACTAATCTAAGGCACACTTTTCTAAAAATGTAACTAATGTACGATGACGATCTTCACACAATAAGCCATGCATAATATCTCTTGAGATAAAGACCATTTCTAGGCTTATCTATAAATACACAGTCATAATCAACTAATTCATAGGCCCCTTTTGCAAACACACATTTAACAATATAAGGGTCATGCCACATTGGCTCAAATTTACCAGTGCCTAGCATCAGGGGAATTTTGAGGTCTAAGATGGACCTCCTAAGGAAAATGTACAATAAAAATTCACTTTATGAGAACCAATCACATTTTAGGGCATGAAATCATCCATAATGGTTGAGGTGGCATTACCTAAGTTAAAGGTGCTTACTTGTCACATTCTCAATGGTGGATAAAAAATCATCGTTAACCATGGTAGTGCTCTAAGTACTGTTAAAGTCAAAGTAAATTATTTATAATAAATGCCAGTTCACACTTTTTGAATAAAAATATATTATTGTCATTTCATATTTCTTAAAAGAAACAATGTATATCCCTATAAATTTATTATATTATATTATATTATAGTATTTTTATATACTATATTAATTACATGTTATTATACAATTTAAATAATATACATTTTAATTAATAACATATAATCTAAATAATAATTTATAAATTTATATTAATATTTTATTTTAAGTTATTTAAGTACAAAGAAAAAATGCATTAGTTGTTCAATGATAATGACTTTTTCTTGAAAAGATGATTCTTATTTATAGTCACATTAATACAATTTTTTTATTAATTTTATTTTGGTGCAACTTTTGAATTGAATTTAATTATGGTTACATGGATTGTGGTGCAAAAAGTGAATTGAAAATTCATAAATATTATTTTATTGGTTTAGCTATTATTTTATTATTTCCTTAGGAGGCCCATTTTAGACCTCAAAACTCCCCTAATGTTTATTGAGAGCTTGATCATATACTACTATTAAGTCACCTTTTGAATAGATACGAGGGTTAACGCTTTGATCATATTGTGCCTTAAAACATTTTTTATGAGCTTAAGTAGTTAATGCAACTGTGTGACGAGTCTCATCTAACTGTGCTAAGTATAAAAAGTGTTTTTCCTCTTCATAAGTAGTTGGTAATAACTCAATGACTAATTTGAGTGACAACATTTCACATTCAATGGGTAGAACAAATTCTAAACCATAAACAAGTTGAAAATGAGCAAACCCTGTAGATGTTTTGTAGATGTGTGGTATGCTGACAGTGCAGAAAAAAGCATGGTGTGCCAGTTCGATTTATGACTTCCTACAATCTATTTAATCATACTGGCTAAAACTTTGTTTACAACCTCAACTTGGTCATTAGCATGTGGGTAATAAATTGTATAATTATCATGGCATAGGCCAAGTTGAGTGGAAATTTCAGTCATCATAATGTTTTGAAAGTGGCTACCATGGTCTGTAACGATGGCTTGAGGGACACTGAACCTAACAATCACATGAATGAATGTGAAAATATTTGCAGTTTCACTATCAACCTTAAATGTAGGCATCACCACGCCCCATTTGTTAAAGTAATCTACAGTGAGAATAATATACCCATTCCCCCCTGTCGAGTGAGGGTTACATGTAACAAAATCGAGGCCCCTTTTTTCAAATGGACCAACAACTATGATTGGGTGAAGAGGAGCAGGAGGTGCACACATATTTCAATAAAAAATATGACAATTGTGAGATTTTCTAACCACAAGGATACAATATTTGAAGAGTGACGACCGTAAATAGTCGAAGTGCAATATATTTTGGGTTGTGTCAAACCGATACATATGACCATCACATGCTCCAGAATGGAAGTCATCTAAAGAAATTTCGGCTTCTTCATCAGTTAAATGCCATCAAAACATAGAATCAACACCATGACAATAAAGAGTGTCGCCAAAAATATTGTATTGTTGAGACTGGTATCCAATCCTACTTCGATCAAAGCAAGATAAATTCAGGCTGAAAGGTTTGGGTTTGAAGATATATACTAATATCTCCATACCAAGGATCCAATGTGTTGATTAGAAACAGAGACTCATCGGGAAGATGGTCTTCTGCCATAGTTCTAGATTCAGTGTAGGGTAAGTCACATATTAGTTCAACAAAAACTAGTGATTTCTTGGATTTGTATTTTTCAAATTCCAAATCAAACTCTTGTAGAATAACTATCCACTTACAGTATTTTCCCCTGAGAATTTTTTTTCTTCAGAATGTACATCATAGGGTTGCAGTCAGATATCATGGTTATTTTGCGTAATAGTATGTAGTGATAGAATATTTGGACAACTTGAACAACTTCCAAGGCCAATTTCTCCACATATGAATACTTTATCTCTGTCGGTGTAAGGTTTAGAATTAATTAATAAATCACATGTTCATTTTTGGAGTCTTCCTGTTGAACTAAAACCATTCCAGTGATGGAATCATACACATCTAAATAAAAAAGTAATCTCGGTGGTAATCAGGTGGATATAACAACGATGCATGGGTCAACGTGTGTTTAAGTGCATCAAAAGATTTATCGACAAGCTCATCCCAAATAAAAGGAACATCCTATATAATAACCGAGCGAAACCTTTAGTTAACTCCACATATTTAGGGACAAAACAATGTAGAAATTTTTCTTTCCCTTGCAAACTCTGGAGTTAGTGAAGAGTAGAAGTAGGAGGTAAATTTACAATGGAATCAACCTTCAAAGGGTCGACACTAATGCCTTCTTTAGAAACAATGAAACCAAGAAATTGTATTGATTGTACACAAAATACACATTTGTGTGGATTCAAACGAATATTGTAATGCCTACATCACAAAAAGTGGCATGTAAATGTGTAGGAAAATTTTGTCTGCGTAAAGAATGAGAAGGTAAGTCATCTAAATAGGAATATACAATGTGTTTGATGTTGTGAAAGGCATAAGACATAGCTCATTGAAAATTTGCGCCAACATTTTTAAGTCCAAAAGGTAATTTAAAATATGCAAATGTCCCCCATGGACATATAAATGTTGTTTTGGGATGATTAGCAGAGAGTATGCTTATTTGATTGTAACAAAAAAATCCATCCACAAATGAAAATATTTCGTTTCTCGGACAATCATCAACAATTTGGTCAATGTAAGGGGTGGGATAATTTTATTTGGGACAAGCTTTATTAATATCCCTGTAATCGACACATACTCTGAAAGTTCCTTGTTTCTTGGTTATTGGAACTATGCTAGATACCCAATTTGTCAATGGAATAGGGTAAATGAATCATGCAAGAAGTAGTTTTTCAACTTCAGCTTTAATAGCAATAGCTTTTCGCGGATGTATTGGGCGTAATCTTTGTCTAATAGGTTTAGCATCTGGGTATGTCTTAATTTGGTGAATCACGATCTTAGGATCAATTTCTGGAATTTCTTCATAATACCAGGCACAAATGTCTCAGAATTATTGAAATAAGACTTTGTACATGTTAATTTCGTCAATTGAGTATGAAGCACCTATATGAATGTTTTCAATTATTCCTATTTTGGTTGATATGTCAATTGGAATTATCGCGGGAGTATTTTTTATAGTCGTCTCAAAATCTGAATGAAGGATTGACATGGGATTTTGAGGTTCCTTAACATAATCTATCACAAAGATCGTTGAAAAGTCTTTTTCAACTCTATCAAGGTTGGGTAGAAAAGAGGATCGATGGTGAAGATCGCCACAAGGTAATTCATCCAATGAAAAAAATTCCCAATAATTTTCATCACTTGAAAATATGTGTTGAAAAGGATCACAAAAAGATGTTGTAGTTTATCTTGGTTGAGAAGAAGACTCATCACTGATCACATAGTAGTCCAATTTAGATTATGAAGGAACAAACCATGGTTCATCAAATGGCATTGTACTTGATGTAATCATGCTGATATTGGCAATAGTTCAAAGCACGTTAGGAGGAGGTATAGTTAAAGTTCCCATAAGAGGATAATACTTAACTAGCCCTACCCCAAAATATTCATAAGGGATAACTGTCTTTCCAACATGTTGGATACTATCTGTAGAGGTAGGTTCAGAAATTTAGTAAGACAAATGATCAATCTTAACAATATTTCCTTTATGAGGGAAATTTGTTAATTGAAAGACTGATGAAAGGAAAACAGTCATAGCATAAGACCAACTTCGACTTAACAGAAGGTTGTAGTCAAGAGGGGAATCAACGACTTCCACCTCAAGAGTAACAGTTTTTCCTTCTACCTCTATGGTTAAATCCTGAAGTATTCCAAATGGATGAAAACCAATTCCATAAAAGGCCTTAAGAATCATGGGTGACTGATCTATTAGTGGATAACCAAGAGTTTTCTAATAGGCTAAATACATAATGCATGTAGATGCTCCCTTTTTAATTACTATGTGAAAAAGTTTCCTAGATTTGACTAGAACACGTATTTGAAAATCCATTTGGTAAGACAATCTAGCTACAAAGTTCTCGATATCAAAGACGATAAGATTAGAACCTTGAGGGTCAATCACTCCAATAGCTGATAATATTAAATTCCTATGAGTTGGACAATACTACAACACTTTGAGGGCTGACATTGTTGAAGGTGACATGGCCAAATATTAACCAATATTATAGTTCTGAGCGGCTCTCTCATGTGGACTGAAAGATGATTTTTGAAGTACACCTTTGCCACGCAGTTTAATTACTAAATCAGGACTAGGTTTCTTGATGTGTAATGGTTTAGAAATAGGAGATCATACTGGAGGTTGACTAGATGATTAAGTTTCATTTCGATTTACGTTACTCTTAGACTCATAGTCTTGAGATTGCGTTGTAAACATGACTTGGGACATCATCAGGATATTCATCGATGAATGGGAAGAAGATCTGATCATTTTTTTTTATTGTGATGGGAAATGATCTTTAAGAACAATGGGTGTGGGTGAATCTTTGAAAAATTTAGATACCTCGGCTTGATGCAGGCACTCTTTTGTGTATCGATCCTCATCACAGATAAGATAGGGATAATGAGGTTTCATTTTTTCATCAGATGTTTTGGTTTTTTCTACTTTCTCTTTTGGAGAATTTTTTTATTTTATTTTACCCTTCCCTTTATTCTTATTGCTGAACGATCTAGTTCTGGCAGTAGATGAGTCTTCGACATGGATTTCGGAAGAAGGTTCTAGAGAAGAGTCTCCTTTCAGTGAATCATGTAAAGTTATGATTGGAGTAGTATATTTGGATTGTTTATTTTTAATATTTTAAGTATTAGATGTATCGATTACATTGTCTACGGCGTGATAACTAGAAGGAGCTGTGGTAAGTTGAGCTGGACAAGGTAAATCAAGAGTTTTTCATAAAAAGTACCAGATTGTGTGTAAACAAGTTCTAAATATTGGGCTTGATCGATAACCTGTTATTCTGTTACAATGCCTCCTTTAGCTACATCTTTAGTAATCTTAGGGAGTAATGATTTGATAAACCATTCAACTAGAATTCGATCTGGGATGAAAAATTTGACTAAAAGGTGTCTATGTTTCCATTCGAGGATGTGATATGAAATGTACATAGATGTACTTTGTTTAAGTGAAGTCAAAATTTATGTGCCATTATCATAACAAACTAGTAATTAAAAATGAGTAAGGTAATTAGTTTATAAGGCATCGAAATTTTTGAAAGAGCCTCGTGGTAACTCAATGTACCACTTTGCAGCTAAGCCAATCAAAGTTATTTGAAAAATTATTAAACATATGGAATCATCGATCAAAGAGTTGGATGCACACCACAGATGATGAGTCATAAAATGGTTCAAGGGGACCTCTCTTGGTTTTCCTTAAAACTTCAGAATGTCACTAGGAAACTTACTAGGCATGGCCGACCAAAACAGAACATAGTAAATCAGGTCATTCATTAGGCAAGAAAAGTCTGGAAAATCTAAATTTTCTATGAAAGGTAACTGCATGTTAGGGTATTTTTTAGTGAATTGAAAACACTGGGGGATGAGACCAGTACTTGGAGGAGGGTATCTAGGAAAACTTGGGATAGATTAAGCAGTTGAAATGGGCACACCTCTAGGGTATCCACGGGTATCCATACCGAGTTGAGGTTGATATGGTATCTAAAATGTATAACCAGGGTATGGTTGGCTCTAGAAAGATGGGATTTTTTCCCAATTTATATATTGTAATTTGCCTTGAAATGGCTAGTCTTGAACAAATTGACCTGAAGAGGTTGGCATACCACGGGTTTTCCTTGAAGAGTTTGACCTGTAAAAGGTTTCCCCTGAACAGGTTGACCTAGAAAATGTTTTCCTTGAATATATTTACCTAAAAAATGTTGAATTATTTGCATAATTTTTTTACTAGGTTGTCCCAGAGATGCTTGAGAAATCGACTAGACTATAGGTCCAGTTTGATGGGTAGTGGTCTAAGGGATAACTTGTGTAATAGTTGGCGTTGACATTTGAAGGGTCTTAGCAATAGAGACTTGGGGAACTCCTCATATAGGTGTATTTGGTTGTTTAATAGATGTTTGAACAATAGTTTGGATAGGAGTACTAGGAATACTCAGACCAGCTTGTTGACTACTTGGCATAGATACCTTTGGGGTAATTTGAAGTGCACCTTGAACATGTTGTTGGACTTGAGTGTAACCAAATTGTCCTAGTAGCTAAGAAGGTTTATTATAGGGCAATTGTGGGGTAGGTTTTAAATATTGTTGAGTAAAAAAGGGGTTCCACATAGTTTTTATCCCTAGATAAGGAGTTCCTATTGAGGGTTGTCACACATAGGGTTGAACATAACCAATTTTAGGCATTGGAACATAAGGTTGATAATTACCAGGAATATGCTGCCTACAACAATTGGATGGTTTTCAGTAAAAGTTTTTCCTCTCTAAAAAGGCTATTTCCCTTGAAGAGGCTGCTACCCTTGAAGAGGTTGTTGCCCCACATACGCTATATAGCCACCTGGTGAGCTAGCTTGAGGGGTATTCCCGGAAAACACACACACACACAGATATATATATATATATATATATATATATATATATATATATATATATATATATATATATATATATATATATATATATATATATATATATATATATATATATATATCTGTGTGTGTTTCGTAGTCAAAGATTGGGTGGTAGACTCAAATAGACTAGTGAACATAGTAGAAGTTTCAGAGAAAGGAGATTCTCCTTAAAAAGTCCCAGAAAGCAACTGGTACCCAACATGAACATAAGGACCACCATAAAAAAAGATTTTTGGTGAAGAAGAAAACATGGATGACTTAGAAGACATGCTCTAAGAAGCCATGTTACTATACTTGGGTAAATATTAGAATGGGATTCAAAGTTGTGGATGTCCGTAATCGGAATTATGTAAAAAATTAGTGAATTGGAGATACCAAGGATGCAGTTGAAAGGGAATAAAAGGTAAATTCAAAGGGTATATTGTTTCAATATACTTTAAATCTAAATTTCCTTAACGGGAGGGAATTTTAATTTCTTCTTCTTCGTCAGATATTTATTTAATGCTAATAAGGCTAGGAGGAAGATCCTTAGTGATGAGAATATTTGCTATAGGTGAACGAGGATGACCAGGTTTTGGGGTTATAAAATTCAAAGGTGACTCAGTCGAAGTGGAATCAAATGCAAGTTCATATATGTCAGGTCCAGCGAGTTGTGTATTTGAAAAATCACCAGTGACAGATTCAACTGTAATTACTTCAGAAATTTCTGGTTGATCTTCTTCTGTTTCAGTTATCTGAGGTTGACTAAATTCAAAATCAGGATGTATTATGATAGATGATTCTCCTTGTTCATAAGACCTGGTTCTTGATGATCAAACCCTTTTAGTTATGATTCTTTCCAATTGATTGGGTGTATATTTAGGGGGTTTCCCCTGTGTTAGTGTGAATTATAATCGCAAGCATATGAAAAAATATCACTTTAGATGTGCATAAAAAATAGCCCTGACATCAAATATGGTTGTAAAATTCCTTAGATTCGTAGTTAGTGATCAGAATAAATGCTATAGAAATCCAAATCTATGTAGTTAAAGACATTAAACATCAAATAATAAGCAAGAGTTTCTACATGCATCCAATGAACAAGACAAGAATTTATAAAGATTTTTTTTTTTATTATGACGCCTGGGAAGGGAACATAGAAAGATGTTACGAGTCCCCCTCAATGGGATGGGTTCTTGTATGTCCTCAACGTTTTAGATCTATGATCTCTCTCTCTTGATGGTGTAGAAGACTCAGACAAAAATGGAACTCAAAGGGACTTCACAAGTAAAAAGTAGAAAAATATGGCAATGATGGGAAGATCAAAGTCATAACAAGAGTATAGAGCAAGAGTGATCTCTAGGCAACAAAAGGTAGTGAATGAATGGAAACACCCTGCTATTTATAACAAAATATTGAGTTACTCTAGATATTGGTGCATAATTAAAATATTATTAACAAAATCTAGATCCAAATTTTATGGAATATTTTATTATTTTTGTTGGAGGGAAAACGAATTTGAATTTGGTCAAATCCATTTATTTTGAAATAATAAATAAACAAATGATTTATTTATTATTTTAAGAATGTGGTTGCGTAATAATTAAATAAATAGTGATTTATTCAATTATTTATAAATGATTCAGTCAAATTTAACAAGGAATATTATTAAATAACGTTTTAAATAACTATTCCTAGAAAATAATAAAATAGATAATGATTTATCTAATTAATTTTCATGTTTTGGGTTAAATTTGACTAGGAATATTAATTAAACAATGGTTTAATTAATTATCCCTTGAGGAAAATAAAAAAAATAAGGATTTATTCAATTATTCTTTATGGGGTTTCCTATTTAGACCAGAAATAACTTAATAAACTATGGGTTATTAAATTATTTTTCATAGTGAGAGCAATTTTACTATGGTAAAATTGGTCTCACATTGTGTACTTTAGTCCATATAATAGTAATAGGTTAGATGAATTTTTTTTTTTGTAGCACCCTACATTCTATATTAATGTCTCAGTAGTTCAACCACGGTAAACTTCTTTAACACACAAAATAAAAAAAAATCAAAAGAATCACACCCAAGGCCTCAAAAATAAATAAAAAAAATGAACACACACTACACAATATAAGAGGAAATCCATACACAAACAATATGTTTCCATAATAAAATCACTATTTGGCGATGAAATCCAACCTCGCACAGATTAATGTGGAAAACTAGCAGTTGGAAAATTTACCTTTACAACCTGTTTAACGAAACAATCCAGTGAAAGTAACTCCACTATGACATATGGAAGTGAAGAGTACTCTCCGGAAATTCCAAGTGAGTCTAGTCAACGTCTGCTCTTGGTACAATGGGACCTTTCCCCCAACATCGCCTTGGGAAAAATCCTAAAGATTAAAGCCACTAAGTTTACCAACTGAGACAATTGAACCTGGTGGAATAGCCTGTGGCCCGACATACACGCAAGGGCAGAGTATCAAAGCTCAATCCCCTTGAAAGCTCCTCGACATGGTAAATACGAGGTTTACTAAAAAGTGATCACACGCTCCTCGACAATGGTTAGTATGAGGTTTACCATTTGTAATATGTGAAAATATTCTATCTTTACCAATGAATTATGTATGATCACTCCATTGGGTTCGACATGACCTCGTGCTTGACTCTTTTAAGAAGATCTTCCCAGAGAAAAATTGCAACAATTTCTTTTTCCCTATCGCAAGATGCTACTTGTTTGTTTTATCTGCTCTGTAAAGTTAATTTCTCCCTATTCCAAAGCACTAGTCTTGAGGTATATTTGTGGAATGAGCCCTACAAAATGTAAACATATTTAGATCAATGTTATTAAGCGTTGAATTTATTTGGATTTTTTTTACGGAGAGGGGTATGGAAATGAAACTCAATGATTTTGTGACCAACTCAAAAAGGTACTCTAAATGCATCAACAATGAATATTTAATTCTTTGTTTCAATGAATTCCTATTTAAGAGAAAGTAGAAGGATTTTTTGAACTCAAAGAAGTACAAATTTCCTAAAACATTCCATAAAACTTCATTTTCATCAAAAAATTATTTTCATTTTGAATCATTCATACATTCAAAATACATTCATACTCCAAGATTTAACAGGAAAGAGAGAATCTCTTCCTGTAAATGGGCTTGTCTTAAAAAAATTATTTTCATAAGGAGGTAACCCCTTCTTAATTGTACATATTCCTTTCTGCAAAGTTTTTAATTGTTTTTGAAATAAAGGTTCTTAATAAGTCTCTAATTGACTGTTTACTATTAAGAAAATTTCGTAGGAAAAATATTATAAATATTTATTTTGTGTAAATGAGAATTTTTAAAGAGATGATTACAGTTTTTGGATAGTTTAAAATAAGATGTTAAACTTTGAAAGATTATTCCAATCATTTGCATGATATTTTGAAAACTTGAGGAGAATGTAAATCATTATAAGTTTATTGAGTAGAGAAAGGTTATCTATAAAAGTAAAGATTTTTCAAAGTCTTGGTACTCAAGAAACTCTGAAAATTGTCATCCATTGATTCTTAAGGATAAAACTATTTCACCCCATTCATTTAATTTGTGATATTTTTAGAATGTAATTCTAATAAATTATATGAAAATTTAAGAGATAAGAGGTCTCATTATGAGCCGACTTACCATGTTCATAAGAAGTAATGAAACTGACATTACCAATACTGCATATCAAAACAGGGTAATGGCTTATAAATATAAGACAAGGGGTCTCATCACGAGCCATCTTGTTCAGTTTAATTACAACTAGTGAATGACATTGTTATTAACTGGCTACCAAACCAGAAAAATGGCTCTTAAAAAATAAAAATAAAAAGTAAAAGACAAAAACATGAGATAATATGTCTTATGAATTTATCTTTTAAAAAGTCATAATTTTAGTTGGATGGGACAATGAATGGTTAATGGTTTAAAGGTAACCCTGTCGAGACTATGAACGTTTGCAAGCAGCAGAGGCAATACCTATGACAATAGAGTATATTATAAAACCAAACTCGAATAAATGTACTTCATTATTAACACCGATCAAAGCTTGAGATAACCCAAAAGTGTTTTGGTTCTTAAGGAATTAGAAAGAAGTTGTGAATGATTTTTATTTCTTTTTCATAGTTAAATTTTATTTGAATTATCCTAAGATAGTTTTCATTATCTTTAAAAATCTTTGCTTACTAGAAATATAGTGTTCATTTTATTTTTCAGAGATAATTGTTTCTTTCAGTGAATCACCAATTGTTGTGGCCAGCAACAACCCCCCTTTTTATTTAATATTAGTAATAATACTAAATAAATGGGGACCCTTAGTTAAAAAATCCAAAAAATCAATAATTATTTGTTTCCCTTTTCAAATAAAACTTTCTATCATAACTTAGGGAAATTCCTTAGAAAATCCTTAAGAAACACTTAACTTTATGATAGATTACAATAAAATCTTTCTTTGAGCGAAATAGTGCATCCATCACAAATGGTAGATCTCTTTTGTAAAACTGAATCTTTTAAACTGCGACTTTGTGATATTGTGATAACACGATCCTAAAAAGCCTATACATTAAAATACTAGTCGCAAATCGCATATCGCAGAAACAAAAAGATAAATGTTAAACAAATACTTTTTATATGTTATATTTGCGATTTGCGATTTTGCGATATTTGCGATAGTTACGCTTTGAGAAAATGTGATTTGCGATATTGCGATATTGTGATATTGCATAGAAAATCACAGATCGCAATATCGCAGATTCTTAAAAGCTCGTTGTCCAATAAAAATATTTTCATAAAGAAATATCCGTTATGCGCTTTAAATGATTTAATTAATGAATGGATTGTCAATTATCAATAAAAAGGATTTTGTTTTGATTGAAAGGTTGTTTTCGTTAGAATAATATATTTCATCCGCCTTTTGCATTTAAAACTATCTCATCACCTTTCTCATGTCATTACTCTCACTTAACTCATAAAATCGCAGGCACGAAGGAGCAAAAGACTATACGAAGCATTCACAGAGTATTATGGGAAAGAAAGAGAAGACTCCAAGTTCTGAAAACAAAGAAATGGCTTCAATGTATGCGAATACTGCTTGCAATAAGGATGCCGGTATAACCACCTGGGAAGGAATGTATAATTTTCTCGAAGAAGAAAATCCCAGGGTGATGCAAGTTGCAGCTACTGCAGGATCAAGTAATTCATCTAAAGCAACCCTTAAAGACTTGGCTTGTTCATTTCTGCACTGGATAGTAGTAAGACCAAGAATTATTCCGTATTTAGACATGGTAAAATGGGTGTTGGACAACACCAATATTTCAGACAGGCAATTTAGAACTCTAGATCAAGAGCTCATCGGGTCGTTGACTACGGAAAATTTTAGGTTGATGTATCATTTGCCGGAACCTCAGGTGACTTATAATAAACAATCTATGGAGAATTTTTCCAAAGAACATGAAAATTTGGTGGAATGCACAAGGGAATGGACCAAAAGAGATGAACCATTGAAGAAAAACAAACACGGTATGTACAGTACTGGTTCACTCACCTCTCCATATTGTTTTGCTGCTGCTATGTTATGCAGGCTTTTTGGAAAGCCTGATATAAATATGGTCTTACCTGAATGGATTCCATTCTTAAATGCTTCTGTTAACGCTACTATTTTAGACTGGGCCAAAATATTATCTGACAATTTAGCCACTGCTTTTTTCAATTACCGGTCTAAACAAATTGTTTCTCAGAGGATTTATCCTCCTTTTTATCTATCTACTTATGTTATGGACGCTATCTGCTTTGTTTCTAAATTCCCTTTGATGGGTTGGCAATGGACGATTCAAGATCCTTTGCCTATTCATGTGTATCACAAGGAATTGTGGGAATCCAAGTTTATTCCTCATGTTTACAAGATTTGCCACTGCATAATGTTGCCTCTGCAAAAAACATTGTATAATAAAGATTCTCCAAGGTTTTCCCCAGAAGCACAAGTTGACATTCTCCCTGTCGCACGATGGTTTGGGGAAGAGTGGTTTACCTATGTAAGAGTTTTTGGAAGCTCTGCTTCCCCTCATGTTTTACCCTTATATGTTTTCGATAAACTTATAGCTCGGGAAATTGCATACCAAACCTATGGTGAAGGAGGTTTGACAAAGGCATTAAAGGATAAGAAGAAGGCCATTTGGCCACAATTTCCCGTAGCTTGTGGAACATTTTCATTATTTGATGTTGGACATGCATTCAAGGAAGTAAGCAATATTACATGCTTAAAATTGTTTAAATTTGCAAAAAGGTTATTCGACCCTAATGAAGTTGCTAAAAATTTCACCACTGCAATCAAAGTAAGGATATTTTCTGGAGAAGAGGACCCTTTCGATGATATATTCCTAGGAAAATCCACACTGAAAGAAATTCCACATTCAGCACAGATGCAGTTATCTCCAGAACAATTTCAAGAATTTAAAGTTTACAGAGAAAAAATACTGACCACCATCCCTTTGGAAAATTTGTGTTTGGAACCCGCAAGGGAACCAACTCCTAGTGTCACTCTCAACGACAGTTCAGGTACAGATAAGTCTAAGTCAAAATCTGAAAGAGAGTCTTTTGAACGTTCTGATAAGTCTAATGAAGAGCAGGATAGAAATGAAGAATTAGTGAAAGATACTGCTCAATCGAAAGAACTTTCACAACAACAAATTTTGACTTCTCTGCAGATAAATCCTCCTCCTACCAATGTACAGCAACAGTCAATCACAATTGAATTAGACAAATAATGGGAAATCTTTAATGAAATACTTAATGTTGAAACACAGATTACACAGACCCCTGTACAAACAACAAAATTTTTAAGCACAGGAATAAGCGGTAATGTGACAAATACAGAGCATATACCTGTCACTCCCTCTTCTGAAATTATACTTAATGTAGAGGAAATTCCTCCTCTAGATGTATTCTACAGCCCGAAGTATAAATCAATAATGAAGAAGCAAAGGAAAAAGAGAAAATTAGAAGGTGCAATTGCTACTGAAGTAGAACAATTAGATGTCTTGTGGAAGGATCCTACCACAGAGCCTATTGATAATCTTGCTAAGTTATCTCAGATTACGGGGGCTTATGCTTCCGCAACTATTGACAAAGAATTTGAGATACAGCTCTTATTAAATGAAAAAGAAGAATAGATACAAGTTCTGCAACAGCAATTGCAACAGGTACAGACCAATAATGAAGCACAGATGAAACTTGAAAAGTTATAGCAACAACTTCAAGAAATGCAAATTGGATATCAAAAAATTTTAGCTGATAAAGAGAAACAAATACAGATTATCCAAGATCAACACAAAGATGATCCTAAACTTCCAGAGTTTATTTCAAAAACTATTTCTTTAAACAATCAACTACTGCAACAAGAAGAAGTCTTATGCCAAAAAAACCTTGCAATGGAACTCTTTTTGTCAAGAAAGTGATAAGATCACTAATCATGTCGTAGATTTATGAAATGATTATGATTTAATTAATGAAAAAGTTACTGATTATTTGGTATGGCAAAAGACAGAGGAAGGAAGAAAAGCTGGTGCACCAATTATTAATGAAAACCATAAAGAAATACTTTTCAATGACTGGGATGCACAAATCAGAGGGGCAGAGAAAGTAGCAGAAGAGTCGGCTACAACAGCAATCAGTCTTACTGATTTTGTAAATGATAATTTTCACAAAGCAAATTTGATTTCAGAAACTGTTCCGGGATATCTTCCACAGGTGCATCAATTGCAAACAGAATGGACACAAAAGGCGGAAGAAAAAGAAAAATCAATCCAAGGATTGACAAGATTAAACTGGGATTCTTACTGGACATATTTAGTGAAACCACACAGTCAACACAGTGTGCTTAATTGCATCATTAGTTCTGTTGAGAAGATTGTGCCTACACTTGCCGATTCTGTCTTTTCAGGACAGTTGAAATCTGAAGTCGGCCAACCACCTCTTCTCAAAACAATGCTGGATGCTTGCAATTTTAAAGATCAAGTTCATAAGTAGTTACTTGATAGTCTTTATTTTTAGATTTAGTTTTATTTTTACTGTATTTTTGCCTAGGAAAAGGACGGTCATTTAAACCGAATCCTTAATTTTTGTAATAAACTATTTTTAGATTTAGCTAGTAGTATTTAAACCCTTCTCATGCATTTAGAGAAGGGTCCTGAATTATAATATTTTTGACTTGGAGATTACATTTATGTACTCCACTGACTCTTATATTTTATAAAGGATCACATCTAGTGATCTTATGCAGAATTATATTTAAAGTGTTGCATTTTTGTACCTGGGATTTGATTTTGCATCCGAATTACTGGATTAGAGTATCAGATTTCATTTGAAGCTTTCAAGACGGATAAGGTATTTTTATCTGTTCACTATTGATTTCTTTTGTCTTATGATATTCGCTTTAAAATTTGCTATCATTTATATACATTTGGTTTTAACAACGTTTCTTTATATATCAATTTTTAGTATAATTGAAATGTTATCTTTCATAAGTGTATGTAGATGATATACAATGATGAATACAATATGCTAATATAACTTTGTTTAATTTCTTAAACAGAGTTATCTTTATTTGTTACTGCACATTTCAATTAAACTTTAATACATTTTTATGGTTATTGTTAAATTGGAATAATTTTAAGTTGTATTCACATATGATACCCGGGTTAGTCTTAGAATCTCTTTATCAGTATTTAGTTTAAATTAGATAGTTTTATTTCAGTTATTTAGTCCCATTTTCACTCACCCAAATCAACCCATCACCAACCCATTAGTTATAAGGAAACTGGTCCTTTCAATCCAGTCAGAGCCACCATACCAAATGGATAAGGAGCTGTCCTAAGGTCCCGACCGGGTGATTTTCCCCAATGTTTGAAGAAGAGATCTTCTAGGCTTCAACAGGTGTTTAAATTTCTTGAAATGTGTTGATATTCAATGTAATCAAAAATTCTTTCCAAGAGATGGACCCTTAAAAACATTCTTAACAATAATGTATTTCTAATTGCATAAACACAATTCAAATGTAATACAATGAGTTGTGAATCTAACCTAAAAATAAAATGTTGAATGTAAAATGCAATGCCATCAAATAATAGCTCAATGACTGCTATATTCTGTAGTATTGTTCATTGTTTGATCGAGGCAAATCCCATAAACAGAAACTAAATCATCAATGGGTAAATAGATAACCCAAGCAATAGAAGATACGTTCTGTGTACTATGACAGACGTCGTCAGCAAAGCCAATGTAAGTCTAAGGGAATGTGAACATCTCCAATATTGAGAGTAATCAAGATAAGGAGCAAAAGTAGTAAAATGTTTCCAAGAAAATAACTAATCTAAGGCACACTTTTCTAAAAATGTAACTAATGTACGATGACGATCTTCACACAATAAGTCATGCATAATATCTCTTCAGATAAACACCATTTCTAGGCTTATCTATAAATACACAGTCATAATCAACTAATTCATAGGCCCCTTTTGCAAACACACATTTAACAATATAAGGGTCATGCCACATTGGCTCAAATTTACCAGTGCCTAGCATCAGGGGAATTTTGAGGTCTAAGATGGACCTCCTAAGGAAAATGTACAATAAAAATTCACTTTATGAGAACCAATCACATTTTAGGGCATGCCATCATCCCTAATGATTGAGGTGGCATTACCTGAGTTAAAGGTGCTTACTTGTCACATTCTCAATGGTGGATAAAAAATCACGGTTAACCATGGTAATGCTCTATGTACTGTTAAAGTCAAAGTAAAGTATTTATAATAAATGCCATTTCACACTTTTTGAGTAAAAATATATTATTGTCATTTCATATTTCTTAAAAGAAACAATGCATATCCCTATACATTTATTATATTATATTATATTATATTATATTATATTATAGTATTTTTATATACTATATTAATTACATGTTATTATACAATTTAAATAATATACATTTTAATTAATAACATATAATCTAAATAATAATTTATAAATTTATATTAATATTTTATTTTAAGCTATTTAAGTACAAAGAAAAAATGCATTAGTTGTTCAATGATAATGACTTTTTCTTGAAAAGTTGATTCTTATTTATAGTCACATTAATACAATTTTTTTATTAATTTTATTTTGGTTCAACTTTTGAATTGAATTTAATTATGGTTACATGGATTGTGGTGCAAAAAGTGAATTGAAAATTCATAAATATTATTTTATTGGTTTAGCTATTATTTTATTATTTCCTTAGGAGGCCCATTTTAGACCTCAAAATTCCCCTAATGTTTATTGAGAGCTTGATCATATACTACTATTAAGTCACCTTCTGAATAGATATGAGGGTTAACGCTTTGATCATATTGTGCCTTAAAACATTTTTTATGAGCTTAAGTAGTTAATGCAACTGTGTGACGAGTCTCATCTAACTGTGCTAAGTATAAAAAGTGTTTTTCCTCTTCATAAGTACTTGGTAATAACTCAATGACTAATTTGAGTGACAAAATTTCACATTCAATGGGTAGAACAAATTCTAAACCATAAACAAAATTAAATGAGAAAACCCTGTAGATGTTTTGTAGATGTGTGGTATGCCCACAGTGCAGAAAAAAGCATGGTGTGCCAGTTCGATTTATGACTTCCTACAATCTGTTTAATCATACTGGCTAAAACTTTGTTTACAACCTCAACTTGGTCATTAGTATGTGGGTAATAAATTGTATAATTATTATGGCTTTGGCCAAGTTGAGTGGAAATTTCAGTCATCATAATGTTTTTAAAGTGGCTACCATGGTCTGTAATGATGGCTTGAGGGAAACTGAACCTAACAGTCACATGAATGAATGTGAAAATATTTGCAGTTTCACTATCAACCTTAAATGTAGGCATCACCACGCCCCATTTGGTAAAGTAATCTACAGTGAGAATAATATACCCATTCCCCCCTGTCGAGTGAGGGTTACATGTAACGAAATCGAGGCCCCTTTTTTCAAATGGACCAACAACTATGATTGGGTGAAGAGGAGCAGGAGGTGCACACATATTTTAATAAAAAATATGACAATTGTGAGATTTTCTAACCACAAGGATACAATATTTGAAGAGTGACGACCATAAATAGTCGAAGTGCAATATATTTTGGGTTGTGGCAAACCCATACATATGACCATCACATGCTCCAGAATGGAAGTCATCTAAATAACTTTCGGCTTCTTCATGAGTTAAATGCCATCTAAAGATAGAATCAACACCATGACAGTAAAGAGTGTTGCCAACAATATTGTATTGTTGAGACTAGTATCCAATCCTACTTCGATCAAAGCATGAAAGTTCAGGCTGAAAGGTTTGGGTTTGAAGATATATACTAATATCTCCATACCAAGGATCCAATGTGTTGATTAGAAATAGAGACTCATTGGGAAGATGGTCTTCTGCCATAGTTCTAGATTCAGTGTAGGGTAAGTCACACATTAGTTCAACAAAAACTAGTGATTTCTTGGATTCGTATTTTTCAAATTCCAAATCAAACTCTTGTAGAATAACTATCCACTTACAGTATTTTCCCCCGAGAATTTTTTTTGTCAGAATGTACATCATAGGGTTGCAGTCAGATATCATGGTTATTTTGTGTAATAGTATGTAGTGATAGAATATTTGGACAACTTGAACAACTTCCAAGGCCAATTTCTCCACATATGAATACTTTATCTCTGTCGGTGTAAGGTTTAGAATTAAGTAATAAATCACATGTTCATTGTTGGAGTCTTCCTGTTGAACTAAAACCATTCCAGTGGTGGAATCAGACACATCTAAATAAAAAAGTAATCTCGGTGCTAATCAGGTGGATATAACAACGATGCATGGGTCAACGTGTGTTTAAGTGCATCAAAAGATTTATCGACAAGCTCATCCCAAATAAAAGGAACATCCTATATAATAACCGAGTGAAACCTTTAGTTAACTCCACATAGTTAGGGACAAAACAACGTAGAATTTTTCTTTCCCTTGCAAACTCTGGAGTTAGTGAAGAGTAGAAGTAGGAGGTAAATTTAAAATGGAATCAACCTTCAAAGGGTCGACACTAATGCCTTCTTTAGAAACAATGAAACCAAGAAATTGTATTGATTGTACACAAAATACACATTTGTGTCGATTCAAACGAATATTGTAATGCCTACATCATAAAAAATGGCATGTAAATGTGTAGGAAAATTTTGTCTGCGTAAAGAATGAGAAGGTAAGTCATCTAAATAGGAATATACAATGTGTTTGATGTTGTGAAATGCATAAGACATAGCTCATTAAAAATTTGTGCCAATGTTTTTCAGTCCAAAAGGTAATTTACAATATGCAAATGTCCCCCATGGACATATAAATGTTGTTTTGGGATGATTATAAGAGAGTATGTTTATTTGATTGTAACCAAAAAATCCATCCAAAAATGAAAATATTTCGTTTCTCGGACAATCATCAACAATTTGGTCAATGTAATGGGTGGGATAATTTTCTTTGGGACAAGCTTTATTAATATCCCTGTAATCGACACATACTCTGAAAGTTCCTTGTTTCTTGGTTATTGGAACTACGCTAGATACCCAATTTGTCAATGGAATAGGGTAAATGAATCATGCAAGAAGTAGTTTTTCAACTTCAGCTTTAATAGCAATAGCTTTTCCCGGATGTATTGGGCGTAATCTTTGTCTAATAGGTTTAGCATCTGGGTATGTCTTAATTTCGTGAATCACGATCTTAGGATCAATTCCTGGAATTTCTTCATAATACCAGGCACAAATGTCTCAGAATTATTGAAATAAGACTTTGTACATGTTAATTTCGTCAATTGAGTATGAAGCACCTATATGAATGTTTTCAATTATTCCTATTTTGGTTGATATGTCAATTGGAATTATCGCGGGAGTATTTTCTATAGTCATCTCAGAATCTGAATGAAGGATTGACATGGGATTTTGAGGTTCCTTAACATAATCAATCACAAAGATCGTTGAAAAGTCTTTTTAAACTCTATCAAGGTTGGATAGAAAAGAGGATCATTGGTGAAGATCGCCACAAGGTAATTCATCCAATGAAAAAAATTCCCAAATATTTTCATCACTTGAAAATATGTGTTGAAAAGGATCACAAAAATATGTTGTAGTTTATCTTGGTTGAGAAGAAGACTCATCACTGATCACATAGTAGTCCAATTCAGATTATGAAGGCACAAACCATGGTTCATTAAATGGCATTGTACTTGATGTAATCATGTTGATATTGGCAATAGTTCAAAGCACGTTAGGAGGAGGTATAGTTAAAGTTCCCATAAGAGCGGAATCCTTAACTAGCCCTACCCCAAAATCTTCATAAAGGATAACTGTCTTTCCAACATGTTGGATACTATCCATAGAGGTAGGTTCAGAAATTTAGTAAGACAACTGATCAATCTTAACAATATTTCCTTTATGAGGGAAATTTGTTAATCAAAAGACTGATGAAAGGACAACAGTCATAGCATAAGACCAACTTCGACTTAACAGAAGGTTGTAGTCAAGAGGGGAATCAACGACTTCCACCTCAAGAGTAACAGTTTTTCCTTCTACCTCTATGGTTAAATCCTGAAGTATTCCAAATGGATGAAAACCAATTCCATAAAAGGCCTTAAGAATCATGGGTGACTGATCTATTAGTGGAGAACCAAGAGTTTTCCAATAGGCTAAATACATAATGCGTGTAGATGCTCCCTCTTTAATTACTATGTGAAAAAGTTTCCTAGATTTGACTAGAACACGTATTTGAAAAGCCATTTGGTAAGACAATCTAGCTACAAAGTTCTCGATATCAAAGACGATAAGATTAGAACCTTGAGGGTTAATCACTCCAATAGCTGATAATATTAAATTCCTATGAGTTGGACAATACTGCAACACTTTGAGGGCTGACATTGTTGAAGGTGACATGGCCAAATATTAACCAATATTATAGTTCTGAGCGGCTCTCTCTTGTGGATTGAAAGATGATTTTTGAAGTACACCTTTGCCACGCGGTTTAATTACTAAATTAGGACTAGGTTTCTTGATGTGTAATGGTTCGGAAATAGGAGATCATACTGGAGGTTGACTAGATGATTAAGTTTCATTTCGAGTTACGTTACTCTTAGACTCATAGTCTTGAGATTACGTTGTAAACATGACTTGGGACATCATCAGGATATTCATCGATGAATGGGAAGAAGATCTGATCATTTTTCTTTATTGTGATGGGAAATGATCTTTAAGAACAATGGGTGTGGGTGAACCTTTGAAAAATTTAGATACCTTGGCTTGATGCAGGCACTCTTTTGTGTAGCGATCCTCATCACAGATAAGATAGGGATAATGAGGTTTCATTTTTTCATCAGATGTTTTGGTTTTTTCTACTTTCTCTTTTGGAGAATTTTTTTATTTTATTTTACCCTTCCCTTTATTCTTATTGCTGAAGGATTTAGTTATGGCAGTAGATGAGTCTTCGACATGGATTTCGGAAGAAGTTTCTAGAGAAGAGTATCCTTTCAGTGAATCATGTAAAGTTATTATTGGAGTAGTATATTTGGATTGTTTATTTTTAATATTTTATATATTAGATGTATCGATTACATTGTATATGGCATGATAACTAGAAGGAGTTGTGGTAAGTTGAGCTGGACAAGGTAAATCAAGAGTTTTTCATACAAAGTACCAGACTGTGTGTAAACAAGTTCTAAATATTGGGCTTGATCGATAACCTGTTATTCTGTTACAATTCCTACTTTAGCTACACCTTTAGTAATCTTAGGGAGTAATGATTTGATAAACCATTCAACCAGAATTCGATCTGGGATGAAAAATTTGACTAAAAGGTGTCTATGTTTCCATTCGAGGATGTGATATGAAATGCACATAGATGTAATTTGTTTAAGTGAAGTCAAAATTTATGTGCCATTATCATGACAAACTAGTAATTGAAAATGAGTAAGGTAAGCAGTTGATAAGGCATTGAAATTTTTGAAAGAGCCTCGTGGTAACTCAATGTACCACTTTGCAGCTAAGCCAATCAAAGTTATTTGAAAAAGTATTAAACATATGGAATCATCGATCAAAGAGTTGGATGCACACCACAGATGATGAGTCATAAAATGGTTCAAGGGGACCTCTCTTGGTTTTCCTTAAAACTTCAGAATGTCACTGGGAAACTTAGTAGGCATGGCCGACCAAAACAGAACATAGTAAATCGGGTCATTCATTAGGAAAGACAAGTCTGGAAAATCTAAATTTTCTATGAAAGGTAACTGCATGTTAGGGTATTTTTGAGTGAATTGATAACCCTGGGGGATGAGACCAGTACTTGGAGGAGGGTATCTAGGAAAACTTGGGATAGATTAAGCAGTTGGAATGGGCACACCTCTAGGGTATCCACGGGTATCCATACCGAGTTGAGGTTGAGATGGTATCTAAAATGTATAACCAGGGTATGGTTGGCTCTAGAAAGATGGGATTTTTTCCCAATTTCCATATTGTAATTTGCCTTGAAATGGCTGGTCTTGAACAAATTGACTTGAAGAGGTTGACATACCACGGATTGTCCTTGAAGAGTTTGACCTGTAAAAGGTTTCCCCTGAACAGGTTGACCTATAAAAGGTTTTCCTTGAATATATTTACCTAAAAAATGTTGAATTATTTGCATAATTTTTTTACTAGGTTGTCCCAGAGATGCTTAAGAAATTGACTGGACTATAGGTCCATTTTGATGGGTAGTGGTCTAAGGGATAACTTGTGTAATAGTTGGTGTTGACATTTGAAGGGTCTTAGCAATAGAGACTTGGGGAACTCCTCATATAGGTGTATTTGGTTGTTTAATAGATGTTTGAACAATAGTTTGGATAGGAGTACTAGGAATACTCAGACCAGCTTGTTGACTACCTGGCATAGATACCTTTGGGGTAATTTGAAGTGCACCTTGAACATGTTGTTGGACTTGAGTGTAACCAAATTGTCCTTGTAGCTGAGCAGGTTTATTATAGGGAAATTGTGGGGTAGGTTGTAAATATTGTTGAGTAAAAAAGGGGTTCCACATAGTGTTTATCCCTAGATAAGGAGTTACTATTGAGGGTTGTCATGCATAGGGTTGAACATAACCAATTTTAGGCATTGGAACATAAGGTTGATAATTACCAGGAATATGCTGCCTATAACCATTGGATGGTTTTCAGTAAAAGGTTTTCCTCTCTCAAAAGGCTATTTCCCTTGAAGAGGCTGCTACCCTTGAAGAGGTTGTTGCCCCACATATGCTATATAGCCACCTTGTGAGCTAGCTTGAGGGGTATTCCCGGAAAACACACACACACACAGATATATATATATATATATATATATATATATCTGTGTGTTTTGTAGTCAAAGATTGGGTGGTAGACTCAAATAGACTAGTGAACATAGTAGAAGTTTCAGAGAAAGGAGATTCTCCTTAAAAATTCCCAGAAAGCAACTGGTACCCAACATGAAGATAAGGACCACCATAAAAAAATATTTTTGGTGAAGAAGAAAACATGGATGACTTAGAAGAAATTTTGTAAGAAGCCATGTTACTATACTTGGGTAAATATTAGAATGGGATTCAAAGTCGTGGATGTCCGTAATCAGAATTATGTACAAAATTAGTGAATTGGAGATACCAAGGATGCAGTTGAAAGGGACTAAAAGGTAAATTGAAAGGGTATATTGTTTCACTACACTTTAAATCTAAATTTTCTTAACGGGAGGGAATTTTAATTTCTTCTTCTTCGTCAGATATTTATTTAATGCTAATATGGCTAGGAGGAAGATCCTTAGTGATGAGAATATTTGCTATAGGTGAACGAGGATGACCAGGTTTTGGGGTTATAAAATTCAAAGGTGACTCAGTCGAAGTGGAATAAAATGCAAGTTCATATATTTGAGGTCCAGTGAGCTGTGTATTTGAAAAATCACCAGTGACAGATTCAACTGTAATTACTTCAGAAATTTCTGGTTGATCTTCTTCTGTTTCAGTTATCTGAGGTTGACTAACTTCAAAATCAGGATGTATTATGATAGATGATTCTCCTTGTTCATAAGACCTGGTTCCTGATGATCGAACCCTTTTAGTTATGATTCTTTCCAATTGATTGGGTGTATATTCAGGGGGTTTCCCCTGTGTTAGTGTGAATTCTAATCGCAAGCATATGAAAAAATCTCACTTTAGATGTCCATAAAAAATAGCCCTAACATCAAATATGGTTGTCAAATTCCTTAGATCTGTAGTTAGTGATCATAATAAATGCTATAGAAATCCAAATCTGTGTATTTAAAGACATTAAACATCAAATAATAACCAAGAGTTTCTACATGCAGCCAATGAACAGGACAAGAATTTATAAAGATTTTTTTTTTATTATGACACCTGGGAAGGGAACATAGAAAGATGTTACGAGTCCCCCTCAATGGGATGGGTTCTTGTATGTCCTAAATGTTTTAGATCTGTGATCTCTCTCTCTCTTGATGGTGTAGAAGACCCAGACAAAAATGGAACACAAAGGGACTTCACAAGTAAAAAGCAGAAAAATATGACAATGATGGGAAGATCAAAGTCATAACAAGAGTATAGAGCAAGAGTGATCTCTAGGCAACAAAAGGTAGTGAATGAATGGAAACACCCTTCTATTTTTAACAAAATATTGAGTTACTCTAGATATTGGTGCATAATTAAAATATTATTAACAAAATCTAGATCCAAATTTTATGGAATATTTTATTATTTTTGTTGGAGGGAAAAGGAATTTGAATTTGGTCAAATCCATTTATTTTGAAATAATAAATAAACAAATGATTTATTTATTATTTTAAGAATGTGGTTTAGTAATAATTAAATAAATAGTGATTTATTCAATTATTTATAAATGATTCAGTCAAATTTAACAAGGAATATTATTAAATAACGTTTTAAATAACTATTCCTAGAAAATAATAAAATAGATAATGATTTATCTAATTAATTTTCCTATTTTGGGTTAAATTTAACTAGGAATATTAATTAAACAATGGTTTAATTAATTATCCCTTGAGGAAAATCAAACAAATAAGGATTTATTCAATTATTATTTATGGGGTTTCCTATTTAGACCAGAAATAACTTAATAAACTATGGGTTATTAAATTATTTTTCATAGTGAGAGCAATTTTACTATGGTAAAATGGTCTTACATGGTGTACTTTAGTCCATATAATAGTAATAGGTTAGATGAAAAAAATTGTTGCAGCACCCTACATTCTACATTAATGTCTCAGTAGTTCAACCACGGTAAACTTCTTTAACACACAAAATAAATAAAAAATTCAAAAGAATCACACCCAAGGCCTCAAAAATAAATCAAACAAATTAACACACACTACACAATATAAGAGGAAATCCATACACAAACAATATGTTTCCATAATAAAATGACTATTTGGCGATGAAATCCAACCTCGCACAGATTAATGTGGAAAACTAGCGGTTGGAAAATTTACATTGACAACCTGTTTAACGAAACAATCCAGTGAAAGTAACTCCACTATGACATATGGAAGTGAAGACTACTCTCCGGAAATTCCAAGTGAGTCTAGTCAACGTCTGCTCTAGGTACAGTGGGACCTTTCCCCCAACATCGCCTTGGGAAAAATCCTAAAGATTAAAACCACTAAGTTTACCAACTGAGACAATTGAACCTGGTGGAATAGCCTGTGGCCCGACATACACGCAAGGGCAGAGTATCAAAGCTCAATCCCCTTGAAAGCTCCTCGACATGGTAAATAAGAGGTTTAGTAAAAAGTGATCACATGCTCCTCGACAATGGTTAGTATGAGGTTTACC
The DNA here is from genome assembly GCA_034641835.2 of Pinus albicaulis. Classification (NCBI taxonomy): domain Eukaryota; kingdom Viridiplantae; phylum Streptophyta; class Pinopsida; order Pinales; family Pinaceae; genus Pinus; species Pinus albicaulis. The sequence goes on from CM076569.1 coordinate 789,819,197, forward strand.
ATTTGTAATATGTGAAAATATTCTATCTTTACCAATGAATTAGGTATGATCACTCCATTGGGTTCGACATGACCTCGTGCTTGACTCTTTTAAGAAGATCTTCCCAGAGAAAAAATGCAACAATTTCTTTTTCCCTATCACAAGATGCTACTTGTTTGTTTTATTTGCCCTGTAAAGTTAATTGCTCCCTATTCCAAAGCACTAGTCTTGAGCTATATTTGTGGAATGAGCTCTACAAAATGTAAACATATTTAGATCATTGTTATTAAGCGTTGAATTAATTTGGATTTTGTTTACGAAGAGGGGTATGGAAATGAAACTCAATGATTTTGTGACCAACTCAAAAAGGTACTCTAAATGCATCAACAATGAATATTTAATTCTTTGTTTTAATGAATTCCTATTTAAGAGAAAGTAGAAGGATTTTTTGAACTCAAAGAAGTACAAATTTCCTAAAACATTCCATAAAACTTCATTTTCATCAAAAAATCATTTTCATTTTGAATCATAACCAATATCACTTTGTAATGAAACTATTTGTTGATTCAAATCCAAAATATACAATTTAATGAGAAAACAATCTTCAATTCTTCAAAATAAAAAACAACTAGAAAAAACCCTAAAAAACGTAAAAAAAATTCAAAAAAATGAAATCTCTTGACTAAAAATCTAACTAACAATACCTCTTAGTGTCCTTTCATGATTTCTTTCAATTGAAAGAAAAATAAATTGTTTTTCAACTATAAAAATTAGAAATAATTTCATAAAAGACTTCTTTGAGACAAATCACACATCACTTATCTAGAAGTTTTCCTTTGGCAAATGAGAAAGAAAAAATCACTTGCACAAGTAGGACTAACAAGACACCTGGTAAATCTAGAGGGAAATGATAGAAAAATAATGGTCTAGGTAGTGAATATATTTTCCCAAACAGAGCAATTCATCAAACCAGGGCAAACCCAACCCAAAATTGGAAAAATATGAACTCTCAAAAGGTTTGTACTGTAATTAGGAAGAGTTCACAAGCAAACTCTAAGAGTCAGTATAAGTCAAGTTGAACCTCTATAAATTTGTTATCAGACTCTGAGAGAGAAAATATTTATTTTTCCAAAAATTCTCAGGGGGTGTGTAGCTTGTCAATACAAACCAGTGCACATGCACAATGTATTAAAATGATATCTTGTGCAGGTTTGCACACTGTTTATCAAAGAAAACAACATAGGGTAGAGAATATTTTAAAGAGATAAACACAAGGAATTCTGATTTAGAGGATCTAAACATTCAAAAACCCAACAACACTCAAACGTAGTCAAACTAAACAAAATGGAATGCTAAACCAAAAGAACCAAGAGAAAAGTAAGCTTGTTCCCCAAAAAAATAATCAATTTTTTTCTGGCTAAATCCCTCTTGTGGACAAGAACGATCTCCCTATTATCCCAACAGATAACTAGAAACAAACAACAATTTGAATATCTCTTTCCCCAAACTATTAGCATTTAGATTATCAAAACTTAGAAACGAGGATGTAATACTCCTACCTTTCAATGAGATGTTTAATGTAGACCTTGCCTTTCGTCCTGAAGAAGTCCTTCAATCTCGAGAAGAACCTGCAATCACAAACATGCAAAGAATAAAAAGCACCTACACTATATAATAATCCAAACACCAGTTAACTTAATGATTAAGGAGATTAAGAATTGTCATTATTTTAATGAATCTAAAAACAACACAACGAGAAAAAGGGATCCATATGTATTATCAAGAAAACAAAGAGAAATATTACAACCTGAGCCTTGATGTCGTACAAATCTCTCTCGTATGCCTTCGCAATCGTTCTCCTTGGTTTGACAAACTTTCCTTTGTAGAATGACCGACATGGGTTTGTCTTCAATAAAATCTTGTGTACAATGGGTAATCTCCAATGTACATTCTACAATCTACCCCTAACCTTGAAGCATCAGCTCAATTTATAAGAGAAATTGAGAAGGTTTCAGATCCATCAATAGAGGGATGAGAACCTCTAATGAAGAGATTAGGTTTCCTTCATCCAAGGGGATAAGTTCCATGATTGGAGGGATATAACTCAAATTGGAGTGACTCAAGAGGCTTTTATTTGGAATAATATGGGACCAAATATGCTTCTAGAAGTTACTTTTTGCTTTTAATTTATTTTAAATGGGGTGCTCAAGTTTTATTGGAAAAAATAGCACAGATTACTGTAGATAAAGGTAGGAATATCAATGCATGCATAGGAAGTGATATCAAAATTGTGCAGGAAACCTTTAAGATTTTTTTCCCAGTTCCCAAGACTTGGTTAAGGAATATAAATGTTTTGATTTCTAAGGAAGCATGAATATGGATGGTTATAGATCCATATTGAAAATCAAATTTCATGGTGACAAAATGACGTGTAGCACTATAATCAATAGAGATGTTATGTTCAAATAAAAAGAGTCGGGGAATGAGAGTGTAGAAAAAACAGTTGATGCAAGAGCACCACTTATGGAAGAAGAGGATGTAGTATAAAATGAGCAGCAGGGGTCACATGAGAAGACACTAAACAAAGTCACACCAACAAGGAATCCGAGATTTTTTGAACAACATGGATCTTCAAGCAGATAAGCATATCATAATTCTCCTAGCAATCAGTGAGGTGATCAATCAAGCAATGGTAAGAGAAAAATAAGAAGTTTGCAACAAGGTGTTTATGATGATTTGGATGGTAGTTCAAATTTTGCATTGTTTTCATTTCAACCTTCATGTTTTGAAGAGGCCATTAGAGATGAAAATTAGGTGAAAGTATGGATGAAGAAATGGAATATATTAAGAATAATGATACTTGGGATTTGTTTGATTTACCAAAAGATAAAAATACCATTGGTGTGAAATGGTGTACAAGAAAATTTGAATGAAAAGAGAGAAATTAACATATTTAAAGAAAGGCATGTAACAAAAGGGTTCTGACAACAACGAATAATAGAATTTGGAGAAACGTTTTATTTGGTATCCAGATTAGATACTGTAACAACAGTCTTAGAAAAAACCACTTAGAACAAGTGCAAAGTGTACCAAATGGAAATGGAATTAGCCTTCTTGAATGGATTTCTAGAAGAAGATATTTATGTGCATCAACCTTTAGGTTATGAAGTTGAAGGTCAAGAAGATAAAGTTTAGATATTGAAGAAAACAATCTATTGACTCAAGCAAGTGACAAGATCCTGGTATAGCAGAACTGATAGTTACATGATCAAGAATGGATTTTGTAGAAGCATCATTGAACCAACCTTGTACATAAAGATAAATTAGCATGGACATATTTTATTATTTTCCTGTATGCAGATGAAATGATTTATACCGGTGATCTTTAATTAGATTATTTTAAAGCAACAATGAAGAAATAATTTGAAACGATAGATCTTGGTCTTATGAAATATATTTTTTTTACAGAAGTTGAGCAATCAAAGAAAGGGTTCTTTATTTATCAAAATAAATATTCTAAAGAGTTGCTGAAAATATTTAGGATGGAGAATTGTAAACCTGCTCCTACACTAGTTTCAATAGGTACAAAGTTAAGTAAGGATGACGAAGGATCATATGTCAATCCAACTATATTCAAAATATTGGTTGGGAGCCTTATGTATCTCATAGCTACAAGACCATAAATTATGCAAGGAGTTAGTTTGGTTTCCAAATTTATGGAGTCTCCAAAAGACTCAAATTGGAGAGCATGAAAAATAATTTTGATATACATTCAAATTAGGGAAATTTTTAAGTCTAAAATAGGCCTCCTAAGGAAATAATAAAATAATAGCTATACAAATAAAATAATATTTATGAATTTGCAATTCACTTTTTGCACCAAAATCCATGTAACCATGGTTAAATTCAATTCAAAAGTTGTACCAAAATAAAATTAATAAAAAATGTATTAGTGTGACTATAAATAAGAATGAATTTCTCAAGAAAAAATCATTATCATTGCACAACTAATGCATTTTTCATTTGTACTTAAATAACTTAAAATAAAATATAAATATAAATTCTTAATTATAGAATCTAATATTAATTAAAATTTATCTTATTTAAATTATATAATAACATGTAATTAATATACTATATAAAAATAGTATAGTATAATATAATACAATACAATATAATACAATATATGTAATATATTGTTTTAATATAATATAATATTATATATTGTTTTATGTATGAATTTTATATTACATATTGAATTGATTGGATTTATAATCTGAGAAGAAATAATATATAATAATAAAAGGAATATAATATATATCATATAACATTTAGATTATTTTTCATAATATTATATATACTAATTACAACGAAGGTGTATTCTTCTGAAACACTTCACCAGGGACCATCATCAACCCTTTTGTTTTCCTCCATTCGTTTGAGCAAACAACTATCATTACACCAGAGGCCACCATCTGTTTTTTCCTTTTTCACCATTCGTTCAAGCCAACAACTGTCATTGAACCAATGGATGTGCGTTGCTTGTTTTAGAAGGCTATGGAGTGGATTCAAACCTCTTGTTATCTTCCAGTATTTCTTTTTCTCTTTTATTATTTTGTTGAAATACAATTTGATCATAGATACTAAGTTCGGCTGTATCAAATCGATTTGGAAATTTTCCAATACAATTTAGTTCGTTGATTTATTCGTCAATTCTAATATGGTACGAAGCTTTTGATTACTCAAAAAAATTTATATTTAAAAAACTAAAAATCAGTAATAACCAATGGATGTTCACTACTTGTTTTACAAGGCTAAGAAGCAGATTAAAAATTCTTGTTATCTTCCATTATTTATTTTTCTCTTTTATTATTTTATTGAAATCCAATTTCATCATAGTTACTAAGTTCGGTTGTATCAAATCAATTTGGAAATTTTCCAATACAATTCGGTTTGCTGATTTATTCGTCGATTCTAATACGGTACAAAGCTTTTGATTACTCAAAAAAATTTATATTTTAAAAACTCAAAATCAGTAATTTTTAAATAGAAAAAAATTGTATTAAAAAAATAATAATAAAAAACAAAAAAATTGCATTAAAAATTTTTTGAAAAAAGAGAAAAAAAAGAATATCTAAATTTATATTAAAAAAATTTCATATTAAAAAAAAAAACAATCGTGGACATTTTTGAAAAAAGGAAAAAAACAATAATTTCTAAATTTACATTATAGAAATTTCATTTTAAAAAACAACCTTGGACATTTTTGAAAAAAGGGAAAAAAACAATAATTTCTAAATTTACATTATAGAAATTTCATATTAAAAAACAACCTTGGTTGAAAACAATAAGTTTATAAAAAAATAGCAGTTATAAGTGAGTTTTGTATTAAAATTGTGTGAGAGAAAAAAGAAAAAACACAAGGAAAAATAAAAAAGTAGAAAGCTAAATTTAACTTCATTAATGATCTGGATAAATACCAATTTTAAAGGTGAAATGATAGGAGGGGTTGAGCTCGATTTTCTTTTTAATTGGAGGAGGGTCACACCAACTTCCAGAGATTCATGTGTCCACTGCCATAATGTTTTTGAAAGAAAAAAAACAGCATTCGCAAGAATTTATTTTTTCGGAAATAAAGGCTTTATTTTTTTAATCATGGTAAAATAATATCAATACTTAATGAGCGATACAAATAAGAGGCCGCACAATTGCCACCATTCGTCTAGGTATACCCAAAATGTGCTCCCTCCATATGGATTGACGCATCTGCATGTGCCAGGCCATGAGATCGAATCCGTTGGAGCCCTTGACTTTCATGAAGGTGAGTTGAGTTTATGTGTTTGATTGTGTGTCGGTTTTCGTGTCAAAAATAGGAATTAGTTTGTGGTTTTATTTTGTTTGCTTTGCATGCAAGAAATAATAACACATTTAGATTCAGTCATGGACGTTATTTGAAAATCTTGGCTTCAGCTCAGTGGCTCTTTTTGGCTCCTGCATCCATTCAGGTGGTGGAAATGCATTTTTTTTTTTGGTAATTAATTTATTATATCCATGATGATATGGTGTTTCACTCGATTCGAATTTTATGATGTATTTAGGCATTACAGGGTTTATTAATTCACCTATCCGCCGATTGGAACAACTGACATTGTCCAGTTCCAATCGGCGGATTCAACTCACTTGCATAAGATTTAGACATAGTGGTATGATTGGAAAAAATGATTTAGCTAGGCACTGTGGCTTGAGAAATACATAAACACAAGTGTGAGACTCTTGCAAGTCTGAACACCTTTCCTCCCCTCCATCCTCCACCCTTTAGGTTGTTATCTTTCCTTTGCTATAACATTTTTGCAGTAACACCATAGACATATTGTATTCCTTCGGTGTATCTTTTCACCTTTTGGGGCAACTTCTAGTATATAATATTAATATAATCATAATAAAATTATTTGAGTTTTATTTAAAATTAACGAAGAAAAAGTATTGAAATAAATTTAATTTATATTTATAAGTATAATATAAGATTTATATACATTGAAACTTAGTAATTTTTTTTTCCATAAACTACGTTGAACTTAATATATATTTTTTCAACATATAAAACTAATACATGTTTTTCATCCTACCAAATTAAAATGTATTTTTTCTTTAATTTTAATATGTTTGTATTGTTATTAATATAATAATGATATTATTTATAGATTTTATTTATCCTAAAATTACAAGTTTACATTTTTATTTATTTTTATTTCATATGTATAATATATATCTATAGATATTAACTTATAATTAATTTGAAATTGTAATATTAAATAAAATGAGATGAATATATAATTTACAAATAAATATTTGAAAATATACAAATACAATATTTATTGAAAAATGTGTAAATACATGAAGATTGTGTAGGGAAATTCGTTGTTTCTTTCAAAAAATATGAAATGACAATAATAATATTTTATTCAAAAAGTGTGAAATGACATTTATTATTAGTAATTTACTTTATGACTTTAAAAGTACTTAGAGCACTACCATGGTTAATCATGAGTTTTTATCTACCATTGAGAATGTGACAAGTAAGTACCTTTAACTCAAGCAATGCCACCTCAACCATTAGGGATGATGTCATCTCCTAAAATGTGATTGGTTCTCATAAAGTGAATTTTAATTGTACATTTTCCTTGGGAGGCCCAATTTAGACCTCAAAGTTCCCCTAATTGTAGGAAATACATATTGTTGCATATTTTAGGCAAGCAAAAAGACAAAATACTTAGTTAGATATACTAACAATGATTTTGCAGAAATTTTAGATTATAGGAAGAACATTTCATGTTATGTGTTTCATCTTGTTTCAGGTGTGATATCATGGGTATCTAAGCAACAAACTATAGTGATACTTTCATCAACAAAAGAACAATATGTAGCAAAAAAATTAGTAGTATGTCAAACAATATAGTTACCAACAGTTTTGGATGGACTTCAACATAAAAAAGAAGGATCACCAAAAATATATTGTGACAACACCTCAACCATTGAATTATCCAAGCACAACTTATTTCATTAAAAGAGCAAACATATTGATACAATATATCGATTTATTAGAGAACTTGTGAGAAACGGATAAGTATATTTAAAGCCTTTTAAATTGAGTGATGAATTGGTTGATATATTCATAATCCATTAACAAAATATGTATTTGAGCTTCATAGAGGAAACTTAGGTATTGTAAATCTAGTTGAGACTTAGACCAACACACATGTTTAATTTTTATTTTTAAGGCTTGAATAAAATATTTCGAGAGTCCCTACATTGAGTGGGCTTGAATAAAATGTTTCACATATGGAATGAACAGTAGGAAAAAAAGGGTTTGGAGCTCAATTGTTTTGTTAGTATTCAGCGAAAGACAAGGGAAGTTTCACGACAACAATTCATTGCCTTGAGTGGGACTTGAAGAAAATATTTAGCACGTGGAATGAAGAGAAGGAAAAAAATGGCTCGGAGCTTGGTTGTTTTATTATCATTCAATGAAAGTGAGGTGAAGCAAAGGAAATGTTCAAAGAAAGATTGAAGAGGGACAAGGATTCTTTCACTACATGTGAGTTGTGACATAGGTGTTGCTATAAAAGGAGTTTTTTAAGGAAATCTTGAAGTTGTCGAGAGTTGTCCACGAATTGGAATTTGAAGTGAAACATTGGATATAATATGATTCCATATTTCAAGGAATATTTTTTATTTACCATAGGGAATTCAAATAGACTAAATCATTGAGGCATGTTTCAAAGCAAGGTATTCTTATTACCAACCACATTCCACACTCTTCCAGGAACACAAGTTCTACATTAGGCTCCTTTTCAACCATAAAAGGCTCTCATAGAGAACCCACCTTATCGACAAGAATCTTCAGGAGCATCATGATCATAATATTGGCTCAATAAAGCATGCCATACACATAAATAGATGGAAGTGTCCTGCTATAAGCTCATCATAGTGACACTAGGGAAACCCTATATTTCTTCCCTTCAAATATTTTTTAAACCCTTCACCGAAAAACCTGTTAAAATTTCCACATCCTTCACATGGTTCAGGTGACTCGACAATAGATTATGTTGTTATTCTTAACTTAGTTTCATCATTTGACACAACAATAGCATTAGTGACACAACCATGTTATGAGTTTGCATTTCCTGCTGACACAAATTGTCATGATGAGAGTATCGGTATTCAGATCTAGAGAAGATGTTGCACAAAAATATGTCATATTTGAGGTCATCTCAACCATCCCATCTGTTTGTCACAACCATTCCATTTGCATCATCTGTCCCCTCATCTAGCTTTAGTAATTTCCAAGCTAATAATCGAGCTTTAGTAATTCTTTGGTGGCGTGAATTAGATTTATTTTGAATTGATATTTTGGGATTTTTTACTCAGAAAGACAATAAGGAGGTTTCCTAAAAATTGTCTTTACTGATAGGTGGGGCTCTCATAAAACCCACTAAGCATATTTTATCTTTACTTATGGGCGGGGCTCTCAAAAAACCCATTGAGCCTAATTCTAATGAGATGGGTTACATGCCTTGGTAAAAAAGTAACATTATTTCATCTTTCACCTCAGATTGCTCAAATCTACATATAACATACTTGAATTCATGAATTTATATAAGAACCAATGAGAAGGAAAGAAAGAGATATTGAGTGTTGTATGTACTAGTTATAGTGCTATTTTGAAGCAGTGAGGTTACTAGTCATCTAGGTGTGAAAAAAACATTAAGGCTTTGAAATTTGAAGCATTTAGATGGTTGGAGTCTTTCAAGATAAATGGCACCTCAAATATTTAGAATTATAAAGTGTTTCACGTTGAAGGGGATGCTTAGAAACTCTACCTCAAGCTCAACATGCAATGTAGGTTTTCTAATCTTGAATGAAGTTTTTATAATGAAGGGACATGGAAAACTATAATATCGTAGAAAAAACACTTAATTTCCATTTACGTGAGGATGAACATGGAGAGTGCAGGTTCCATATAAAGTGGAGGAAGTTTTGCAAGATCCAAAAGAAAAAAATATGGAAAAATACAATAAATTTTTTCAAGCACCATTGAATCCTCCGTAAAAAAGTTAAAACCAATATATATATATATATATACAAACACACACGCACACACACAAATTGCAGAGAGTGTTCTAAACAATTTGAATATAACTTACATAAAACAAAGCTAAAGGAGAGTCTTTAAAGCCATCACTCTATTGCAAATGAGAAAATATATATCCATATATTAGAAGGAGAATGTTTGATCAGGATTCAGGTCTACCTAGAACCAAAGGAAAGTTACCAACCTACTTAAACATTATCAAAATATTTATATATAAATTGTTCATGTCGCTGATCTCCAAATCATCATATCAATGAAAGTTACCACCATGTATCTGGCCTTCATTGAATCATCATATCAATGAATATTGAAGCCAATATATATGGATCACTTGTTTAAAGCGGCTCAACGGTCCTCAAAATAACATATAAATGATTTACCAAGCTCCTCTCAGTGCAATATAATGCCCAACACAATAGTGACAATCGTGATTTTTCCTTGCGAACTCTAGTGTGGCTCCTGTATGATAGATGGGAGGATTATCGACCTTCACGGCCTTAGAAACTTCTAAAATATGTGCAGTCCTATAGACTCACCTATGTTCTATCGAGATCCTCAACTCCTTATTAACCATGTACTAAATCCCTGAGCCCTCGAACAAAGAATAAGCTTCTTGATCCAGGAAATATGATAGATCCGCAACTCGATCCTGAAGGGATTTGATAGGTTAATACCTTGACCACAAAAGAATGGCATCTCTACCCTGCAAATTACTATGTCTAGAAGAAGTCAGCTAAGAAAGGTCAATATCTTAATTGTAATTGGCGATCCATGTAATTTCCACTAACAAATTATAGCCTTCTATAATATGTTGGACCCCTCAGCCCTCCTATACACTATAATGGTGCAAGTTAAATCCTTTGATAGAAGATATACATGAAAAAAATAACCCCTAAAAGAATAATAAAATGAGAATACCTCCATGAATAAAAAAATAGAAAAAATTAACTAGCTAGGTTGATATTTGGTATCATCGAATTTGGTTTGTTCGCTAAGGTGAAATTGGATTCCAACAAAGCTAGCGAGAGGATCTCACTTGAAACCCTAGCTTATTGAAAATTCACCTAAGCATCCAATAAAAATGCAGAGATAATATATTGAGATTGAATGTCTTCCCTTAATCCTTCCTTATTCATTTATATGTTTCAATTGGGCCTTTTACAAGTTTCTATAATTAACCATAATACCATCGAAAAATACTATCAACAAATTCCTTGGGAAAATAACATGTCCTTCATAATTATTTATTAAAATCCCCCTATTTTCCCCCTTTTCATTATAAATCGAGAGTCCCCTTCTTCCGAAAATCCCCTTGTTGCTAGCTTAAGGGAACAAAGGTCTAGCAAGGGTGTCATCTTCCATCAGTTAGTTGGCTGGGGATTTTATAGTCCTCCCCACCCAAAATTTCTTTCCCTCAAGAAATTTAAGTGTTGGATGCTTCAATATTTATTCTCATTCCCAGGTGGTGTCCCATGAAGGAAAAAAATTCCATTGCACTAGATATTCCCTAATGGTACAACTTCTCAACTTCCTTTCTCGTACTTCCAACACCTCCTTTGGAGTCAAATCAAGGTGCATATATTTATCTAATGGAGTAAAATCAAGTGATGAGAAAATATGCTTCCCATTATCCTTATTCAAGAAAGATACATGAAATATGCTGTGTATATTGCTATTTTATGGAAGCTTCAATTCATATGTGAATTCTCTTGTTATTCAAGTAATTTGATAAGGTCCATAAATTTTTGGTTTCAATTTTTCTGCCCCATTCTGATTCATCATGGACTATCAGTAAGGATGTAGATGGGAGTACGTTATATCTCCCACTTCGAAAATCATCTTCACTATTTTCCATTCCTCATATAATTTTTGTTGATTATGGGTTGTCTACATGTTATCCTTAAGTTCCCTTAGAATATCTTGGCACTTTTGGATGCAATCATTAGCCATTGGAGCTTAACTATCTCAAAATGTTATTTCTGCAAAATATATTGCTTCATATTTTTGTACAATTCTCAGAAGGGTGACATTCATGTGTACATGTGGTGTCGTGCTATAGGAATATTATCCTAGATATAACCACTTCACCCATGCCCTCTACTACCCCATGAAATAGTTCCACAAGTATCCTTCCAACCATTTATTCACAACTTCCATCTATCCATCTATCTGCATGTGGTTGCTCATGCTAGGAGTGATATCCATACCCACTAATATGAATAAATCCTACCAGACTGATACCATGAATTTTATATCATATCCATTGATGATGGTCTTAGATAAAACATGCAGTCAAAAAAATTCCGAGAATAATCATTCTACGATATGTGATGCAAATATTTTGGAGGAAATGGAGAAAAGTGAGCATAATTGGTTAGCCAATATACCACAATAAAGATAAAATATTTAGCATGTGTTGAGGGTAACCCTGTAATCAAATCCATGTAAAGAGATTCCAATTTCTACTTTGAAATAGGAAATGGTTGTAGAAAACCTACTAGGTGTGTGTGTTCTTCCTGATATGTACTATACTCATGAGCATATCTGATAATGTACTCCTTGAGATCCTTCCATGTGAACCTCTCCCTGATGATTCTATAAGTCTTTAGAAACCTCAGGTTTCCTATTAGGGAGATTCGTTGGAAACCCGCATGATATTTGTAATAACCCTTGGCTGATTTTCATATAAATAAAATATAAGACCAAGGTCATGGGACACATATTTCAAGCTAAATGTTGGGAAAACACAATAATGGGTATCATTGGTGATTAATTTATGGCTATGGAAATTGAAAAAGCAGAGTGGAAATAATTGGCATTTTATTTATTAAATAAAGGAAAATAGGAGAAAAGGAAAATGAAGAGACATATATTTTCGTGAGAGGCAAATTGAAGGAAAAATGAAGAAAATAGAGTCTTCAATGATAAAATGGCTTACGGGGATCAATCAACAGTTTTTTTTTTGTTAGCCTTTTAATAGTTTCGGGTTGAGATCTCTTCTGTTATCTTATTCTCTCACACTCTTGCATACTTAGAGAATTTTTGGAGAATTATTAGAGAAATTTTTCATACATTAGATTTGGAGAAAGAAGGAAAAGGAAATAAGGAAATCACAAGGGAACAAGTGGATGAACAACTACACATGGATTTATTTTCATGTAAGAGGTTACATGGTGATTTCCTTGCTGATTTATGGATGTATGGTATATGCATGTGATTATCTAGTTATGTGATATCATTTGCATGGATATTATCTTGGATTGGAAATGGTTTTAGAATTTCCTTTCCATTTCCTAGATAGCCATGGTGTTGTGGGTTTTTCCACTTGATTGTTTTCTGATTTGTGCTCATAATTACTTATGTTTTTGGGTTGTAAAAAATGATTTAGAAGCCCCAGAACAAATTTTGTTGAGTTACTAGTCCTGGAGCCTAGGTTGGGAAAAACAGTCCTAAACCCTTGGTGGGTTGAGTTACTAGTCCCTAGAGTTGGGTTGGACAAACACTTTGGAGCCCTCGAAGGATGTGGGTTGAGTTACTAGTTCCTAGAGACCTTAACAACCTGGGTAGAGATCGATCTAGTTGGTGTTAGTGATGTCCAACCATGGAAGTTAAATCACTATGGTTGTGGGTTGAGGTGGTTTCACCTCAAGAAGCCCTGGTTTTGTTTTGTTTTGTTTTTTTCAATGACATCCTACATTCATGCTTGGAATATGGTGTGCAGGTGGTTGGATGAAAGAGAGATTTGGTTTAGCCCAATATATGGTCAGATGGTATGTGCAAGTACCTAACTTGGTTGGTATTTTCCTATTTTAATAGGAGACATTTCCTTATTGTGATATATGAGCATATGTAGTATTATATTAATGATATTATGGCTGAGTTTCCATGGTTTCTATGCAAGTTTTTTTTTTTTTTTTTTAATCTGTTATATGATGTGTACCATCTATGGCTCTTGTCATGAATTATTTAGTTATCGATTGATTGATGAATTTAGGGAATAATAATCATTTTTGTAGCTATGTGGAGGGGGAATATATCCTTCTTGGTAATTCTTAGATGAATCTCAGACTCTTATGAATAGATATTCATTCATGACTTGTAACTCTTTTGTTTTCCATGTGTTTGATGAATTGTCTGTTATGGACTAGGCATGTATTGGGTTAGTTATTTTCCAAATTTTATATAATTATCCTTGTCCTCATGTAAATAATGATTTTAGAAAGTCTTGAGATGTTCTGTGCAGTGGTCTTGAGGCTATTCTAAAGAGTGGCTCAGATCTTGCCACCACACCCTCTGAATTGTAGATTTTTGGCTCTAACCACATGAAAGCAGTGTCATGTGTGTGGTTGGAGCCCTGTAACTACACTTTTTCCTTGTTTTTCATGTGATTGGACCTTAATATGTGATAAAATCAACCCCAACTCAGGGTTTGATCACTGGGGTGGTCCTTTGGTCCATGAGTGTCTTATAGCCCTTAGTGATGTTTCTGAGAATCCAATTGTTGGCCCCACCTTCATAGCCGAAGCTTGAAGGCCGGGTCATGTCATAGTAACTCTTTGTCTCATGTTTACCCCATCAGGATGGTGAAATTGGGTAAATGTGGGAGGAGGTGATTACAGGGTGGTATCAGAGCTTCCAGGTTCAAACACTTGGACTAGATGGGTTGAATGTGTTTGTCATGCATGCATGTTAGTTGTCTATGTGTTTGTTATGCATGCATTTTGATATTCACTATTACAGTTGTGTCTTCATGTAGAGGTTGATGGTGTAAGTGTTGGGATGTTTGATATGTTTCTTTCATAATATATACATATGTTGTGCTAATTCGGATTGACTATGCAGACGAGATAGCCTCCCTTGAACTTTGCTAAGGTATTTTTGGTTGTCTTTATATTTTTTTATATGACATGGGCTGTTTACATAAAGTAGAAGATTAGATATGATGAGAAAAATGGTGTATTATAGTTCATGTGAATCTCCTTATAGGTCATATGAGAAACAAATAGATGAGTACTCTCCTGACATAGAAGATACCTTGAGATGTTTAAAGGAAGAGACTAGGAGTTGCAAAGTAGATAATGATAGAATCATTTGGCACATGAAAGACTTGCTAGGGCACAAGAGAAGCAAGTAGAATTCAATGCATTTATCCTTGAAAGCTTATCATATTTGGAGAGGTAGGGACAACCACATATCAGTTATGGGCAGAAGGAAAGGAAAAATGAGGCATAAGGTAGTATGTCTCATGGAGGGCACATGTCAGACACAAATGACACAATAAAAGGTGGTAGATGAATAGATACACTTGATAGTATAGGAAGTGGTTATGGGTTCTAATATAGCTCCGGTTCTTATAGGTATTATGATCATCATGGTTATCATACTTATAGGAGGGGTGAGAAGGGGTACTTTGCAGATGATTGATAAATCCAAACCTCCTACATTCGATGGAGAGCTGAAGAAACCAGAATATGTAGAAGAATGGTTGCTTGGGATGAAGAATTTGTTCAGACTGCATGATTATATAGAGAATATGAATGCCAAGATAGATATTTTTAGTCTCAAGGGAAAAGTGGACATCTATTGGGAAGATGTGAAATGTTTTAGAGGCATCAAGACAGAGGAGTTGAGTTATCATGAGTTCAAGAGACTTTTCAAAAAGAAATACTTGTGTGATATATACTATGATGGTAAGGCTAAGGAGATCTGCGTGTTCAATATGGGATTTATGAAAAAAAAAGAGTATATGAATAATTTCTTGGAGCTACTGAGGTATGTACCATATCTTAAGGATGAGAAGATGGAGGTTTCAAGATTCATTAGTGTATTTCCATTATCATTTAAGGATCAGATTAAGTATGATGAGCCTCGATCTTTGGAGTAAGTAATTGGGAAGTTGAAACATTGTTATGAGAAGTCTATGCATAAAATAGAGCCTATGAAGGGTTGTAAAGGTAATCAAAATAATAAAGGAAAATGGAATAATAAGTGAGCAATACCACAAGATACAGGTAACAAAGAGAATGAAGTGTCATACAAGAAATTCATTGCAACTGATAGAGGATAGAGATTTCATTCTAAGGAGAAGAAAAGGGGTGATGGGAGGAAGCCTTTGCAATGTTGGACTTGTGGCATGGATCAACACAAGAGAGATTGTCCACAACATCAAGGTGGAAGACCTCATATTTACAGTGCTAAGGAGGAACTAATAGTTGGGTATGTTGGACAGATTATTCCTTCGATTTATGTAGCATTGGATAATAGATATGTTGATCATCATACATATATTATAGATATGAAAGGTACTATTTGTGATAAAAAAATTTCTATTTTGATTGACCCTATATCTAACTATAGTTATATCAGTTCTGACCTAGTGGAAAAGTGTTGCTTGAATGAATAAGTGCATGCAGAGTCTTGGTTGGTGACATTGGCTATAGGTACCAAGAAAAGAGTTCATCATTGGGTGAGATCTTGTACATTTGTGTTAAACTATATGCTTGCATGAACACATCTAGATGTGCTTCCATTAGGATCATACTATATGTTGTTGGGTATGGATTGGTTGTAAATTCACAGGACTAAGGTAGATTTCTATGATAACACTATCGAGTGTGTGGATGATGATGGAGAGAGGAGAATATTACAAGGTAAGAAGAAGCCTACTTCAATGAGAATGGTTACAACTATGCAGGAAAAGTGGAGTAGTAAGAAAGGACACGTATCTTTCTCAGTTCATATTTCTAGTGACAAAGGGAAGGATTTTGAGGATGTTGAAGTCTAAAAGAGGTATATCGTTTTAAAACAGTTTCAATATGCATTATTAGTAGATATTTCAGACTTACCACTTCATAGGGAAGTGGACTTTTCTATTGATTTGATGTCTTGTGAAACACCAACATCTAAGGAACCTTATAGAATCAACACTCGAGATTTGGTTGAATTGAAGTTGTAGCTTAAGGAAATGCTTGATAAGGGACAAATTAGGCCAAGTGTGTAACCTTGGGGTGCACCAGTATTTTTTGCATGGAAGATGGATGGTACTCTCACGTTGTGCATTAAATACAAGAAGTAGAAGAAGGTGATAATCAAGAATAGGTATCCTTTGCTGGAAATTGATGACTTGTTTGATCAGTTGAAGGGAGCAATAATGTTCTAAAATATTGAATTGAGGTCATGATATCATCAAGTATGCATTGAAGAAGTAGACATCTATAAAATCACATTCCATACTAGGTATGGGAATTATGAGTTTGTGGTCTCTATTGTTTTAACTAATGCTCCAACTAATTTCATGTGTTTGATGAATAGTGTGTTGCATCCTTATCTAGACAACTATGTTATAATGTTCATTAATGACATATTTATATATTGTAAGGATGAGAAAGAGCACATAGAACATCTAACAACACTGTTAATATTGTTGAGAGAGCGTCAGTTGTATTCTGGGCTTAACAAGTTTAGTTTATTTCAGTCAGAATTTCATTACTTGGGGAATGTTATTTCCAAGGAAGGTGTACCAGTGGATCTAGAAAATATTAGAGGTATTATGGTGTGGGAAACATCTAAGAATGTGCATGAGTTCATATCATTCGTGGGACTAGCAGGTTATTATAGGAGGTTCATCATGAACTTCTCATGGATTGCCTATCCTATCACATATTTACAGTGAAAAGGAAATAATTTTGAATGGACAAAGGAATGTGTATCTAGTTTTGAGAAGTTGAAGAAAATTTTCACAACTTATTTGGTCTTGAAGATTTCAGATCTAGATAAAGAGTTTGTGGTATGTACAGACTCTTACAAGTGAGGAATTTTTGGAGTCCTGATGGAAGAACGATAGGTAGTGTGTTATGAGTCAAGGAAGTTGAATTAGCGCGTGCAGACCTATGTGACTCATGATCTTCAGTTGGAAGCTATCATTATTGCATTAAGTAATTGGAGACACTATATTATTGGTAGGAGGTTCATCTAAATTAGTGATCATAGTGGGCTAAGGTACTTGTTTGATCAACCTAATCTGAATTCCAAACAAGCTAGGTGGTTGGCTACTCTTAGTCAGTTTGACTTAAAGATAATGTACATCAAGGGAAATGAGAATAGGGTTGCAGATGCTCTTAGTAGAAGAGCATAGGTG
Organism: Pinus albicaulis; assembly: GCA_034641835.2. NCBI lineage: Eukaryota > Viridiplantae > Streptophyta > Pinopsida > Pinales > Pinaceae > Pinus > Pinus albicaulis. The sequence goes on from CM076569.1 coordinate 789,836,965, forward strand.
AACCAAATTTCAACCGTAAGTTCTTATGGGACAAAATTGCAGGAATGAACCTTGCAGGCATGATGACAAGATGAAAAGTACCACTAACTTAAGCATAGGATACATCAACACATTACATGTAATATGAGTATCATCTCATAACAAATGTCTTGGTCATATTTCAGAACAAGATTTATGTGTCAGATGATGGTGACTTCATGAAGCTTATCTTGAGGGAATTTCATGTTAAGTCATATTCAGGTCACACGGGATATCAGAAGACATTGAAAGGAGTTACAAAATTATATCATTGTCTAAACTTGAAGAAATAGGTGGTTTTGTTTGTTGCGAGATGTTTGGACTGTCAATAGGAAAAAATAGAGTGTAGGCATCGAGGTGGTTATTTAATCTGATCTCGATTCCAAAATGAGAATGGGAGGTCATTTCCATGAATTTCATTACAGGTTTATGAAGGACATCAAAGCAGCAGGATTCCATCATGGTTGTTGTTGACAATTTAACTAAGGTGGCTCACTTCATTGCAATTAATTCTACAAATTCATCTAGTAAGGCAGCTCATATTTTCATGAGGGAGATAGTGAGGTTGCATGGTGTTTCTAAGAATATTATATCTAATAGAGATTCCAAGTCGACTTCTAGGTTTTGGAAAGAGTTGTTTTTAGGTTTGGGTAAAAAGTTGGCCTTCATTACAGCTTATCATCCATAGATAGATGGAAAAGAAGAGAGGATTAATAGGATTCTAGAGAACACGCTGAGAATGTATCTCATACATCAACAATCGAAGTGGGAAGAGTATCATCCACTAGTGTAGTTTTCATATAAAAATGAGTATCAAAAGTCCTTGAAGATGAGTTTGTTTGAGGCACTTTATGGGAAGACTTGTAATACTCCTATTAGCTAGAGTGATCTAGTGATAATGATACTAATTAGACTGGATTTTTTGGTAGATATGGAATATTAAATGTAGGTTATCAAGAGGAATTTTACGGTAGCATAGGAAATGCATAAGAGTTATGTAGATAAACATAAGGTATTTAAGGAGTTTCAGGTTGGGGAACATTTGTACTTTCACATCAATCCCAAGAAGATATCCTTGAGGCTTTTTTCATGTGACAAGCTGGAACCTCAATATTGTGGGCCTTTCGAGATCCTTGAGAGGATTGGACTAGTGTCCTAACAAATTTCACTACTTCCAAGAGTGAACTTCCATGATATTTTCTGTGTTTCATTGCTTAAGAAGTATGTCCAAATTGTTGATCATGTGATTGATTGTTTTGTATTGCAGGTGGAACCACATGGAGAATTCTAGCCAAAAACACAATGCATATTGCAACAAAAATATCTCATGCTCTGGAACATAGTATTTGACCACGTTAAAGTGCAATGGAAGCACTTTAGGCCCGATGAAGCTACATGGGATATGGTTGATCAGATGTGGGATATGTATCCTTCTCTATTTGCCAGTTGATCACATGCATTATGGTATATGCGTTTGAAGTTGTGTTGGTTATATGTATATGCATATGTATGTGGTAAATACCACATCGAGTTGTATTATAAATATCCAATAAGTGGTATGGTGTTCATGTTATGATGGTCATGGTCTCGATAATATGATATGATGTTAAAGCTAAATCGAGTTGTGTTATAAAGCTCCATGGGAAACATCTGTTTTGTTGTTTTATAAGTGTCATTGAATAATCAAGATAGTGTTCCCCCAAGGGGAAGGGGTTTGTAACAACCCCTAGTTGATTTTCATGTGAATAAAATATAAGACCAAGGTCATGGGACACATATTATAAGAGGAATTCCGAGGAAAACTTAGTAATGGGCATAACTGGTGATTAATTTATGGCTATGGAAGTTGGAAAAGGTATTGGAAAAGACAAAGTTGAAATAATTGGCATTTTACTTATGAAATAAAGGAAAATAGGAGAAAAGGAAGGTGAAGAGACACATATTTACAAGAGAAGGAAATTGAAGGAAAATTGAAGGAAAATGAAGAAAATATAGGCCTCAATGAAAAAAAGGATTCTGAGGATTAGTTATAGTTTTTGTTGGTTATAAATTTGACAATTTTGGGTTGATCTCTCTTCCATTCTCTCATTATCTCACACACTTGCACACTTAGAGTATTATTGGAGCACTTTGACATACATTTGATTTGGAGAAGAATCCAAAGATAATAAGTAAAACAAAAGGGAAGATGTGGATCAATAACTAAATCTAGATTACTTTGCAGGTAACTATTTGCATGAATGATTTCCTTATTGATTTATGGATGCATGGTATATGTGTTTTATTATTTGTTTATGTGTTGTCATTGGCATGGATATTTTCCTATATTGATAGTGGTTTTAGCCTTGCCTTACCATTTGTTGGATATACATGATTTTTGTGGGTTTTCCCACTTGATTGTTTTATAATTGGTGCTCATAATTCCTTATGTTTTTGGGTTGGAAAAAATGCTCTGTAAGCCGTAGAACAACTTGGGTTGAGTTACTAGTCTTGGAGCCTAGGATGGGAAAATGGTCATGGAGCCCTTGGTGGGTTGAGTTACTAGTTCCTGAAGCTAGGTTGGACAAAATATTTGGAGCCCTATAAGGTTGTGGGTTGAGTTTCTAGTTCTTGGAGCCTTGGATAGCTTAGGTAGAGACCAATCTGGTTAGTGTTAGTGATGTCTGACCTTGGAGGTGGAATCTTTGTGCTTGAGGGTTGAGGTGGTTTTTCCTCTTTAAGCCCTAGTTTTGTTTTGTCTTGGTTTATTCCATGATATACCACATTCATTCTTGGAATATAGTGTGAGGTTATTGGATGAAAGAGATATTTCGTTCAGCCAAATATATGGTCAGGTGGTGTGTGGAATTCCATGACTTTGTTGGCATTTTCCTATGTTAATATGAAACATATCCTTATTGTGATCTATTAACATTTTTATTATTATATTGGTCATATTATGGCTGAGTTGCGATGGCTTATATGATGGTTATTTTATTGTTATGTGTTGGTTATATGATGTGTACTATCAATGGCTATTGTTATGAATCGTTTCATTATTTATTGATTGATGAATGTATGGACTAATAAGTGTTTTTGTAGATCTGAAGAGGGCACAAAGCCTTATTTTTCATTCTCAGATGAATCTCAGACTCTTATGATCATATATTCACTCATGACTTGTAACTCTTATGTTTTCCATGTGTTTGACAAAATATTTATAATGGACTAGGCATGTCTTGGGTCAGTTCTTATTCAAGTTTTTTATGATTAGATTTTTCCTCATGTTAATAATGATTCTAGACAGCGTCATGGACTTCTCAGTAGTGGTCTTTTGGGTGGTCTAGAAAAGTGGCTCAAATCTCTGGACTGTACCTTTGAACTAGAGATTTTGGGCTATAACCATGTGGGAGCAATGTCATTCATGTGGTTGGAGCCCTATAACCAAAAAATTTCCTTATAGTGCATGTATTTTTGGCTTACCATGTGAGAAAATTAGCCCCAAGTCAGGTTATGGTCACCCGAGTGTCATGTAGTCCTGAATGATGTTTGTGAGAATCCAGTTGTCGATCCAACCTTCATAATTGAAGCTTGGAGGTTGGATCTTGTCATAGTAAGTCTTTGTCTCATGTTTACCCTGATAGGACAATGAAAGTGGGTAAATTTGGGAGGAGGTGATTACAATATTCACCTTCAGCTAGGATTTAGGTACTAAATAGATATATTCTTTATAATAGACAGTGTCATTGACAAATCAGTATCGACCATCCTATGACTAACCATAAAGGATCTCACAATTTCTCTAGTTCTTCAAGTATTCCACCAAAAGACGAGACTTCAATTCTACTGCAACGTCTATGTGAGAAAATTTATTTTGTATTCTAGATAAGTCATATGCTACTGTGTTTCTCTTTCCTTTGATATATTTGATCTTGAATTCATAGGCCTAGATCTTGCTTACCCATTATTTTTACATGTCATTCAACCCCTTATGATATAGGAAGTACCCAAGACTATTATTATATGGTTTGACCTTAAACCTGTTGCTCAACAGATATGGAAAAAACTTGGTCAATGTGTGCATAATTGTAATATCCCAAGTCTGGAACAACTAGCAAGGCATGACTGGAAAACGCATTTTCCAGTAATGGCTGCTACAGGAATTGAAAATAGGACCTGGATCCCTTAGAAAAATGTATCTAAGTCTGAAATCCAAGATATGGCTTCCAAGGAAATCCTTCTAGAGTGGTTAAACAGATCTCCCACTACTAGATGTCCTCAAAAAGTGCCCAATGAAGGGGGCTGCAACAATGTAAACACAAGAGCTGGAATGACAATGTTATTTTACAACCATGAGTATATGAAGGTCTAAATATCCAACATATAATGTTATAGCAGTAAATAAATTAAATTTTCTCGAGGAAAAATCCACTCAAGAAAGGCAATGCAAGCCTCAATAAGACATGTACATGGAAATGAAGAAACACTGCTACATATATGAAACCCTTGGCTATGACAGTGCAATATATTAGGGATAACTACTAAAAAATGGTTTCAATACATGAATATGACAATGTGTGGCTCAAATACAATAGGGGAGCAAAGCTCTAACACTTACAAACAATAATGCATCAATCCTCTTAAGGATTGGCTGAAATATACAAAATGGCAAAAATGCTAGAGTTGCTAGGCAACTGCTACAACTCAAATCTGGAACTAAATAGAGAAGGTTGAATATGACAAGCAATATGAAGTAGACCTCCTCCAATGGATCTCCTAAGTGGAAGGCTGATCCTTACACTTGAGATCTCACCCTCCAATCAACCTGCAATCCCTCACTGCAAGCGCTCCATGAAAATAACGCAGTCTAAGAGGCTAACTGCGTTGTAGGTGGAATAGAATGATTTGGCCAAGTGCCAAGATCTGCAATAAGCTCTAATAGCTTCCAAATTGATCCTCCAAAGGAAATAAATAATCTCCCTCTGAAAATAAGCAATGGAAGAGGTGTTATGACTTCTCACTACAACACCCTGCAACACAGAATTATGTTTCTGCAGCAGTAACACTATCCTAGAGGAGGATGCTTGGCCTCAAGCCTAGATGTGAGAAAAATCAGTACAAATCCTTCAAGATGCTTCTCAAGAAAGGATAAGGATTCCTAAGCAGGATATCCTTGTGCTAAGAAGCACAACAACTCAACTAAACAGCCGGGATTGCAGAAATGTCTAAGCAGACATGAAATCAATAATCATATGAATGAATAACAATGGTTGCATTGCCCTCCTTTTAAACACATGAGAGCTCCCTCTCCATGGGCCCTACTCTATTAGGGTTTCCTCCTTCAAGGAATATTCCCTCCTCTATCTCTGCACTATCCCATGTAGTGCTTTCTACCTCATACCCTGTGCTGTTTGACTTGGTCAAACTTAACCAAGCCTCTTTGCAAATGTCTCCTTTCACACATGAGGGTGTGAAATATAGTTCCAAGGTTGATCCCCTTTCATACTAGAGGGAGTTATCCATGTTTTTTTTTTCATTGGGCCTCCTTACCCAATTATTCAGTTTATAAGTGAAATTATCAAAATCAAATGTTCCAATTTATTGAAGGAAAAATTTGGAACATTACAGTCCTCCCCTCCCAAATGTTGCTTGTCCTCAAGAAATTGCAAGGATAGAACTGGAAAGTCTCCACTTAAGGCATGGAGTTAGAAATTTGATGAGGAATATCTTCCCCATGTGGAACCTCCATCCCCAAGCAATTATCCAAACAAAATGAGTCACCTCCCAACATGGCAACTCCTAAAAATCTCCTTCCACCTCAAGCTCCGGAAATGAAGGTGGGCTGAAAATCTGAACATGGTAAGCATTATAGCTTACCCCAAGCTGTCCTCCTCTCCACTTATGATAAGTGTAGAGTGTGTGCTGATCCTGGGCTGCAAAATCATTTCCCTTAAATGGCAAAGTGAAGAAAAATCCTCAAAAGAGTTCTCCTCCAACAGTGAAGAACAAGCTGTCCCAAAATGTTTCATCCATGATGAATAGGACATGATCATCATAGAGTACCCCAATGAGAAGTTTGCTGCAAGTTTTACATGATGATGCATAATACAAAAAATATCTCAAGAGGATACAACGTAGTCTCATCCACTGTAACTCCAAAAAATAGCATGGCAAGTAATATGCAAAATCCATCACATCTACTAGTGGATAGTAAATGGTTGAGTGTGTCAACAATACATGATAAAATACTTGCCCCTAATTATACAATGGATGAATATAAATCTCATGGCCCACCTCAAAATAGAATAAACATGTGGTTGTGGTGGCCATATCTCCTCCCATGCTCCCACTAAAACATGTAGTGCAGAATATAGGGAGATTTTATCCCCTCAAGGACACATCCAACTTATGTGCCAATCTCCTAATCATGCTCTCAACAAGAATATAACCAATATCAGCAAGTGAAGATATGATCAGTACAATAATTAAGGAAATACTAATGGCTTCATGTGGTGCTTAAGGATACCAATAGTCTCCTAGGTGTGTACAGCGCAGTTTTACAAGCTGCTGCTCGAGAAAAGTACAAGGCAAAATGTTTCTTTTTACATGGTCAATCATGCATGTCTTTATATGGTGAATGTTTGGATGAAACAACTAATCATACATGTGATAATAAAAATTTTTCCAAAGGACACATAAACGATGGCTACCTCCATCATATAGATTGGCCCAACTATGAAGATGGAGCAATATGAAAAGCTTGCCGTCTTGTGAAGCAATGCACTGCATAGTAATGGTAAGAGTATGAGAATCAATGAATGTCTGAACAAAATTCTTGCCATATGCCGGAATTGAAATGATACATGGATCCATGAGTGAGCTCTCCATAGTTTTTTGGCATGCTATGAAGATGAATGAACCATGTGCTACAAGAAAATAATCCTCCTCATGCTTGGAAACCCAAGTCAAGAAGAATATGTCATAGTGATACATGCCTCTATCCACTATTCTATCATCCTCACCTCCTCTTTTTTCACCAAGTCCATTAAAAGTGAAGTGATCCTAGGGACACCTCATCCATAAGTCTCTGCTGCCAAGTGATAGCATTGTAAGCTCATGCAAATAAGCTCTTGTCAATACAAATATATGTTCTTTGACATGCTCCTTGTCAAAGAATCCTCTAGTAATGTTGCTGCAAATAAGAAGTTCCTCCCAAGGTGGAAGTACCTCTTGATCATATGAGTGCATGGAGATAATGCCATCTCCTCCTCTTGCAACATTATGCTAAGTGTGAGAGAAAATCTGCTCTTTCTCTTCCAAGAACAAGAAAAGCAAAAAAAATATGTTTTTGCCCCCCCATACTCCCATCATACAACTTATGTGATGAAGACACAATGAATGATATGAGTATCACATCAACACCATGCATCCATGCTCTATGTTGCCCAATGATGCAAGTATCCTGCCATCTCTCCTCCTTCCTCGTACTCTTAGAAAGAGTGTATGTCAAGTGATGGCCAAACTCTTTCAAGAGTAACCAGCGCAACCAAGCCTCTTGATGCCTGGTGTCATATAGTTGCAAGTAGCCTCCTAGCTCCTTGCTCATCAACCAAATCCACTCAATCACTTGTGGATGCTTTCTCCTTTTCTTCATCTTAGTACTCCTCCCATGAGAGCTACCATTCTCCCAAACCAAATCTCTGTCTTTTCACTTCATGGGATCTTGAAATGCAAGCTTCTCAAGGATTAATGAGACCCTATAAGGACCCAAATAGGTGGCAGGAAAAAACCTCCCATCATGATGTGCATGGCTCAAGTAATTTACAACACAAGCATGAGAGATGTTATCCATCCAAAGATGTCCTCCATGGTGTGTTGAAGTGCACCTCTAATGAGATATCCCCTTGAGACCTCCCTCTCAACAATACTCTTCCAAACCAATGAGGTCTTGGATCTACTGAAAGTAGAAGTTTCCCTTTGAGCTGAGAGGATCTCATTGAGAAAGTGTCATCTTGAAAGGAGAGAGGGTTTCTCACTCCAAGATGTCTACTATCATCCTTCAAGTCTTCAAACCCCAACCTCAAGTGTGATATGCAATCCAAAAATGGCTCATGAGAATGGTGTTTTGCTTCCTCCTTGAATGTTTCTATGTTGCACAACGTAGTGCAACCAAGATGCTCTATGGTAGAAGTGTGATTTGACCCTTGGTCATGTAAAAGTAAATTTCCACAATTACCAAAAGAAATTGTTGCAACAATAGAATGTGGAAATATTTTCATACCTGGATGATATTTGGGAACTTCTTGTAGGGCTGCAAGAGTTCCTTCCTCCAAAGTTTTGGCTGCCCCAACTGTTGATGCATGTGGCTACTCCTCCATGAGTGTGACAACGTTAGGACAAAGCTCCTCAAGTGGTGTGAGCTTTTCCACCTTTGTGCTTTCTCCATCAAAGGTTTGGATTAACCTTTGAGTGAACTCTGCAAAAGTCTTCACCCTTGCATGGCTCAAGTGGTTGCACCACCAAACATAGGCTTCACCCTCCAAGTGTAGTGTTGATATTTCAACAACTTCTTTCCCTGCTACAGGATGTAGTAGGAAAAATGCCTACAACTTTCTCACCCAAGTTCTTGTTGTAGATACCCCAACAAAAGTAGATAACAGAAATCTGTCGCCTTTGATTTCTCTTCTGCTGCAGGGTCTCTCCTCTTCCTTCAACTGGATGAAATGAGGAAAATATAGAGTCTCCTTCAAGGCTATAGGTTGAGATCTGTACTCAACAAGGTAATCACGTAGAATTTGATAATCCAAGTGTTCTTCATGCTTGTCTTCACTTTGATGAGAATAGGAAGTGCATGGTCCTTTCTCCTCTTCTTGCTCTTCCTCTTTGGCAGGGTCTTCTTATTTATGAATACTGATGAGAGAAATCTCATCTTCTTCATCATTCTCATCTTCTTGGGCTTAGACTCATAGGCCGAGCCAAGAAAGTTGCTCTGATACCACTGTAATATCCCAAATCTGGAACACCTAGTAAGGCATGACTGGAAAATAAATTTTCTAGTAATGGCTGCTACAGGAATTGAAACCAGGACTTGGATCCCCTATATCAATGTATCTAAGTCTCAAATCCAAGAGATTGCTTCCAAATAAATCCTTCTAGAGTGGTTAAACAGATCTCCCACTACTAGATGTCCTCAAAAAGTGCACGATGAAGGGGGCTCCAACAATGTAAACACAAGAGTTGGAATGACAACGTTATTTTACAACCATGAGTATATGAAGATCTGAATAGCCAACATATAATGTTATAGCAGTAAATAAAGTACAATTTCTTGAGGAAACATCCACTCAAGAAAGGCAATGAAAGCATCAATAAGGCATGTACATGGAAACGAAGAAACATTGCTGCATATATGAAACCCTTAGCTATGACAGTGCAGTATATTAGGGATAAATACTAAAAAATGGTGTCATTACATGAATATGACAATGTATGGCTCAAATAAAATATGGTAGAAAAGCTCTAACCCTTAGAAACAATAATACATTAATCATCCGAAGGATTGGCTGAAATATACAAAATGGAAAAAATGCTAGAGTTGTTGGGCAGCTGCTGCAACTCAAATTTGGAACTAAATAGAGAAGGCTGAAGATGATGAGAAATATGAATTAGACCTCCTCCAATGGATCTCCTAAGTGGAAGGCTTATCCTTACACTTGAGATCTCACCCTCCAATCAACCTGCAATCCCCCACTGTAAGTGCTCCATGAAAATAACGCAGTCTAAGAGAGTAACTGCACTGTAGGTGGAATAGAATTATTTTGCCAAGTGCCAAGATCTAAAATAAGCTCTGATAGCTTCCAAACTGATCCTCCAAATGAAAGAAATACTCTCCCTCTGAAAACAAGCAATGGAAGAGGTGTTGTGACTTCTCACTACAACACCCTGCAACACAGAATTATGTTGCTGCAGCAATCAGACTGTCCTAGAGGAGGATGCTTGGCCTCAAGCCTAGATGTGAGACAAATCAGTACAACTCCTTCAATATGCTTCTCAAGAAAGGATAAGGATTCCTCAGCAGGATATCCTTGTGCTAAGCAGCACAACAACTCAGCTAAACAGCCGGGATTGCAGAAATGTCTAAGCAGACATGAAATCAATAATCACATGCATGAATAACAATGGCTACTTTGCCCTCATTTTAAACAAATGAGAGCTCCCTGTCCATGGGCCCCACTCTATTAGGGTTTCCTCCTTCAAGGAATATCCACTCCTCTATCTCTGCGCTGTCCCATGCAGTGCTTTCCACCTCATACCCTGCGTTGTTTGACTTGGTCAAACTTAACCAAGCCTCTTTGAAAATGTCTCCTTTCACACATGAGGGTATCAAATATAGTTACAAGGCTGATCCCCTTTCATACTATAGGTATTTTATCCATGTTTGTATTTTCATTGGGCCTCCTTACCCAATTATTCAACTTATAAGTGAAATTATCAAAATCTAATGTTCCAATTTATTGAAGGAAAAATTTGGAACATTACAATAATTTCCAATATCTCCTTATCATAGATAGATGGGTAATATTATAATCATTGAGGTTCCTAATCTAAAAATAAATTGGGTGATGGTTCTATGTTATAATGACACTAATTCCTTCCCCAGAGGCATCACACTCCAAGACAAATGGCTAAGAGAAGTCTAGAAATGCTACAACTAGGAATGCACTCATCACTCTCTTAAGTTTCTTGAGCACTTCCTCTACTACCTTTGACCATGAAAATTCCCCCTTCTTAGTCAGATCAGTATACTAGGCTGCCAATTGTGAATACCTTTTGAAAAACCTTCTATAATAAGTGTATATTACCAAGAAGCCCTCAAATCTATCACATTCCTTGGAGTGGGTCAATTAAGAATGGAATTAATCTTCTCCTAATGCACTTTGACCTCCTAGCCTCTATTCTCATGTCCTAGATACAACACCTTCATTAGGAAAAACTTACATTTGAAGATTTTTGTGTAGAATTATTGCGCATATAAAATTCCAAACACCTCATCCAAATGTTGTAGATGTTCCTCCCATGTATGACTGTAAATTAGGATGTCATCGAAGAATACCAACACAAATATGCACAGTTTCTTATTGAACAAATGATTCATACAAGACTGGAATGTAGCAGGGGTGTGGGTTAACCCAAAGTGAATAACCCTAAATTTGTAGTGTCCGTAGTGACATCTAAAACCTATTAGTGTAATATCTTGTTCTTGGACTATGATCTGGTGATATCTTGAGAAAATAAATAAATATTTGAGAGGTACTTTTCCCCCTTCAACTCATCCATCAACTCATCGATCCTAGCAATAGGATATCCATTCTTTATGGTCTTCTTATTCAGTGCCTCATAGTCTATACACATCCTTAAGGAACCATCCTTCATTTTGAACAATACTACAGATGAGGTGAAAGGGCTTGAGCTAGGTCAGACTTGTCATAATGATTAAGCTCCTAGATAACCTTCTTTGTCTCATTCATATATGATATGCGATGTTGATAATGGGTACTAATATTAGCTTTGACTCCTTCCTCTAGTTCAATGATGTGTTGAAATCCCCTATCTAGTGGTCGAACTGGTGGTATATCTTTGAAAACCTTTTGGTGATTCTACAATAATTCCATGATGTTAGGAGGATACTCTCTATGTTTCTCTGCTGGTATATTCTCCATAACTTGACATTTTATAGCTAACGATATTTCCATGTCAAAGATATGCCTCCATCCAGTTGGATGTCATGATATTGGGTGGGTATGAATGCATCCCTCTCAGCATCACCTTCTTACCATTTGGCCTTGTAAATGAAAATTCCAACTCCTAATTGTTCATTTTATGTCTCCTAATCAAATACAACCATTAGACCCCTGATACAACATATGAGTCTAGGTAGTCTACTATAAATAAGTTATCAATACTATTTATTTTCCCATTTTTTAACTCATGATTAGATTTTTTTTTGGTACAAGCATGAGAAATTGTTCTCCTTCTTCCCAGGAATCAAGGCTGTAAATCCTCCAAATTATTTAGTTTTCAATCCCCTTTTGGATACAAATTCTGCATCAATTAAATTGTGGGAGGAAACATCAATTTACATAGTCACCTTTTTCCCTTGTATCATGCCCATGATCCATAGAGTGTGATACTTTGGAACTCCTATAAGAGAAGAAATGAATCCTTCATGCATCTAGTCTTGTATTTACACTATCACCATTCCTCGTGATTCTTCCCGATCCTACTCTGGCCTTATCCCTCATCCTTTCTCTTAGAAAATAATTCGATATATTGGGCCTTTCATTTACTACATCGATATACTGATACACGAGGCTCCTGACAAGAGAAGCACATTCTCCTCCTTCTGAGGTCCCTTCTGGTCTCATCATCCATCTGGTTCTTCCCTCACCACTCCATCTGCAGTTTCATGATATATTTTCCCTTTTTTGGAAAGGTTGGTTTGGGAGGGAACTTGTTATTTGGTACTACATCCTAAATATCCCTTTCCCTTCTAACTACATATTGTAAGTTTATATTCTTGCAGGATCTTACCCACCAACAAAAGGGTTCTAAAAAACTTTCAATGACCAACATAATTATCAAACCCATTAAAATTTTAGTTAACAACACTGCTATTCTATTAAAATCAAGGATATAGGCTTCAACACTTCTTGTATGTTGAAGCTAATCTAAATACTTGAAGTGCAACTCAGGATCATTCCTTCTAAATATCTCTATCAACCTTTGTGTGAACTCTATATAGGAAGTGATGCTCACATTCCCTAGTGTGATTGTTATATTTTTAGACTATTCCTGTGCTTCTGCATGAAGATGTAAAGTGGTGTATTTGATAACATCCATCTCACATGGGGTTAATATAGAAATACATATCCATATTTTTCACCCATGACCTAGCTGAGCATTTTCCTGATCCATTAAAATAGGAAAGAATTAATTTCCCCACAATCTTCTGCAAATAATTGTTTGGTTGAGAACCTCCATACATTGTTGCATTTGTATATTGTTTTCTCCTCATAAAATAATAATCATTTATGTTCAAGATTTCCTTTACTTCATAAGGTAATTTTTGGTACTCCCACCTCCAAGTTTTGATTTTTTTTTCTATGGGTGAGAAGGATTCATGCACCCTCGAGGAATAATCCAAATATGGTGGCATAGTTCGTCTATTGCCATAAATATGTGGGATATTCTAGGGGTTGGTTCGCATATGTATATGTATTCTCTCACTGGAATGTGAACCACCTTCTCTATTATCACTCTTCTAGTTAGGATTCCCAAGGTGAGTTTAAGACATTTTTATGAGAAGCTCCATGATTACTTCTTGGGTTGTGGTGATATTTCCAAGATTATTCCCAATCCTTTAATCCTGGTGATCTCCCATTAGATCTTCTTCGTGTACTTCTTGTTCTTCAGTAATGTCCTCCAGATAATTTTTAGTCTTAAGTATTTTCCTTGGCCTCTAGATCTTCACCCTTTCATACTAGTGGAAATGCCTCTTGGGATCCCTCTAGTTTTTCTTACAATCACATCCCAAGGAAAAAAATAGGAGAAATACACTAATTTTTTTCAAGCACCATTGAATCCTTCATAAAATAGTTAAAACACAAATATATATATATATATATATATATATATATATATATATAGATATATATATGGAGTGAAAATATAATTCTAAACAATTTGAATACAACTTCCACAAACAAAGTTAAAGGAGATCTTGTCTTTAAAACCAGCATCTTATTGCAAGTGAAAAAATATATATCCATATACCAGAAGGAGAATGTTTGATAAAAATTCAGGTCTACCTACAACCAAAGAAAAGTTACCAAACTAATTAAACATTTTCATCATATTTATATATAACTTATTAGTGTTGTTGGTCTCCAAAGCAGAAAACCATGACAACCATGTAATTGTCCTTCAAAAAATCGATGTATTAACAAAAATAGAAGCCACTATATATCAATCCCTTGTTAGAAGCGGGTTTATGGTCCTAAAAATAGCATAATGATGTTTTCATGAGCCCCTCTAAGTGTGATATAGTTCCTAGTGCAACGGTGACAGTCGTGATCCTCCTTGGCATTAGGAACTCCGACATGGCTCCTGTATGATAGATGGGAGGCCTCTCAGACTGCAAAACCTTAGAAACCAATGAGATATATGTGGTACTATAGACTCACATACATTTTTTTGGGAGCCTTGACTCCTTATTAACCATTTACTAAATCCCTCAGCCCTCCAATAGAGAAGAAGCTTCCCAACCCTGTAAATTTGATAGATCCATAAATTGATCATGTTGGGATTCAATGGGTCAACACCTTCACTGTGAAATAATGGTGGATCCACCATGAAAATTACCTTATCTAGAAGAATTCAATCAAGAAAGGTCAATATCTCAATTGACATTGACGATCCATGTAATTTACACTGGTAAATGTTGGCCTTCTGAAATACAATGGACCACTCATCCCTTAGATAAATTGTAGTGGAGAAGGGTAAATCCTCTAAAAAAATACAATGGTTCCAAAAATACGCCATGAAAGAATGATAAATAGATAATACCTCCAAAAATTTAAAAAAAAAATTGAAAAACTTAATCAAGTAGGTTGATATCTGGTATCCCGGAGTTGGGTTATCGGTTAGGGTGAAACTAGATCCCACCAAAGCTAACGAGAGGATATCTCTTGAAACCCTCGCTTACTGAAAAATTTCCTCAGCCTCCAATCAAAATTCAAAAAGAAAATATCCAGATAGAATGTATTCCCTTCCTCCTCATTTTTTCCTTTATAACTTTCAATTGGGCCTTTTCTAATTTTATATAATTGACCACAATACCATCGGAAAATACCATCAACAAAAGCTTAGGAATATACCACATCCTTCCTAATTATTTATTAAAATACCCTTTTCCCCCCTTTTATTATAAACCAAGAATCCCCTTCTTCCAAAACTCCACTTATTGCTAGTCTGAGGGAACAAAGGGTCAACAAGTGTGTCATCTTCCAACAGTGAGTTGGTCGGGGATATTACAAGTTTTCTATGCAATGTATTATGCATGGATAGAGTAAAATGATAAATATTTAATGTTAACTTAGTAATTATAGTATTACATTGTTTGAAGTGTTTATGCTTTCTTTATAGGATGAATTTCGCTCCTAGGTGTGCCCTCCCTTCTCTACGCATGCCTTGAATGGTACCAATGGGATGTGAAGGGAAGAATTGACATTGAGAAAGTAAGGGTTCAACACTTTTGAATGACCTTGCCCTTATTATTTACCTATTATAAGGGGAAATATCGCAAGTAGGGGTATGCATTGAGGTGAATCAAAACGTTCATTATAATTCCCTATAGGCTTAGTTATTTTATAATTGTAATCATTCATGTTCTATAATGGTTTCTCCTCTGCAATAATCTATTTTCATGTAATGAAAATATAAAAGAAAAAAATTAAAGTCGAAGAGATGAGTTATATATGTTGGATGGAATATGAATAGTTAGTAGGAAGTTGGATATGATAGCTAAAACTCTAAATCCTCTTTTTTTTAGGTTCATATGTTCTACTACTTGCTAGAGATCAGTGACATGAATTTAATTTAACTTGCAAAACATTTTCTGGAACTCGCACCAATAGATATGGATAATTTTTGGCTATTTGTGAAAAATTATTTGTAGTGCAACTCACTAATGTTATATTAAGACATAATTGGGAAAGCATAAAGAAAATTTTAGAAAACTTTATGGACGCACATGAAATCAATAGACATGATGTATGGAGCTAGTATGGACTCTTTAACTCCTTTCAACCTATAAAATACACTATTCGATAAAGATTGGATATTTAAATCACAAATGGTAAGTATCCAAACCTCGTTTAAGGCTTATAATAAGTGAGTGGATGAAAAAAAATTGAATCTTGATGAAAATTTCAACATTCCATCCACCTCATCAGTGAACGAAAGCATTGGTGATAATTTGAGACTTTTTATTTAAAAAAATATTATGAAATCCTTGTTGACAGTTTTAGGTTTTTATTCCACTAATTGAAGATATGTTTACATGGAGTTTTGAAAAGTATATCATACAAATAATAGTACTAACGTAAAAGGGTCTTGCTTTTTCTTTCATTTCAGGTTGAAGAGTTCATCTCAAATGATTTCTTTGAAGTTTATTTGCAAGCCTCAGTCCTCTTGTGCTAGGCTTCATGATGGCCATGCTTCAAAATATTTAATAAGTATTAGTCATCAGATGATGATCATTGGTTGAATAAAAAATGTGTGTTGCATCTATGGGTAATAACTATTTCCACACCCCTTTAAATGTGATAATTTTATGTTTATATCCCTTTCATGAAACTAAACTAAAGTTTATATTTTTTTCATATCCACTTTCCTCAAAAAATGTTTGGATCATGAAAATATATTTCCATTAATAATTTAATTATTTGGTTAATTTTCCCTCTCCTATTGATCTCTTAACATTACTATTATCCTGGAATCTAAGAATTTCCATTGACCAATAGATTTATTTCATACAACCATAATTTGTTATATAAACCGTAGCAATGGTTAGAACCAATGGGATATCTAATTCAAGAAATTATCAAATACTTTCTCCATCACCTCATTTTGGGTGCAAAAGATGAATAAATCAGAACTAATTTCATTACGTGAAAACCTTGTTACTAAAGACTTTGGCCCTTTCTTTTCATTTGTTTCTTTAGACACCTAGCCATAATAATTGCGCCAAATTTACCTTCCTTTGCATAAAATCTTGAAGATATTGATCACCACGAGGGCTTCAATAGGGGAGAAATACCAATTGACGTGCATTAATATTTGGGGATATATATGGAAGAAAAAATAGCATAATATATTAAGCATATAATAGGGGGTAAAAGGTTTTTATATTGGTAGGTATAAAAAATGGAGCTCAAATTTAATGAAAAAATGTAAAGGGGTGTAAAAAATTTTAATGAAAAAATGGATACCTACAATATCAAGCGATAGTAGGGGTTTTCTTAATTGGTAAGATGTATTGGGTTCATATTTTTAGGGGGTTAAACAATGTCATTTTTAGAGGTATTTTCCAATATGTAGTTAAATTAAGCGTATTGATTAGTATGCTATAAAGGCGTGTGATATGTCACAGGTTCAAGTGTTAATCACATAGTAATATGCATGATTAGATACTCTATAAATACTCCTACTTTGGAATGGTATCAATTTATGTATCTTAATTCCATTTTCCTCATTGAGCTTCAATGTTGAAATAATGACAACAATTGATGTAATGATGTAATTATGGTAAATCTATTTTTATCATTTAGTCAGTTTCTGTAACAAAAATAAGTTATGTAACAAAGTATCCCATATTAATTAGCGATTTACTGAGAGGCTTGTAACATGGAGAAAAATTCTTGATCAAATAAGATTTCCAATCCCTTGCCCCATGGAGGTTTCCTTGATACATTGTCAAGGTTTTACCATGTAAATCTCTTGTGTTTCTTGCTATGTTCTTTTAGCTTCTCTTTTTTATGCATTTATTTCTTTGAATGTTATTGAGTACAAGGATCTATAAGTGGTATCAAAGAAAATGGATTCAAGATTACATTGAGAAAGCCGCTAGAGAAGAAAAATATAACCCTACCACTGTCGAGAAATGAAGAGTCATCGGTTAAATAGGAGAAAAACACAATCGCATTGTGATAGAGCATAAAAATGTAGACTCATTATGCCAGAGCATAAAGACACATTATCATTGTGACAAAGGAGGTTGGTCAATTATTAGAAGGACACAGCCAGAGGGAATCAACATAGATTTTTTTTTTTAATTAAAAAAAGTCGAGGTTTTGAAATCTCCACCAGAGAGAGTTGTTTGAAGTATAGATTTGTTTATTTGAATTCTTAGATGCCGAAATCCACAAATAAGTCATCTTTGTGAGGAATAAGAGTCAAGGAATCTGTCTGAGAGACTGCCTCTCTGACTGAATAACGGCGGCGAACCTATGCTCTCATTGAAGAACATTGTCGAACCCATTCCTTGGTTGTTGTCCTTTCTATGTGGATCCCTGCTTCTCTAAATGAAGAAATCCACCAAAAAACCCTACTCCTGGGTTTTTGTCAATGCTAATAATTCTTGTCGTCGTTGTTGGAGTCTACGTATGTGAAGAGCGAACATACCACTATCTTCAAGTCATTCATCTCTTAAGTGAAGAGAACTTTCTTCGAGCCATCGAGCCATTACGAGTGCCACTTGTGGAAAATTGTGGATCGATTAAGGAGTTCTTGAAAAATTGAGTTGGGGTCGTTGATGTGAATTTATAAGGTCATTGAAATTGAGAGTAGAGCATCAAAGGAAACATGTTGGTCAGCCACTGTGTGGAGCCTTGAGCAAACAAAAGAACTGCTGGTTGAACATATAGAAGAATCACACCACTGGTTCTCACTGTCGAGGTTGAGAAAGTTGGGTAATTTTTATTTTGACAACAAAATTTGTTGAATGAATTTTGAGTAGGGTTTATTTCATTAAATTATTAACTTTTTTCCTATATATTTTAGGAAGGAACAAAATTCTGAAATTCATTTCTAGAGTTTTTTGAGCAGTAACAAAAAATTGGAATAAGGATTTTTTAAAGGGGAAACATTAGAAACCAGAAAGTTAAAAAAACTCTAGTTGAAAGAAGGAAACCCTAGGATGAGAATTTTTTTTCTAAAAATAATTTAGAGTGCCTATAGGAAGAAATGAAAAAAATGATGAATGCTAGGTTTGAGGTGGATAAGTTCATCGGAAAGAAAAAATTTGCATTGTGGAAATTGAAAGTTAGGGATTTGCTGGTGCAAAAATGGTTGTACAAAGATTTAAATGGGGTCAAGAAGAGAGTTGCTGGCATCTCAGATTTGGATTGGGAGGACTTGGATGATCGAGCTCTCAATACCATCAGGTTTTTCCCGACAGATGAATTTCTCTTCAATATTTTTGAAGAAACTATAGTTGCAAGTTTATGGGGGAAGTTGTAAACAATGTATATGAACAAATATTTAACCAACAATATTTATTTGAAGAGGAAACTATATAGCCTTCGAATGAAATAGGGTATTAAAATTTCATAAAAATTAAATATTTTTAATACAGTTATTTGCCAATTGTCAGATATGGAAGTTAAATTTCAGGAAGAAGACATAGCTATCAACTTGTTGCGTTCTATGCTCGAGTCTTAGGAAAATTTTGTAACTTCTATCAATATGAACACAACTGAATATTTGGAATTTTATTCAGTTATGGGAGCTATATTATATAAAGAATTACAGAGGAAGTCCAACATTGAAAGTTCTGCACCAAAAGCCATGTTACCCAGTGGCCAATACAAGGAAAGAGACGAGAAAGAAAGGAGTTATTCTAGATAAAAATAAAAGGGAAATAAGTGTAAAGCGCAATGCTGATACTACAAAAAAATTGGACACCTCAAGAAATATTGTTGGAAAATAAAGGAGTCAATTGAAAACCAAAAGAAAGAGGAAAATCGAGTTGATTCAGGTATTATTGATGAAAATTTATTTTTTGAATTAGGTACGATATATGAATATTTACATGTTTTCAATGACTCTTATAATTATGAAAAATGGCTGTTAGAAACTGGTGCTTTTCATCACGAGTCCGCATAGAAATCAGTTTATTTCATATGAAGTTGTGAATGGTAGTTATGTGTTTATGGGAAATAATGTATCTTTTCAGATTGTTGGGATGGGAAATGTCAAAATTAAAATGTATGATGATACAGTTAGAACATTAACTGATGTTAGAAATGTACCTGAGTTAAGGAAAATTTTGATTTATTTGGGAGTATTGGACTCGAAAGGTTACAATTTTACAAGTCAAAATGGAGTGCTGAAAGTTTAAAAAGGAGCTCTCATTGTTATGAATGCAGAAAAGATTAGAAACCTTCACTGAATCAAAGGAAGTACTCAGGTCAGTGAGGCATCGACTGTATCTGAGAAGGCATAAGAAGGTACTTGCATATGGCATCAATGACTTGGTAACATGAGAGAGAAGGGTCTTCAAGTACTGATGAATCACAAGTTTCTTCTTGATTTAAAATCATTGAAGTTGGATTTTTGTAAACATTGTGTATATGGTAAACAATGTAAACAAAAATTTAAAACTAGAAGTCATAATAGTAATGAAATTTTGGACTATATTCATTATGATCTTAGGGGACCATATGCTACTATATATTATGGAGATGCATTATACTTACTAAAATTTATTGATTATTTCTTGAGGAAAGTCTAGGTCTGTATATTGAAAAGAAAATATGATGTATTTAATGTTTTTAAAAAAATTAAAACTATGGTGGAAAATAAAACATGCAAATCAATTAAATGTTTAAGAACTGACAATTGTGGTGAATTTACTTCCTTATAATTTGAAAAATACTATAAGGATAAAGGAATTGTTAGACATAAAATTGTTGTTTATACTCCTCAACAAAATGGCATTGTTGATTGTATGAATCAAACTCTTATGGAAAGAGACAAAATCATGATAAAAAATGATAACCTGCAAAAGGATTTTTGGGAAAAAAAAATATCTACTGCTTGTTATTTAGTAAATGAATCACCTTCAGTTGCCACAAATTGTAAAATTCCTGAAGAAGTTTGGTCAGGTCAGTCTTGTGATTATTCACATTTAAGATTTTTGGTTGTGATACCTATGCTTTTATTCCAAAGAGTCAACGATCAAATCTAGATCCAAAATAAAAATGTTATGTATTTGTTGGATATGATTATGTAGTGAAAGGATACAGGTTATGGGATCCTTATTCACACAAGATAGTCATTAGTAGAGATTTAACATTTTAATAATCTTCTCTTCTAAAAACAGATGTTGTAAAAGTTTAATATTAACAGGTGTCTCCAGATCAAAAAATTCAATTGGAGGCTAGAAATTTTTCAGAAAGTTGAAAGGAAGGAAATACTTCTGAAGAAAAAAGTGAAAAATATGCAAAGGAAATAGTAGAAGTTCTAGAACCAATTCAACAACCGATCGCTCTAAGAAGGTATAAAAGAGAGAAGAACACCCAAAAGGTATGAAGATTCGGCTTAATCTATTGCATTGATTGTTGAATATGGGGAACATTCTTATTATGAGGAATTAGTGTATGATGCGGATAGAAAAATATGGAAGAAGGCTATGGAAGAAGAAATGGATTCCCTAGCCAAGAAAAAAATTCGAATGTTGTAGAACTTCCTGAAGGGAGAAGTGTTTTAGGATGTAAATGAGTCCTCAAATTGAATCAAAATTTTGATGGAAGTATGGAAAGGTATAAGGCGAGACTAGTAGCAAAAGGGTATTTTCAGGTTGAAGTTATTGACTTTCATGAGATGTTTTCACTATTCGTAAAACTTATTCCTATTCGCACCTTGTTAGCACTAACTTCATTACTTGACCTTGAGTTATAATAGTTAGATCTTAAAACAAATTTTATTCATGGTGGTTTAGATGAAGAGATTTATTTAGAAAATCAGAATGTTTTTTACAAGGTCACAAAAAAATATTAGTTTGAAAGCTTAGGAAATCATTGTATGGCCCAAGGAAGTCACCTAGAAAGTGGTAAAAAAAATTTGTCTCCTTCATGGTGAGCTAAAACTTTCCTAGAAGTTAGTATGATCATTGTGTATAATTTAAGAGTTTCAATGGGATATTCATTTTCTTGGTCTTGTATTTTGACAATATGCTAATTGCAAGAAAAAGCATGGAAGAGATGAACAAGTTAAAGGCTGAGCTCTCTAGGATGCTTGATATGAAGGATATTAGAGTAGAAAAATATATCTTATGCATGGAGATACACAAATATAGTAAAAATTGTAAGCTTTGTTTACAACAACATAAGTATGTGGATAAAATACTTGAAAACTTTGGTATGAAAAATGTGAAACCTGATAATGTTCCATTAGCTTCCCATTTTAGGATTTCTTCGGGTTTGAGTCCTAGAAATGATGAAGAAAGGGAGTATATGTCTTGTGTCCCATATGAAAATGTGGTAGGAAACTTAATATATGTGATGGTATCTACAAGACCTAACATTTCACATGCAGTTGGCATTGTTAGCAGGTTCATGTAAAATCCAGGAGAAGAACACTAGTGAGCAGTGAAATTGGTGCTTCAGTATTTAAAAGGCACAAGTTACCCTTGCATCATATTTAATGGTAGTGTTTGATAATTATGTATATATGTCGATGCTAATTGTGTAGGTGATTTGGACAAAAGGATATCTACTACATGTTATGTTTTTACTCTTGCAGGTGGAGCAATTAGTTGGATGTCAAAGCTTCAAGAAACAATTTCTTTGTCCACTACTAAGGAAAAGTATATAGTTACTTTAGATGCATGTAAAGAGGAAATATGGTTGAAATGTCTTCTTGATGAGATTGTAAGGATGAAGGAGAAAGTGAATGTGTTTTGTGACAGTCATATTGTTATTCCTTTCGATACAAATCCTCCTTATCACATCAATAACAAGTACATTGATTTAGGGTATCATTTTTTGAGACATGTGATCAATGGTGGGAAAGTTTCTCTCAAGAAGGTCCATACACAAGAGAATCATGCAAACATATTCATGAATCATTTTTAGTAGAGAAGTTGTGATGGTGTTTGGATTCTCTTTGATTGTAGAAGAGATGATGAATGAGCATGGGAAAGGGATTAGGGAAGTTGTTGTCAAGGAGGATATTGTTGGAATAATGAAAAAACTTAATATAAATGATGTAATTGTGGGTAAAATAAGTTATGTAATAAAGTAGCCCATATTAATTGGTTATTTTCCGAGAGGCTTGTAACATGGAGAAACATTCTTGATAAATAAGATTTCTAATCCCTTACATGGAGAAAAATTCTCGATCAATAAGATTTCCAATCCCTTGCCCCGTGGAGGTTTCCTTGACACAATGTCAAGTTTTTACCATGTAAATCTCTCGTGCTTCTTGCTATATGATTTTAGTTTCTCTGTTTTATACATTTCTTGTTTTGAATTTTAATGACTCCAAAGACCTACGTTCAATTCACACATAAGCTATAGCCATTGTAATATTAAATCATCATGAAAGAAAAAATATCATCAAAGAAAAATGGTACTGCACAACAATGATAAATAAGAATTTATTAAAGTAGGATAAAAAAATGGCAAGGAAACCTCTCAAACATGAGGATAAATTGAAGTGAATAAAATTATGTGCCCAAAATTTTGGTGACACCAAGTAAACAATGATCTTGGAGAGCTCTCATGGGAATTTCAATATTACTACCTGGTTGAATTTTCTAATTTTTCATATGCTAACGAAGAAGCTCCCAAATGAAGATTCCACATAAATGTTTTAGACTGAATGATAGTAAATTAAAATTGGAGTAGATTGCACTAGAAAAACTCTTAATAAAAATCATAAAAATGTCTCCTTGTTATGATGGAAACTATTGCAAATATATTATACTAATACGAGACTTCCTAAACAATTGAAAGTAATATAAACCATTACCATTGGAAGAACAGTGACAATAATTTTTATAGTTGTGATTTTTTCACAAACTAGATGTAAATAGATTTTGGTCATTGGATGTGGCTATATTATTTCTCATTGTGTTTTCTCTTTCATTTCCATAATATTTGACATGCTTCTCTATTGGTCATTCAAAGCTGAATTATTTCCCACAAAATCATCTTGATGCTATGTAACATTACTAACAAGTCTCATAATTGGTCATTTTTCTAGATATTCTTTTGAACACAACGAATCAACACATATCAAAGAAGAGTCGACATTTATATATCTCATTTTCTTCAAATTCATATCCTTCCTCCTCATGAAATGGAAAATATTGTTAAACATATACATATCTTTGGAGACTCCAATTAGACTAAAAATTGAATGAAAATGACAAAGTAGCTATCTACTATTCTTCTCATGCCTATAGGTGACTAGGTAAAAGAGGTGGTAAATTTCTTTAACAATATTGAATAAGGAAGTATATCATCTATCAAAGGAATGATCGTAGGAGTTTCATGCAATATGGTGCTAGAGAAATAAGAGAATGAAACACTACCATATTTCTTTCCAGATTCTAAATTCTATCTTTGTGGTCGATAGGTTATAGAGTCTTAATCTTATCTTTAATGTAATTAAGTTTCTCTTTCTTTTATGTCTGAAGACGTTTGAGTGATTCCAACTATTATATAGGAGTTTTAAACCTTTTACAAATTTTCAAGAGAAGACAAAGGGCCTTTTTGAAGATGAGGGATATTTTTTCTGAGACAATTTTTATGCCCTTGGTGGATGTAAGTGCATATTCACCTAAAAAATAAATTTTCCATTCTTATATGAATAGAAATGTCAATTTTTTCAATAAAAAGGGAAAAAGTAATACTCCTTCCTTACAAATTTTCTAGCAAACAATCAATTATCTCTACTCGAAAAGGGTATTTTGGATTAACTTTTTTCAAAATATTCATGAGTTTGGTAATCATTCCACAAGGTATACTATACTTGAAATGACAGAAAAAATTATAAACTTTGATGCTCCATTTTTTTTAAAAACCTTGCGAGAAATAAAACTTTTCCATCACATTTACACTCTTGTTTCCTTGGTTTAATCTGAGCCTTGGGGAAAACAATAATATCAAAATGAATTTCATATTACCCATCTCCAATTTGCATAATATTGTGGTAAATATATGACTTATGCATAATATTGTGGTAAATATAGAAGTTCCAAGATTCGTATTACCTTCCCCTGCATGACTTCTCCATTAAGGCCACTGATATTGATTCTTGTATATAGCCAAGCTTGTATTCTGCATTGGTGCCATTGATACTGATTCCTGCATGTAGACAAGCTTGTGTCTGTATTTGTTGAGGCCTACATTAATCACCACAAAAAAAAATATAAAACTTAGAATCCATTAGAATTTGATCAAACAACCAGGTTTCTATGAAACCTCAAAAATGAAACAAAGATTTAAAATAATTATTACATTTTGAAATTTCTACCTGAAATAGAAATTCTTGCACACGAGCTGTGAGATTTGTTTCTACAAGTGGTCGTTCTTCTCCATTAAAAACATGTTGATGGAAGAATTTTTTCTTTTCACAGTCTAGGAATGAGAAGCCTCCTTTTGTTTCTTCTCCCTACAGTTAGCAACAACACCTAAAAATAAAAACATAGGTCTTTCTAGCACATATGGGGGTTAAGGCTAATACATAAAAAACACTAAGTTGTTTACATTATTCTACTGGATCTGGGTTAATATATCACAATCAGAACATGTAGGAAATTTAGGCAACTACAATTGATTCACTATAACTAGGCACATAAATATGAGCCACCTTACTCTTAAAAATGACAAAAGATCCTCAGATGCAGGTGAAAAATAGTAAGAAGGAGGGCCACAGGGCTGCCATGTGGCGGGACACTTGGCCTCCCCACGTGACCACACATGGAGGCCAGCCCAACATTAACTGCTTAAGTGAGGTGGTCTTAAATTCGGCTTCCGCCACCTTCACTTCGACGTACCCTGTTCACAGAGAATTAAGGTCACTTGTCTCAGACTCCATGGCTATTAAGAAAGCTATATCCTCTCATTCACCCTCCATTCATCCCCCTCTCCTATTCTATGTGCATGTCTTTATTTCATCCCCTCTGCCTCAAGTGCGTGGTCCTCTCTAGGCCAACCTCATCCTTCCCTCCAGTGCTAATTCCTCTCCTGCACTATCAAGAGCTCCCTCTTGGTCATACACTTCTGCTCCTCTGAAAATTATGCCTCAATGACATCGTATGAGATGTAGAAGAGTAGGATGGCATGGCATACCATCTAGACCTCCATTGACACACTCCCTGTGCCGAGATTTGAATCTTTCGATGGGTTGGGAAGAGCAGAACAGGAATGCCCCTATCAATCTGTCAGCCCAACTATCCTTGCAGCTTCCCGCTCCCCCTCTAGCATCTTCTAGCTCTCGTAACAAGAAGCGGCCTCGCATTTAGACCATTCCGCCCGAGCCTACCTTCACCCCCCACAAGATGAAGGCTCTCCTGGTGCAGAGTGCCTCCAGTAGTAGCCAAGATACCAGTAACAACACAGGAAATAGTGATGGAAGGAACTCTTATTATGAGGCAGAAAACAAAAATGAGCACTCTGATCTGCCATTTTCCTCCTCTAAGAAGATCGACTCTCCTACGTCACCACAGCCCCAGACCTCATGCCAGGCAATGAGCAAGGAGAATGATGACGCGTTCTATGCTTGCAAGATTGAAGAAGATGACACCAACTCCAGAAAAAAAATGAAGGTTCTCCCTAGTTTCATTTGTAGGGTGTCCTCCTTTCATTTCAGTTTTTTAGCATTCTTTAGTTTTTTCATGTTTTGGAAGTTTCTGCTATCTAACTTCAGTTTAATTTTAGCTACCATGGTTGCTGGTTTCCCTCTACAGGCAGCATGTTTATTTTGGTTTATGTGGACTGGTTTCCCCACCCGGGGTAGTCCAATTTATGTTTTAAAACTAATGATACTTCCCTCAGGATTTGGCTTGCCTAGTCCAAAGGAAGAGAACTATAAGTTTCTATTTTGTATGATATAATAGACGTAGTCAAACTTAGAAAAAAAAAAAAAAGACAAAAGGTTTCTGAATTGGAGACCTGAACTATCTAAAGAACATAAGGTGTAATCCATGCACATTATAGCCACATTTTCAATTATAATAATTGAATTAAAAAACATAATAAAATATAAAATATTAACACTAGTACATTTGGCGGAAATTCTGACACTTTAGTTCCGACACTTTTGTCATAATGTAATTTCCCCAATTTCTATCAATTTTTCAAATCCCGCCACAAAATGTCTTTATACCAATGTTGAGGGATATCGTCACTTTTGCGACGTTTATGTTTGTCGTCGAAATTGCGACGTTTTAAACACTTCGTCAGTCTTACGACGTTTATGGGACGAAACATCGGAATTACGACGTCGCCTCTACATTCGTCGGTCTTGCAACGCTTGGGAGAAAACATCGGAAGAGTGACATTTCTCATATAGACATCGGTCTTGCGACTTTGTGAAGCCAAATGTCGCAAGACTGATGTCTATATGAGAAACGTTGCTCTTTCCACGATTTTTCCCAAGTGTCACAAGACCGACATTTCAACAACACAACATTTTAATATGAAAAGCATTGTATTATTTAACATTTTATTAATATAAATATGATTTATTTGGATATAATAAATATTGCATCACTGGATAACATTTGGTTGGTTGGACAAAAAACTTGGACATGAAAAATAATTACATGCGTGGACATGTAAAGTATTACTTTATTAACAATTATTCAACATTTGAATATGAAAAAATTATATTATTTAACATTTTGTTTATATAAATATGATTTATTTGGATATAATGAGTATTACATTATTGGATAATGTTTTTTTTTGTTGGAAAACATGCTTATACATCAAACAATTTACATTACACAAGTATACATGAAAACTTGCACATTTTGGTATATTATTCCAAAGGCTAGGACATGCTTGTGATCTTTTGTGATAGTCCAAAGTGTACAATAGGGTCATTATGATAGCCCAGATGAATTTCATCTTATTGTAAATATTATCTCTATTTTGTAAAATTAAAATCACCGATAAATTAGGAAACATATTCCATATTTTTGGGAATGAGATTTGATTAAGGGGGGCTAGTTGATATTAGCGTCATATTGTGCACTTTAATGAACCAGATGCATAATAAATTCGACTATAAAAGGAATGGTTGGGAACCATACTAATATATGTATAGAGAGAATCAAAACTAAATGAACTCTAGTTGTGTTGACAGCCAGGTAATAGGGGTGACGAAGAGAGTATTCCCACATAACCAAAGGAAGTGGCTAAAACGTTTAATGGGAGAAAATTCATGACTATACAAATATTGAAGAGGCAAGCATTGGAATTATAAGGCATGAGAAGACAATTATTTAAGGGGTATTTCTTTTTCAAGGCGGTTCTAGGGGGCAGGAATATTTTATTTTGAAAGAGATACTTCACTCTATAGGAGCACAACTAATGAA
Source organism: Pinus albicaulis (assembly GCA_034641835.2). Taxonomy (NCBI): domain Eukaryota; kingdom Viridiplantae; phylum Streptophyta; class Pinopsida; order Pinales; family Pinaceae; genus Pinus; species Pinus albicaulis. The sequence continues at coordinate 789,865,136 of CM076569.1, forward strand.
AATGAATTTAGAGAGTAGTGGCTTGGATTGAGGCTTATGAACCCATTGTTAGTGTCTTTCTCAAGGGTTGATGAACCCATTGGGAAGCTTTCAAATTGATATTATAACGAATGAAATATGAAAAGGATATTAAGAAGAATCTTAGTTTTGTAGATATTTTGTATGTTTATAAAATTGATCCAAATATATTATTATTGACGTTGTTTTGTAACATTGATAAATTGACCAATTTATTAACCATATATTTATATGAAAGATACTTATTTCAGATATTAACACGGTGAGAATCAACTTGAAATATCAACCTACATATTTTTTTTTTAGAAAATTATATATTATGGAGTAATGCAACACATAAAATATGCGAAAAATACAAGCACACAAAAAACATAAAACCAGAGAGACACAGATATACGTGGTTCACCTAGTTTGGGCTACGTCCACCCAGAAAAACCAGTCCTTCCTTTCTATTATCCAGCAAAAATGAAGATACAAAACCTACAATAGATCCACTCTAATATCCTATGTTCTCTCTCACAGTTTCCCTATCTGTTTCTCACTCTGAGAATACACACGTAATACATAGCCACAATACAATACCCTCATATATACAAGGGGGTTTCCTTATAGGGCAAAAAACCCTAAACTAAAAATAACTTCTACTGTTAGATCATCTGCCTATGAACGGCCCAAATTGACTAGAAATTACTATACTTTTACAAGGAAATTTTACATCTGTTTTTAGCTTCAAGGGCGCTACCCTTGAAACCCCCACGACAGCGATTAATTATGGGCGGTGTTGCCGCCCATTTTAAGGTACAGGGGTCCAATGCTGTGATACAAAATAAACAAGATAATCAGGTTCCACACCCAACAATCTCCCACTTGGAGAATGATTGTAGCAACTCCACCGCTGCTTCATTTACCGGACAATGACTCCTCTTTGGACCTGGTTGTTCCTCATCTTCATCGTCATCCTTGAAGACCAATTAAACTGAACACATTCTCAGTTTCTCCCTGGTTACAACTTTTTTAAGAATATCTGTAGGATTTTGGCTAGTGTGTATCTTTTCCAGCTTCAACTCTCCATCTTCCAATACTGACCGTATGAAATGGTACTTGAGATGTATGTGTTTAGTCCTGGAATGAAATGCTGAGTTCTTTGCAAGATGAATGGAACTTTGGCTATCACTGTATAATGTGTCCATATCATGCTTCTTACCCAATTCATCCATAAACATTTGTAACCAAATTATTTCTTTACTAGCCTCTGTAGTAGCAACATACTCTGCTTCTATTGTTGAAAGTGCAATAACACTTTGGATTTTTGAAACCCAACTGACAATTGTTCCACCTATAGTAAATACATATCATGTAGTGCTCCTCCTGTTATCTCTGTCACCTGCCATATCTGCATCAACATATCCCTGTAGAGTAATGTTTGAACCACCAAAGCATAATGCTTGATTTTTGGTACCTCTCAAATATCTGAGAATCCATTTTATTGCCATCCAATGTTCTTTTCCTGGATTATTCATGTACCTTCTTACAACTCCCACTGCATGTGAAATATCAGGCCTTGTGCAGACCATTGCATACATTAAGCTTCCAACTGCTGATGCATATGGAACTTTAGACATATAATCCATGTCTTCTTGGGTCTTGGGGAACATCTCCTTAATAAGTTTTAAATGGCTAGCAAAAGGTGTACTAACTGGTTTTGCATTTTGCATATTAAATCTTTTCAACACCTTTTCTATGTACTCATTCTGAGATAGTGTTAATTTGTGATTTTTCCTATCTCTAGCTATCCTCATACAACTCCCAAATCCTTCATTGCAAATGAATTTGCCAATTTTCTTTTGAGCACATTTATTTCCTGCATGTTTGACCCCGCAACAAGCATGTCATCTACATATAATAACAATATAATATAGCTACCATCATTTTTCCTTTTCAGATTAAAAAAATGATCAGAGTGAAATCTAGTATAACCTTGTTCAGACATAAAATTGTCAAATCTTAGATACCACTGCGTTGGAGCCTGTTTTAAGCCATACAAGCTCTTCTTTAGCCTGCACACTAATTTTTCTTTCCCTTTAATCTCATATCCTTCTGGTTGCTACATATAGATCTCTTCCTCCAGTTCTCCATGGAGAAATGTTGTCTTTACATCTAACTGTTCAAGATGTAAATATTCTGCTACTAAAAGACTTAAAATAGTTTTGATTGAAGTCATTTTAACAACAGGAGAAAATATTTCATCAAAATCAATACCTCTCTTCTGTGAAAACTCCTTCATCACAAGTCTAGCTTTGTGCCTCTGTTTTCCTCCATCTTCTTCCTTCAACCTGTAAATCCATTTATTCTGCAATGCAGTTTTACCTGCAGGAAACCTGACTAAGTCCCAAGTCTGGTTATGCATTAAGGAGTCCATCTCTTCTTCCATGGCTAGCTCCCACTTCTTCCTTCTTTCAACCTGCATTGCTTCTTCATAACATTCGGGTTCACGAGAATCAGTCAACAATAAATAATATAATGAAGGAGAGTATCATTCAGGGGGTCTACTTATCCTGGTAGATATTCTAACACCACTTTCAGGTGTTTTAGGTGCATGTTACTGTTGTGGTGGTTGCTGCTACTGTGGTTGTTGATTATTATTATTTTCATGCACCTTTACTTTTTCAATTATCTCATCAAGAACTGTGTATTCCTTGCTTTCTTTTACCTGTTTCATTTCCTGCAACTAATTCTTATAGAAGACCTTTTCATTGAATATTACATCTCTGCTCGTAATGATTTTGTGATTTTCATAATCATATAAGCGATAACCAAAATCATTAACACCATATCCAATAAAGGTAAATTTCTTTGATTTTTCCTCAAGCTTTGTTCTATTTTATTTATTAATATGGACAAAGGCCTCACAACCAAAAGGCTTTAAAAAAGAGTATTTTACCTTTTTACCTATCCATGCTTCCTCTGGAGTACCACCATCCAAGGAACTTGAAGGCCCTATGTTTATTAGATAAACAATAGTATCTACAACATCTACCCAGAATTGTAAAGGCAATCTTGCATGCAATCTCATGCACCTTGCATGCTCCATGATTGTTTTGTTCATTCTTTCTGACACACCATTTTCTTGTGGTGTTCTTGGAACCGTCTTCTCTCTGCGAATTCCATGCTCTGAACAGTACCTATCAAACTCTTTACTGCAATATTCACCTCCATTGTCTGATCTGAGACACTGAAACTTCTTTCCTGTCTCAATGTCAACCAAAGCTTTCCATTTCTTGAAAGTATCAAATACATCATATTTATTCTTAATACAATAAATCCATGTTTTTCTAATTGCATCATCAATAAAAGTAACATAATAACGAGAGCCACCGAGAGATGATACCTGAGCAGGTCCCCATACATATGTATGCACAAGCTCCAATTTTTCACTCTTCTTTTCTTTCCCAACTCTGAGAAATCTGACTCTCTTTTGTTTTCCATCAATGCAATTTTCACAGAAATCCAAATCAACATTCTTCAAACCTGGCAACAAATTTCTTGAGTGAAGAATCTTCATTCCCGTCTCACTCATTTGTCTGAGCCTATGATGCCATAATCCTGCATCTACTCCTTTGGAAGTTAAAGCATTAACAGAGTTATAAATACCATTACATAAATACAATGTACCAACCTTTTCACCTTTTGCTATTACCAGTGCTCCTTTGGTGACCTTCCAAGTTTTAATTGTGAAAGTTGTCACACAACCTTCACTGCCTAACTGCCCTGTTGAAATCAGATTTTTCTTCAGATCTGGAACATGCCTTACCTCCTTTAGTAGCCATTGGTTTCCATTCTGTTGTTTTACAAGAACTTTACCCATTCCAACAATTTTACAGGGTTTATCATCACCCAAACGAACTTGTCCAAAATCTCCTTGAACATAGTCATGAAAATATTTCTTATCGGGTGTGGCATGGAATGAAGCCCCTGAATCTACAACCCAAGAATCAGTAACATTTTCGAAAGAAAGAATCAAAGCATCTTGTAACACATCACCTGTCACATTTGCTTCATGATTGTTTTCTTGTTGTGCATCTCCTTCTTTTCCCTTCCAAGATCTACAATATTTCTTTAGGTGTCCTCTCTTTCCACATTTCTAGCACACTATCCCCGATCTGGACTTGGATCTGCCTTTCCTTGATTTACTGTGATATCCTGAGCTCTTTCCTCTTTCCATTATTCTTCCCCTAGACTCTGCACTCAAAGCATTACCCGATGTCTCACTGGAGCTTTTCCATCGCATTTCCTTGCTAAGGATAGCACCGACAACATCATCAAACTTTAAAGTACTAGATCTAGAGACAGAGTTACTAATGGCCATAACTAAACCATTCCATCTTTCTAGCAATGAGCACAAAAATAAAAGAGCCCTAACTTCATCATCAAATTTTACCCCTACAGAACTTAACTAACTGGTAATTGTATTAAAATCATTTAAATGGTCTGCAACAAATCCACCTTCCGACATCTACATATTAAATAATCGTTTCATAAGAAATACCTTGTTTGAGGCTAAGGGTTTTTCATATAGTTTCGCCAACGTCTGCATAAAACCCTCTGTTGTTGTTTCCTTCGACATATTGAAAGCGACTGACACCACAAGGCACAATCGTACAGTTTCGAGTGCCTTTCTATCGAGAATGTTCCATTCCGCGTCTATCATGGCCATCGGATTCTTTGTTTTTCCATTCAATGGTAGGTACAAATCTTTCTGATCTAGATAATCTTCCATCTCCATCTTCCACAGTGGAAAGTTTTGGCCGTTAAATTTCTCGACCCTAAATTTACCATCTTCCGCCATTGCTCCACCTCGAACCAGGAACCCTTCTTTCCTGCGAGTTTATCAGCCAAATAGACCTTTGGTTCTGATACCAGTTGTTAGAAAATTATATATTATGGAGAAATGCAACAAATAAAATATGCGGAAAATACAAGCACACAAAACACATAAAACCAGAGAGACACAGATATACGTGGTTCGCCTAGTTTGGGCTACGTCCACCCCAAACAACTAGTCCTTCCTTTCTATTATCCAGCAAAAATGAAGACAAAAAACCTACAACAGATTTGTTGTAATATCCTGTGTTCTCTCTCACAGTCTCCCTATCTGTTTCTCACTCTGAGCATACACACGTAATACATAGCCACAATACAATACCCTCATATATACAAGGGGGTTTCCTTCTAGTGCAAAAACCCTAAACTAAACATAACTTCTACCATCAGATCATCTGCCTATGAATGGCCTAGATTGACTAAAAATTACTATACTTTTACAAGGCAATTTTACATCTATTTTTAGCTTCAGGGACGCTGCCCCCGAAACCCCCCGCTAGGGGGGGGCTTCGAAAAGCGCTCCCACCCCCCCTGGACCCCCCACGGTAGCGATTAATTACGGGCGGCGTTGCCGCCCCTTTTAAGGAACAGGCGTCCAATGCTGTGATACAAGATAAACAACATAATCAGGCTCCACACCCAACATTTTTAATGAAAGACAAAAATTTCAAGTCGTGCCTTGTGATCAGGTCACCAGACCAGGCTCGTTAGGGTTGGGTCGTTTCGTTCAAGGGTGCCCGTATCAGTTTTGCTATGTTGTGACCACTCGGGTGCCTTGTGCATGTTTGGGTGGCCCATTTTTCATTTTCTCCCATGTGGCATTGTTCGGTCGGGCACGCCGTGTCGCGCCGTGTGAGGTCACCCGACCGGGTGCGTTCGAGTCGGGTCCTTTTGTTTGAGGGCACCCATATCAGTTTTGCTAAGTTGTGACCGCCCGGGTGCCTTATGCACGTTCGAGTGGCCCATTTTCCATTTTCTTCCTTGTGGCATCATTCAATCGGGCGCGTCGTGTTGCGCCGTGTGAGGTCGCCCAACCGGACACGTTCAGGTCAGATCGTTTCATTCAAGGGCGCCTGTATCAGTTTCGCTAAGTTATGACCGTCGGGTGCCTTGTGCACGTTTGGGCAACCTGTTTGTCGTTTGCTCCCATGTGGCATTATTTGGTCAGGCGTGCCATGTCGCGTCATGTGAGGTCGCCTGACCGGGCACATTCGGGTCGAGCTATTTCAGTGGACGACGCCCGTATCAGTTTTGCTAAGTTGTGACCACTCGGGTGCATTGTGCACATTCGAGCAGCCCATTTTCCATTTGCACCCAAGTGTAATCGTTTGGTCGGGTGCGCCAGGTCGCGCCTTGTCATCAGATCACTCGACCGAGCGCGTTTGGGTCGGGCCGTTTCATTCAAGGGTGCCCATATCAGTTTTGCTAAGTTGTGACAGCCTGAGTGCCTTGTGCACGTTCGGGCGGCCCGTTTGCCATTTTCTCCCATGTGGCATCGTTCAGTTGGGCGTGCCATGTCGCGTCGTGTGAGGTCGCCCAACTGGGCACGTTTGAGTCAGCCCATTTTGTTCGAGGGTGCCCGTATCAGGTTTTCTAAGTTTTGACCACCCGAGTTCATTGTGCACATTCAGGCAGCCTATTTTCTATTTGCTCCCATGTGGCATCGTTCAGTCGGGCGCGCCGTGTCGCCCTTGTGATCAAGTCGCCCGACTGGGCACGTTTGGGTTATGTCATTTCATTCAAGGGTGACTGTATCAGTTTTGTTAGGTTGTGATGGCTTAGGTGCCTTATGCATGTTTGAGCGGCCCATTTGTCATTTTCTCCCTTATGGCATCGTTCGGTCAGGCGCATCATGTGAGGTCGTCCAACTAGGCGCGTTTGGGTCAGCTCGTTTCGTTCGAGGGTGCCCATATCAGTTTTTCTAAGTTGTGACCACCGGGGTGCATTGTGCACATTCGGGCAGCCCGTTTTCCATTTGCTCCCATGTGGCATCATTCGGTTGAGCACGCTGTGTCACGCCTTGTGATCAGGTCGCCCGATCAAGCTTATTCGACTCAGGCCATTTCGTTCGAGGGAACTCATATCAGTTTTACTAAGTTGTGACCGCATGGGTGCCTTGTGCACGTTCAGGTGGCCCATTTCCCATTTTATTCCTTGTGGCATCATTCAGTGGGGCACGTCGTGTTGTGCCGTGTGAGGGCGCCCAACCAAGCACATTTGGGTTGCAACGTTTTGTTCGAGCGCACCCATATCAGTTTTGCTAAGTTGTGATTGCTCGGGTACCTTATGCACATTTGAGCGGCCCATTTGTCATTTTCTCCCATGTGGCATCGTTCGGTCGCGCACACCGTGTGAGCTCGCCCGACCGAGCGTGTTCGGGTCGGCCCGTTTTGTTCAAGGGTGCCCGTATCAGTTTTGCTAAGTTGTGACTACCCGGGTGCCTTGTGCACATTCAGGAGACCCGTTTTCCATTTTCTCCCATGTGGCATCGTTCGGTCGGGCATGTCGTGTCACGCCGTGTGAGGTCGCTCGACTAGGCGTGTTCGGGTCAGACCATTTCGTTCAAGGGAGCCTGTATTAGTTTTACTAAGTTGTGACCGCCTGGGTGCCTTGTGGACATTCGGGTGGCCCGTTTGCCATTTTCTCCCATGTGGCATCATTGGGTCAGGTGCGCCGTGTCACCCCGTGTGAGGTCGCCCGACCGGGCGCAATCGGGTCGAGCTGTTTCGTTTGAGGGCACCTGTATCATTTTTTCTAAGTTGTGACCAACCGGGTGCATTGTGCACGTTCAGGCAGCCCATTTTCCATTTGCTCCCATGTGGCATCGTTCGGTCGGGCACGTTGTGTCACGCCTTATGATTAAGTTGCTCGACCGGGCACGTTCAGGTCAAGGCATTTCGTTCGAGGTTGCCTGTATCGGTTTTGCTAAGTTGTTACCACCTGAGTGCCTTGTGCACATTCGAGCGGCTCGTTTTCCATTTGCTCCCATGTGGCATCATTCGGTCAGGCACATCGTGGCGCGCCATGTGAGGTTGCCCAACCCGGCGCGTTTGAGTCAGCCCATTTCATTCGAGGGCACTCGTATCAGTTTTGCTAAGTTGTGACCACCTGAGTTCATTGTGCATGTTTGGGCAACCCATTTTCTGTTTGCTCCCATCTAGCATTGTTTGGTCGGGCACGCCATGTCGCACCTTGCGATCAAGTCGCCCAACCGGGCATGTTCAGGTTGGGCCGTTTTGTTCAAGGGTGCCCGTATTAGTTTTGCTAAGTTGTGACTACTTGGGTGCCTTGTGCACGTTCGAGTGGCCCGTTTGTTGTTTTCTCCCTAGTGGCATCGTTCGGTCAGGCGCGTCGTGTGAGGTCATCCGACCAGGTGCGTTCGGGTGGGCTCGTTTCGTTCAAGGGTGCTCGTATCAATTTTTCCAAGTTGTGACTTCCTAGGCACATTGTGCACGTTCAGGTGGCCCATTTTCCGTTTTCTCCCTTGTGGCATCATTCGGTCAAGCACGCCGTGTCACGCCTTGTGATCAGGTTGCCCGACCGGGCGCATTCGGCTCGAGTCATTTTTTTCGAGGGCGCTCGTATGAGTTTTACTAAGTTGTGATCGCCTGGTTGCATTATGCACGTTCGGGTGGCCCGTTTTCCGTTTGCTCCCTTGTGGCATCGTTCGGTCGGACGTGTCGTGTCGTGCCATATGAGGGCGCCCGACCAAGCGCATTCGGGTTGCGTTGTTTTGTTTGAGGGCAGCCGTATTAGTTTTGCTAATTTGTAACTGCCTGGGTGCCTTGTGCACATTCGGGTAGCCCATTTTCCATTTGCTCCCATGTGGCATTGTTTGGTCAGGCGCGCCGTGTCGCACCGTGTGAGGCCACCAGACCAGGTGCGTTTGAGTTGGCCTATTTCGTTCGAGGGTGCCCGTATCAGTTTTGCTAAGTTTTGATTGCCATGCTGCCTTATGCACGTTCGGGCGGCTGATTCGCTGTTTTCTCCCATGTGGCATCGTTCGGTCGAGTGCGTTGTGTCGCACCGTGTGAGGTCGCCTGACCAGGTGCGTTCAGGTTGGGCCGTTTCGTTCAAGGGCGCCCGTATCAATTTTGTTAAGTTGTGACTACCTGGGTGCCTTGTGCATGTTCGGGTGGCCCGTTTGCCATTTTCTCCATTGTGGCATCATTTAGTTGGGCGCACCGTGTTGCGCTGTGTGAGATCGCCCGACTGGGTGCGTTCGGGTCGGACCGTTTCATTCGAGGGTGCCCATATTAGTTTTTCTAAGTTATGACCACCCAGGTGCCTTGTGCACGTTCGAGCAGCCTGTTTTCCATTTTCTCCCTTATGGTATCGTTCGATCAGGCGCGCCATGTCGCGCCATGTGAGGGCACCCAACCAAGCGCGTTCGGGTTGCGTTGTTTTGTTCGAGGGTGCCCATATCAGTTTTGCTAAGTTGTGATCTACCAGGTGCCTTATGCAAGTTCAGGCAGTCCGTTCTCCATTTTCTCTCTTTTGGCATTGTTCGGTCGGGTGCGCTGTGTTGCACCGTGTAAGGGAGCCCAACCAAGCGCGTTTGGGTCGGGCCATTTCGTTTGAGGGCTCTCGTATCATTTTTACTAAGTTGTGATCGCCCGGGTACCTTGTGCACGTTTGGGTGGACCGTTTGCCATTTTATCCCTTGTGGCATCGTTTGGTCGGGCGTGCCATGTCGCGCCTTGTGATCAAGTCGCCTAACCAGGTGCGTTCAGGTCGGGCCGTTTTGTTCGTGGTTGCCCGTATCTGTTTTACTAAGTTGTGACCACTTAGGTGCCTTGTGCACATTCGAGCGGCCCATTTTCTGTTTGTTCCCTTGTGGCATCATTCGGTTGGGCACGCCGTGTCGCACCTTATGAGGTCGTCCGACCTGGCGAGTTTAGCTCGGGTAATTTTGTTTGAGGGCGCCCGTATCAGTTTTGTTAAGTTGTGACCGCCCGGGTGCATTGTGCACGTTCGGACAGCCCGTTTGCTATTTTCTCCCTTGTGGCATCGTTCGGTCAGTCGCGCCGTGTGAGGTCGTTCGACTGGGTGCATTCGAGTCAGGCCGTTTCGTTCGAGGGTGGCCGTATCAGTTTTGTTAATTTGTGACCGCCTGAGTGCCTTGTGCACGTTTGGGTGGTCCATTTGCCGTTTGCTCCCTTGTGGCATCGTTCAGTCAGGCGCGTCATGTCACACCATGTGAGGGCACCCAACCAAATGCGTTCGGGTTGGGCCATTTTGTTCAAGGGCGCTCGTATAGGTTTTACTAAGTAATGATCACCCGGGTGCCTTGTGCACGTTCGGGCGGCCTGTTTGTTGTTTTCTCCCTTGTGGCATCGTTCGGTCAGGTGCGTTCATGTCAGGTTGTTTTGTTCGAGGGTGCCTGTGTCAGTTTTGCTAAGTTGTGACCACTCGGGTGCCTTGTGCACGTTCGAGCAGCCTGTTTTCCATTTACTCCCTTTTGGCATCGTTCGGTTGGGCGCGCCATTTCGCGCCATGTGAGGTCATCCGACCGAGCACGTTCAGGTTGGTCCATTTCGTTCGAGGGTGCCCGTATCAGTTTTGTTAAGTTGTGACCACCTGGGTTCATTGTGCACGTTCGGGTGGACCGTTTTCCATTTTCTCCCTTATGGCATCGTTCGGTCGAGTGTGCCGTGTTGTGCAGTGTGAGGTTGGCACACCCGACCGTGTGCGTTCGAGTCGGGCCATTTCGTTTGAGGGCACCCATATCAGTTTTGCTAATTTGTGACCACCTGGGTGCCTTGTGCACGTTCGAGCGACCCATTTTCCGTTTTCTCTCTTGTGGCATCGTTCGGTCGGGCGCGCCGTGTCACGCTGTGTGAGGTCGCCTGACCAGGCACGTTCGGGTCGGATCGTTTCGTTCGAGGGTGCTTATATTAGTTTTGTTAAGTTGTGACTACCTGGGTACCTTGTGCATGTTTGGGCAACCCGTTTGCAATTTTCTCCCTTGTGGAATCGTTCGGTCCGGTGCCATGTCGTGCCGTGTGAGCTCACTCGACCAGGCACGTTCGGGTCGGCTCGTTTCGTTCAAGGGCGCCCGTATCAGTTTTGCCAAGTTGTGACCACCTGGGTGCATTGTGCACGTTCGAGCAACCCATTTTCCATTTTCCCCCATGTGGCATCGTTCGGTCGGGCGTGGTGTGTCATGCCTTGTGATCAGGTCGCACAATCGGGTGCGTTCAGGATGGGTCGTTTCGTTTGAGGGTGCCAGTATCAATTTTACTAAGTTGTGACTGCCTGGGTGCCTTTTGCACATTTGGATGGCCCATTTTCCATTTGCTCCATTGTGGCATCATTCGGTCGGGCGTGCCGTGTCGCGCCCTGTGAGGGCGCTCAACCAAGCACGTCCGGGTTGCGTTGTTTCGTTTGAGGGCGCCCGTATTAGTTTTGCTAAGTTGTGACCGCCTAGGTGCCTTTTGCACGTTCAAGCGTCCCGTTTGCCGTTTTCTCCCATGTGGCATCTTTCGTTCAGGCGTGTCGTGTCGCGCCATGTGAGGTTGTCTAACCGGGCACGTTCGAGTCGGGTCGTTTCATTCAGGGGTGCCCATATCAGTTTTGTTTATTTGTTACCGCCCGGGTGCATTGTGCATGTTCGGGTGGCCCATTTTTCGTTTTCTCCCTTGTGGCATCGTTCGATTGGGCGCGTCACGTCGTGTCGTGTGAAGTCGCCTGACCCGGCGGGTTCGGGCCGGGCCGTTTCATTCGAGGGCACCTGTATCAGTTTTGCTAAGTTGTGACCACCCAGGTGCCTTATGCATGTTCGAGTGGCCCGTTTTCTGTTTTCTCCCTTATGGAATCGTTTGGTTAGGATCACATTGTCATGCCGTGTGAGGGTACCTGAACAAGCACGTTTGGGTTGCGTTGTTTCATTCAAGGGTGCCTGTATCAGTTTTTCTAAGTTGTGACTACTCGGGAGGGCGTCCGACCAAGCGCGTTCGGGTCCGGCCGTTCCGTTCGAGGGCGCTCGTAATTGTTTTACTAAGTTGTGACTAACGGGTGTCTTGTGCACGTTCGGGCGGCCCGTTTTCCATTTTGTCCCTTGTGGCATTGCTCAGTTGGGCGCGTTGTGTCACGTCTTGTGATCAGGTCGTCTGACTGGGCACATTCGGGTCGAGTCGTTTCATTCGAGGGTGTCGATATCAGTTTTGCTAAGTTGTGACCGCTCGGGTGCCTTGTGCATGTTCGAGTGACCCATTTTCCATTTACTCCCTTGTGGAATCATTCGGTCGGGTGCGTCGTGTCACGCCGTGTGAGGTCGTCCGACTGGGTGCATTCGGGTCAGGCGGTTTTGTTCGAGGGCGCCCGTATCAGTTTTGTTAAGTTGTGACTGCCTGAGTGCATTGTGCATGTTCGGGCAGCCCATTTTCCATTTTCTCCCTTGTGGCATCGTTCGGTCAGGCGCACGGTGTCACGCCATGGCAGGTCGTTCGACCGGGCGCGTTTAGGTCGGGTCATTTCATTTGAGGGCACCTATATCAGTTTTGTTAAGTTGTGACCCTCCAGGTGCCTTGTGCACATTTAGGCGGTCCATTTTCCATTTTCTCCCTTGTGGCATCGTTTAGTCAGGCACATCGTGTTGCGCCGTGTGAGGGCACTTGACCAAGCACGTTCGGGTTGAGCCATTTAGTTTGAGGGCGCTCGTATCAATTTTACTAAGTTGTGACTGCCCAGGTGCCTTGTTCATGTTCGGGCGGCCCGTTTGTCGTTTTATCCCTTGTGGCATCGTTCGATCGAGCACGCTGTGTCACGCCTTGTGATCAGGTCGCCCGACCGGGCTCGTTCAGGTCGATCCGTTTCGTTCGAGGGTGGCCGTATCAGTTTTGCTAAGTTGTGACCGCTCGGGTGCCTTGTGCACGTTCGAGTGGCCTGTTTTCCCCCTAAACCCATTTAACCCCTAACCCATTTAAACCCTAAACCCCAAACCTCTAACCCCTTAACCCCTTAACCCCTAACCCCTATCTAAAATCCTTAACTACCAAATCCCCTAAGCCCCTAAACCTCTAAATGCGCGCCTAATCCATTTAACCCCCTAAACCCTAAACCTATAACCCTTAACCGCTAACCCCTTAAACACTAATTCCCAACCCCCAACCCATTTAACCCCCTAAACCCCTAAAACCCTAACCCATTTAACCCCCTAAACCCTAGCCCCATTAACCCGTAACGAACCCTAACCCCTATAATCCTTAACTACTAAATCCACTAACCCCCTAAACCTCTAAAATCCTAACCCATTTAACCCCCTAAACCCAAAACATCTAACCCCTAAACCCCTTAACCCCTTGATTTTCTAGGGGTCAGTTACCTTGATATTAATGGTGGTGTATTCATACTCCTTCTGAACAACCAGTAAAGGGTCAAGGAAATTGACCAATATGTTGTCAAGTTTTATCTTATCCATCTCTAGGTAAGCTGCTTTTTGGCTAACTCCACTTCTTTTGATCTCAATTTTTCCAATTTCTTCCTTCTCTCATATGATACCTGAGCCTTTGCCTTTCTCTTCCCTTCTAATTCCATAATAGTTTCATAGTGATGCCAGCCAACTTCCTTGGAAAGCCTTCCTAGCAGACAATACTTGTGACCTGGCTGAAGCCTCAACACTTTCAGAGCATCTAGAATGACCATTCTCTTCCCCTAACCCCTAAGCCCCTAATCCCTAATCCCTTAAACACTAAATCATTATTCACCTAACCCATAACTCTGCCTAAATCCCCTAACCCCTAAGCCCCCAATCCCTAATTCCTTAACCACTAACTCATAATTAATATTCCCCTATCCCCTAAATGCGCTTAAATCCGCCCTAACCCCCAAATCCCTAACCTCTTGATGGATCTAGGACTTGCACTGTTCTCAGGATTTTCCCATTTCCCTGGATTCATCTCCTAGGACACATTTGACAAAGATCAAAGCCCCTTGTAATACTTCGGGTCTTTTATAAATATCTTTACCACACCTAAGATGGAATAACACTTCTTCCTTTAGTTAAATAAGTGTTGGGCACAACATGATCTATCTAGCTGCAGCCCTGGGATCCTCCCCAAAGTCACCAAACAAGCCTTTAAAGGGCTGCGACACACATCAAGAGGCCTCCTACCTTGCCACGCTGCACTCTAGCTTCCCTCTATTAAAACATATTATCAAATACTAATCATGCCTATTCTATGCTAAAACATTTGGTATATAGGTAAACAAGAGAATTCTCCACAAATATATTTGAGTCCAACCTAACTTTAATGATGATGATATATTGGAACTGCATTGTAAACTAGCACATGCTACAAAATTAGTGGAAAAGGTGAAATTACTAAGTGTCATCCCATTATGTTGCATCTAATTGAACAGTTTCAACGACTCCTCACAAAGACCATTGTGAGCATATTATTCATCACAGAGAAGACCTTAACATGATAATACTTCAACATAGCTGACATTTTTGTATCCGACCCCTGAGCAATATAGCTGAAATTTCTATATCAAACCTCCCAACATCAAATTGTTTAAATATGGATAATTCACTAGTGTAAACCATATGCCAAAATAAAGGGTAACACAGGCTCCAACTAATTAGATATGTTCTCAATATGAAAGGATATTTACTGAGCATGTTACATGAATAAAAAACCTTGCATATTGAGCGTGTTACATGAATAAACAACTCTTATGATTCTTGATCATGGTTGCAAATGAAATATTTAAAATACAACATAATTTAATAGTGTAAAGTTTAAAGCTCCTTTTAATAAAGCATGATGATTTAGTAGGGTAGAAGGATTACTATATGCAAAAATCAGTCCATTATTTACTCATATAGTTTTAATTTCTTCTCAAAAAGATATGTTTTATTTTTTTGATTGTAAATATTTTTAAACAATCAAAATAAACAAACATTTAATTATTTAGAAATTATTTTAATTATTTAAAAATTATTATAATTATTAAAAATATATATATTTTTAAATTAAGTTGAGTGGCCTTTAAAAAAAGCACACATGTTTCATTTCAAAATGTCAAAAATTTTCAAATATCAAAATTTTTAATTTCCCTCGTTCATTTCCCTCCAGTTGCATGGTTTGTCCAAGGAAGGAGGGATGATGCGGCCATACTGTCACCGATTTTGAGGAAAGATGCAGCCATACTATTGCAGGTTTGGAGGAAGGATGCGAGAGATTGGTGCCCCGATCCATGCTCATGGATCTGGAGCCTGGCACCATGGACAATGTGAGGATCTCTGCCTCTCAACTCAAAAACTCCAAAAATAGGTACTATTATTCTTCAATACAACAAGAATTTTGCAGGTTGTCGTTTTAGCTTTTTTTCAGGATCTTGTCTCATGGGTCTGCTTGTAATTTTTTCTATTGGGACTGCCTTTGGTGGTACATTCGGAGCATTAATAAAATGAAAATATGCGGATTTTTGGAGTCTATACCCATTTTGGTTATCAAGGTATTGGAAGGCTTTTCTGTATGCAACCCATTACCAACCCGATCTGATGAAACAAATGCATAGTGGCCTCTGTGGGAGCTTATAAGCTTGATCCAGGTGTCTTTTCCTTGGATTTTCCTCTCCAGGGAAACAATACCCAACTACGATCTAGATCGAGTTTCCCAAAAAATGTATTTTATCTCTTAGGTATGAACAAAACTAGCGTCATAGGCCATCGTTCTTGAACTATATTTTATCGTACTATAAATACCATGAGAACCTATTTCCATTTCCTTCCATTTTGTCCATCTCCTAATTCCCTTCCCTGCACACAAATTTATTTTCTCCTTTCCTCATATATTGAATCCAGAATTCCATAGAGCAATGTGTCTCTAGATCGATCCCCGCAGAAAATATTGTAGCTACAACCAGACGTACTACAACAAGAGAAAACCAATATATTTTCCCCAAGACGAATACCTAGATCTCCCCACTTAGTTCTCCTTCGCCACAATGGCCCAATAGCCCTCATAGACTCTTCCACTGGGGAAACCACCACATTACTCCAACTATGGCAGAGCGTGAAGTCACTCTCCACTGGTTTAAAAATCCTCCTCTCACCAAATTGAATCCATTTTCCCATAATCTGCATGGCTATCTTGTCCATTGGAGCCATCATTACGACCATCAATCCTCTAAAACATCCTTTAGTGAGGTATAATGATATTACTCTAAGGACGACTTTGGCTTTATGATACTTAATGAAGGAAAATTTCCAGATTTCTGTAAATGGTATATAAAACTTGAAAAAATTCCAACTTTTTGATTAAATGATAAGTCTAGGATATGTTTGTAACTATCTTCAAACACTAGACTGAATCAAATGGAAAATATGGTTTATAATATGCAATAATATATTCCAGATAATCTTAAATTGACACACGACCTTATGTGAAAGATAACTCTAGTGAACATGAAGCTTAAGGTAAATCACAATTTTATCTTTAGTATGTAAACCTTGAAAATAAATTCCAATTAGGATTATGAATAGACAAGTGTAAAGTGTGACTGGGATTATGTGAAATACTTGTTCAAAATTGCTTCATTGGAACAGAGGCTTCTCTCTAACATATTTTTTATCAGTTGGTATGCCTCAGGGAGTCTGCCTGATGTCCTCTGATCCAGAAACAATCATCTCCTCTGATCCAGAAACGACTCAATCTGCGGAAGATCAATCCCCACAAATGCCAATAGTGCCACAGTTTGTATCACTGACCGAGGAACAACAAACTCTATTAGGCAAGGAGGAATTCACTCATATAATTGAAACCTACAGGCAAGCTGATGGTGCAGGGGTCAGGGATTTGCGATGTTCACTGCTTGCGTGATTAATTTCTCAGGTATATGCTCATAAATTTTTTTATCGATAGTCTGCATGCACTGCTTTAGAGATACTGGAATCTGACTTTGCCTTGTCATCAATGTTTGGCTTTAATGATTGCATTCTGAACTTTTAAAAGCCTCTTTATAAAGCCGATTTTTTATCAAGTCAAGACATCATTTCCCCATTACTATTTTATATTAAATTTCTTCTGTGATTGAGAAAATTTGCAAGGTTGAATGCTATAATTTATTATTCATAAGTGTCAAAAAGTTGTTATTTTATGTGGAGACAAGATAAAGATTGGATAGGATACAGAAAACACTCACAACAGATGAATATAGAAATTTTGACAAAAAATATTTCCAGAAATAGTGTTCAGACATATTTCCATTCAAAGATGGAATCGTTGGAAATGTTTTCTGTGCAACAACCGTCACATATTAATTGAGTTAATTTGTGTGCATGATTTTTTATTTTTTCTTTTTCACATTGGATTCTTGTGACTTGAAATATTTATGCTCTGCATACAACCATGATGAATTTTTCTAATGTGGTTTGAGCTAGGTATAGAGAGTCATGTCCTACTGTAAAAAAATTTTAATTTTTTAATATGTTACAATAATCTTATCAAATATTAGCCCATCAGATTCAATTTTTCTAGTGTGTAGTTCAAGATGTAGGAAACACGGGTGTTTAGTTGCCTAGCTGTGGTAATTTTTTGGGCTCCTTTTCAAATTCAGGACAATAAAATGTGACAAATTTTGTTATTGAAGCATACTGAGGAAAAAACTAATACGGTAATACCTCCTCTACAAATGAAAAGTGATTCTTCAACAAATTAGTGTCTACACTAAATCCTTGTACAAAAGATTCTTACTGAAGTGCCTGCTTGCACCATTACTAATTCTAACACTTCGCTCAAAATAATTTCACCTTATTATATGACATCTGCAACCAACCAGCTATCATCATCAATCCCAGATTTTATGCTTTTTGTTACATTGATTGCATGATCATGAGAGCAATTTTCAAATTCCATTCTAATAAGGATTAGAAGCTAGAAATATTGAACGACAAATTCCTTAAAAATACTCTGACCATCTTACCTATTCATATTGTGAACCTTTTTCTTTAGATAGTCTCTTCTGGCCTTACCCCCAGCGAATTTTCTTAAATCAATCATCTTTATAAATATGATGATCAAAATGAATCAATTAATTTCGAGACTATCATGCTGGGATACATCATGTTCAAACTCTTTTCTAGAAGAGTAGACAAATTCATCTCCATATGGGCAAAGAGGAAGAAATTGCAAGTTTAAGGTTTAGTCATTGCAAATGGAATCACCGCACTTTTGAATATTTTTCAATCCTCCCAAATGCTATTGAGGAAGCAAAAGTAAGTATATTTTTGATCCATGGACACCTGTTAAGCCTTTTAGATAGTTGGAAGAAACCTACTATTTGAGAGGCTGAAGGTATACCTCTCCTATGCTTGGCGTTCTCTATAATTATGACCCTATATGAGATTCAAATGATCATCTCTAGGGTCTATTATATACATTAACATAGTAGTCAAGCAAGGGTGTCAACTGCCTCACATTCTTTGGACTTCATATTTATGGATGAAAGTTTCTCATTTCAAAATTCATGGGTGGTAAAGGTGGAGGCCCTCTATGGGATCTCCATTTCACTATTTTTTGACAACATTGTCCTCCTATTTCACGAATCCAAAAACAAAAGTACATTTTGAGCTCATTTTGGGATGAACATGGTCTTCAAGTCCACCTTGCAAACACAAAAGCATGTAAGTAATCTCACCTTATTTTCAAGGATAGCAAGTAGAAATGTTGACATCCTAGTCTTTCCTTTTAATGCTATTATTTGGTTCATCTTTTAACTTGTTTTCGACATTTGTATCAATGTTGAACAGAGGATTGCAACATTAAAAACCTTGGAGAGACTATGTTTCCAACTTTATTTTTAGGATATTTAGGCTAAGTTCTGGTTTCTTGACACCATGGTGATTCATTATCTCCTTGTTTACAAGGTTTGGAGTTTGGAGCCCATACCTACGAAAAACAAGTCACGACTCAATTGGGAGAGGTTACTCATTGCTATTCTCTCATTTATGGGAAACATTGTTCTAATATGGCCCACTTAGATTGCAAGGCCATTGTCGTTTCCTTGTGAAATCATCCTCGATATCCTGAAGGTTGAATTAGAATATTGCAACATACACTTCTTAATTTTTCTTTTGTTACTTTTGTAGGAGAAAATCATAAAATAAAATGGCTGTGCTAATATCATACTCCATACATGAAGGTTGAAATAGATTTTTTTAACATACACTACTTACATTCCTGTAAGTTGCTTTTCTTTTTCTATTAGTGTCAGATAAAGTTAAGTTGTGTATTTGTAGTTGTTTATGTTAACATATAAACGACAGGAATAGGCTTGACATTATTTTCTAGAGCACATCAATTTCAATAAATGTTAAAATACTAAAGTATTTGGGAAACTTGAAAGTTTCCATTTATGATTTTAGGGGCTCGTGTCAGAGCGATTGATGGAGGTGCCTAAAAATGTCATAAGCTTTCAGCTAAGAATGTCCTCAAAAATTATAGGTGATTCAAGTTCATTGTTTTCTTTCCTATTTATCTTATGCTACTTCTTGTAAGAAGGAAAAAAGTATCTAGATAGTTTTAGGAAAAAAATTTGGCCAATATATCAATAGATTTCTTTCAAGTGTTAATTAAAACTTTTGCAATTCCTCTAGCCCACTAGGGCCTGGAATTGAGATCCACAACACATTCCTATATAGAGGATACTCTCTTTTTTCCAATGAAATTGATCCGGTAGCTTTGATGTGCTCACTTCAACATTTTAGAAGCTTAGTCCACCCTTGATGACCAAATAATATATTTTTTTTCTCTTCTTGACTCCCCGTGATGAAAGAGTAGTAGGAATGAGGATTTTCGAAGCACATGCATCTTGTTTACCATCTAGCAATGAGTTACTCAGCCATGAAAGACCTACGAGCCAGTCACATGATATTCCCATTTCAGCTGTACAGAGCCTAGAAAACATACTAGTAGTGCCTACTGTAACCTTTTTTCAATACACATTGAAGTGGTTGCTTGAATATTTGGTCACTTGGAGTTTACTAGGCCAATCAGAAGTTCAAAAACTACAGAGATATTCAGGATGTCTGCAATCTGAATTGTAGTGAGGGAAATTCAGCTTTCTCTGTTTAGCACTCACGATTTCATGATTGGTGCTTTATCACTCATGTCTACACATAATTCACTATCTGTGCAATTTCCTCCCTCTAATCTTGAATTGCAATGAAAGAAACTGTAGAATGAGAGAAAAAATAAAACAGAGGACATATATGCATACAATGACACAATGATTTACATGGAGAAAAGTCGTCAACCCCTTGATCTCAAATAGTTTGGTATCAATAGAAAGTGTATATGTTGTTTGGTTTAAAACACCTATTAGGTTGGATGCCATTGTGGCCTAGTCATGACAGAGCCCAAGTCAGCTAGACTCGTCACTCTAGGGAATAAATCTATTTGGAAACATGGGTTTATCATTTAAGTTATAAAATCAAGGGTTTTCTCACGATTAGAAAACCATTTAAGTTATCCAAGTTTTACCATCAGTTGAAATACACCAGTCCAATTTTAAAATGTTTGGCATTGCAAGAAAAAAATGTGAGAATTTTTTGTACCCAAAAAATATTTGTCAACTTCAATATCATTGCTGATACATATTTCTTTGATAGATTTTGATTTTGGAAGAGCGAATATCCAAGTTTTGCCATCAGTTGAGTGACATTTAATTTTTTTAAATATTTTTTATGTTTCGTTGGAATAACAACACTTCAAAGCGTCGGAAGAGCGACGTTTCAAATCATTGGAAGAGCGACGCTTCATAGCGTCAGAAGAGCGACACTTAAAGTGACAGAAGAGCGAAAATTACCTTTTTAAATATTTTCAATCGTTCGTCGGAATAGCGACGTTTTAAACGTCAGAATTAAACATTGGAAGCAATAACGTCAGAAGAGCGACGATTATGTTTTTAAATATTTTCAATTGTTCGTCGGAATTGCGACGTTTTAAACGTCAGAATTAATTGTTGAAAGCAATAATGTCGGAATTGCAACATTTTTTGAAAACCTGAAAAGAGTCGAAAGACCGACAGTTATGGTTCGTCGAAAGACTGACGCTTATAAAACGTCGGAATAGCGACACTTTGCAAAACATCGGAAAAAGTGCTGGTATTGCGACACTTCACCAAAGCGTCAGAATTGCGACGTAATGGCTAACCACTTTTTTTCCGTCCTCAAACTATCGCTCTTGCAAAGACTATGTGTCGGAATAGCGACGAAGTGGCCATCGGAGATTGGGCCAAATTTTCTAGTGTAAATAGTATAAATATCAAATTAAATTAAATATGAAAATGATTATGGGATATGCATGCAGGCTTTCATGTTTCCCACATGCTCCTATGGACTCCCACTGATTCATTTGAAAATATATGAATCTATGAGCTTAAATAAGATATTTCTTCTAGGGAGTTATTTTCTCTCTATATTTCGTTTAAATACACCATACATGCCCCCAAAACACAGCTACTTCATAAATAATTTTTTTCTTTGGTCATTGACACAATGTTGAGCCATACCACACGTAAAAATTATGATTCTATAAGGTAGGTACTCTAAAACTGGGTTCTTGTTATTGTGCAGTTGGAGCAGACAAGGACTATGGCCATGACATCTTCAATGCCTTGGTCCTAAGCGTCGATATATTCCACCATAGATTCATTGCAGTAAGCTTAAAAATTTGTTATGTAGAAATGGGGAGTAGGGTGTAAAGAACCAAGCTTCAGCGGGATGGTGAAACCACTAAAGGGAAAGTATGACCTATATTTTTCAATCAACCATCAATACTTTCATATCTTCTCTACCTAATTTAGGAAAATCTTATTACTTAGTTGAAGGAAGCTAGTCAATTCTTCTTATAATTGATTTTATTAGAGATATTGTAATTGTCAACAAAAATATAATCCTTATGATAAAATTAACACCACAACCTTGTAGCCAATAAACAACTCGCTAGAAGATATATTTTGTCCTTTTTCTCTCATTTCCAGACACATAGTTTGAGATGAATATTGAATTCCATGTAAGCCTTGGACTCAACCAAGCATATATGTAGCACACATGTGATCCATTCACATTAGAGCCACATTTTTCATTAGAATAATTGAAAAAGATAAAATTAATAAAAAATAAAATATTAAGTACTATAAATATTAAATTAAATTATGAAAAATATTATGAGATAGACCTGTGGGCTTGCATGTTTCCCTTGTACCCCTATGGACTCCCACACTAAACCATTAACACAAAAATTGGGGTTCTTGTTATTGTGGAAATGGAGTAGATAAGTACTATGGCCATGATATTGTCAATAGATCTATACATATCTTACCTAGCTTAGTTCCCATGAGTATAAAAAGTACAATTGTTCTTTATAGGTAGGGTTATAGCGTATCTTATACTTTAATGCTAAAATTTATTTATTTTACTTCCATGGAAGCTCACAATATGGTATTAGGTTAAATTCTCTAGGCTGATACTTACAACCCCTTCCTTACCTCTTTCTTGGGTCATTTTTGGTCTCATCCTTATTGGTTTTCCTATGGGTATTTAATACTTTCTCCTAAAAACATTGGTAGGTATTGGTTTCCTTATGAATATTTAGGATACCCAGTCGTACAGATTAGGAATTGAGCTATATACTCTAAGATAACCAGTGATGGAAAGATTTATTTCTTTTATTTAATATGTTTAGAGTTGTGTTTACATGTGTGTGTTTTTGCAATATAATGACAACTTATAGTGGATGCTAATAGTGGTATTTGTCATGAAAGAGTTGGTGCTTGGGTTTTCTTTTCTATTTTAGTAAGTTTCTATTCTATTGGACCTATTATGTGTACCATAAAAAAAGGTCTGAAGGTTTTTTTATACCTCTATATAACCAGTTGTTGTATTTAGCATGTTATACATATCATATAATGAGTTGGTCTCGTGGGCCTGGTATACATATAATACAACGATTTGGCCTATTTCTCATGTTATATGTATATAAACGATTAATTTATTGGATATGCTTTATTTATCAAGTAAGTAGTTGGTCTATTGGGCATGTGTTTACCTTAATCGACGTTGACTTTATAAATTGTTGCTACAAATTTTCAATCTAGAGGGTCATTGTTAGCTTCAATTTTATACAATTTTGTTGAAAATTCTCCATTTTCAAGGTCATTACCGATTTATTCTACTTGAAATATATTTTTTCGAACTACTGCTTTAGTGCATACAAATCATGACAATTATTTGTGCTATGGGAGGGGTAGCATCCATCGAAACCTACAATGCCTTATCCATCTATAGATTCATTGATGAATTCTTCTACTTGATAGAGCCTTCTCCATCTATGTGGTAATTTCTAGCTTCTTCTACCTGATAAATATTCTTTCAAACTGATCCTCAAGCACCTACAAAGTGTGAATATTCTCTATGCTATGTTATTCATTCAACAGAAGAACCAATGACTTTGCAGTGGCCATAAGAGGTGGCCAATGGCCAGAAGTTGGGTTATCACTAGAACAAATGGAAAGCTATTAGAAGTAGTGGTCACTAGAGGATAGTGGCAAGGTAAATAAAAACCTAAGCTCGATATGGTATAAATATGTACAACTCTAACGTAATGAAATATTAAATATGCATGGGCAAGATAAACTAGTAAATATTCAAAATTAACAAAGTAACGCTAGGATTAATTTGTTTGGTTGAAATTGTGAATGGAATATACATTATAACCTATTATTCATGTGTGGCTTTGCATCGAGAAGAAGTCAAATAAGACCTCAACTTTAAAGTATAGTGTAAAAGTGAAATTCAAATGCTATAACAATATGATTTTATTGAAATTTTGATTTAAAGCAATATCATTTTATTGGTTTTCTTGTTGAACTATTTGAGGGACTAAAAATCAGTTATTGTAGTCCTTGTAGCTTAAAGAGAAGGGACTAATAAAATAGAAAGTTAAACACCTGTCGTAAAATTTAATTTTATTAAAAATCAATAACTTTTTATTAAAATATATAAATAATTAAATAATGTAATTAATTTAATTTAAAACATATTTAATATTTTTAAATAAAATTATTAAAATTAAAATATGCAATATTATATATTAATATTTAATATTTAACTTAATTTTTAAATTAAAAATATAGATTTTTTTTTTAATATTTTGAAGCTATTAAAAATACCAATCTGTAAAAATTTTAAACTACATTATTAAGAAATATTGTCTATATGGATTTTGCTATTGTCCAAATGGATTTGGGTGGGCAGAGTATGTAAGTGTTGGTAAAGGAATAATCTTTGCAAGTAATTTTTGTATAGATATTTAGAAGATTATTGTTAATATTCCTAAGCTTATTTTTCATATAAATTCTTTTTATTTAAAGTTTATTTTTGAAAGGAAACAAAATAAAAAATTTAAATAAAAATTTTTCATTTTGACAGATAAAGATGTTAGAGAAAAATAATTAGGATGAGAACTTTTCATGCATTTTTCTTGAACGTGTTAAAAATAATTAAGTTGTTTTGAAAGGAAATTCTATTATGTAATTATTTAGTAAAAAAAAATTTGAAAAGTAATATATTTAGCTGGTGAGTTTATTAAAGTGAATTTCAAGTATTTATAACTTAAATTAAGATTAATCTCAATCATAGATTTGACTAAGATATTAGTGGTTTGGTATATTAATTTTTTAGCTAAATTTAAAAGTACAAGTTAGGTAGGTTAGGTTTCACACACGGTGATATGCTGATGACTAAGAGAGAGACCAAGAGTAAGTATCTAGGTACTTTCCATTGTAGTACAAAAATGAAATATAAAAAGATTGATATATTTACATGTAGTCATGCAAAAGTTCTTATATTAGTGTGGTTAAATTTGTAGATTTATATACGACAATTCATAAGACTACATCTACAAGAAATATAGTGCTTACAACTATGTTGTACGAATAGACATTAGATTATTTGTTTCTTTGAATGATTATACCTTAGGTTATTTATTTCTTTTTATTTCTCAAGTATACTATACTTTTTCTACGTAGTTTGTACACCTTACTCACTGTAATTTTAAAAATTGTACAACTACTAGGTTTTAGCAAATTATAGAGGCTTCCATTATTTTTTCAAATGAATTAATAGTTTAATTTTAAGGGTAAATTAGGTATGTATGTTGGAAATATTTTTTTTATTTCCACAATTTACTTTTTCATCTATTGCTTGATTCATGCTATGGTTTGAATTTAATTTATACATTAATAAAGTTTCATAATTTATTTTTTAGTTGAAATCATAAAGACAATAACCATCTAGAGCTACAAATTTCTACATGATACCATAGTTGTTTCTATGATTCAAAATTTTAGGAATTCATAGTGGTAAATTGATTGTAGGGATGGCAAGACTACTAGTGAGATGATTTTAAATCTAGGTGTTTTTTATTATATCACATAGATATGTTGGTGGATGTCTTGAACTTTTGTCATCTAAAGTGAGGTTTAAAATCTTACTAGAATAAAATGGTCTCCAAGATATTATTTATGATGTGTTGTGTTCGCCCAAAAATCTATATCAATTGTCAACTCATAAAAAGGAGGTGAAGGCCCAACAAACAATCATTGATGTCATAAATGATCATTTGTATCTCCATACGTCTAATAAGAAGATGTCAAAGAATATTTCCAATGCCTTGGTAAGTCTCCACCATAGTGAGAACATAAATAGGAAGATGATATTGTGGAACAAACTTAGATCTATAAATATGATTAGATTAGACTCAATCACCAACCACCTTATGGAGGAACGAAAATTCATGAATAGATTGCAATAGATGGGGATAATTTTATCAATTAAATACTATTAAACATTCAATTGAATGAATTATCATCTCCATAGGATCCATTTGTTAGAGGTATTTATGATTGAGAGCATATTTCTAAGTTTTAGAGAATATGGGATGATTGACAATGAGAGGGGCCTTGTATGGATTAAAATGTTACCAAGAAGGATGGTGATGAGTACCTATATTTATTTTATTATTCAAATAAGGTCAAAGGTAAGCACCTAGAAAGGGTAAGAGAAAGAGTGAGGAGTCAACTTAACTATGAAAGAAGGACTTGAGTAAAATCAAGTGCTTGATTTACCACAAATACATTAATTTTGTATCATAGTGTTTAAAGAAGAAGAGGAAGGGCAAAGGAAGAAACAATAGAAGAAGGTAGCATCTTTTGCAAAATATTAGATGAATGAGATTGGTTTTGAATTCTAGAAGATTTTCTCAATGATGTTTTTCATTTCTAACAACATGGGTTTGTGGGAGGTGTGATATGTAGATAGTGGGGCATTTCACTATATGACATTAGTCTAGTGTTTATTTTATAGTCTAATGAAGTATGACTTGGGAGTATACGTTAATTTTTTTGATGGTGCCACATATTTATTAGAAGGAGTTGGTATTATTCCTTCAAATGGGTATGGATAAATGCACAAATAATCAAGAAAAAGTGTTTTCACTCAAACTCCTTTTATTCACACTTGAGAAAGAATGGTCATATCTTTGGAGATTATATTCTTGTTATTAACTAGTTCAAGGAGAAAAAAGCATGCCACTGCCAATATCTACACCTATAATTTAGTATTTTCTTCATATTAAAAACTCTTTCGATTATATCATGTTGTTACATTTATGGGGAACACAACATAGTTGCAAATGCAATATATAAAGAATTTATTACACAAATTTTGGGGAGTTGGAGGATTCATGAACAATTAGGTGCAAAACAACTGGAATATTTTCATAGGGCTTTCATAGAAGGGGCCCGTGACATACCTAAAAGAGACTAATCTAAATTTTTTCTCAGTTTTTATCCTTTTGGGACACATTACATTTGTATATGATCATAACTACATCCTTAGACAATTTCTGAATTTTCATGTGCATAGTTTTATGTTGCTAGAACTTTTATCTAATTTTGAATACTATTCATGAACGATGTATTAGAGAAAATTTTGGCAGAAAATTGTATTTCATGTTACTGCTAGAAGAGTATATACCATAGTGCATATATAGGCATGACTAGAATGTAATGGATTAATTGTGTTAATGATTAAATTACTTTTTTTTCAAATAGGAAAGAAAATAAATGATATATTGATCTAAAAGTATGATGAGCACTCGTTTAATTTACAACAAAAAATTGCAAACTCCAAGAGTTAATGTCCTTATGTTTTTAACCAAATATCTTATCCTTATCCTTATATTATTAACTCATTGATAAGTCTAATTATTTTAAATTTTAAAATATATTATTTATTTATTTTAAATTAACTAACATTAAAATAATTATACATTTGAAAAAAAATATACTTGATTATTTTTCTTTCTTATAATAATAATATTTATTAAAAAATAATATTAATATAATATTTAATTTATGCTAATCTAAAATCTAAATCCTAATATGACATAACATCATTTAAAAAACATATTAAATTTGTACTATACATATTCAGAACTTCATTTAAAAAACCTAATAAATTTGTAATATACATATTGAAAAGTATAATTATTTACAATCTTAAAATATGTTATTTATTTACTTTAATTTTTATCATCAAAATAAAATATTAAAAAAAAAAAAATCCGTTAAAAGAATATAACGAATAATGGAAAGAACTCCATGAATTTGTTGTTCACACATTGAAAGGTATAGTTATTTAAAATTATAAATATATGATTTATTCATTTTAATTCCTAAGATGTAATAAAAGTATTGGTATAGTTATTTAAAATTATAAATATATGATTTATTCATTTTAATTCCTTAGATGTAATAAAAGTATTGGAAAGACGATAAATAACAGTGGGTGGTCACCGAAAAATTTATAAGGATAACGAGTTCACACATTTTCTTAAAAATAGAAACATAATTAGAAATACATAGATCTAAACAATTTTTTTTTTTTTTTAATTTAGAATGGATGAACATGAATGAACATCAGACATAAAGCGCTGGAGAAAAGAATATGCCAAATAAAGAGCTTAGGGAGGAAGGAAATAAGAACCAAACATCTAGGGAAACAAAGAGCATTATCGCAATTTTATAGTCTGAAGCATATCATGGGAATATTACGAAATTGGGATTAGAACGTTAGGCTAATCGACCCTCTTCTTCCTCAATCGATTTGGATGGCTAAGAAGGGTGATTCACATGTTGGAGGTTTTCTTGAGATGGTTCGATGGCCAAGTTCCAATGTCAGTGGTTTATGTTTCTTTTGGTACAACGTGTTTTATTTAGTGGCAACAAATCCAATCCAACTATCTTTATTTTGGGTATTTAAAGTTGTAGATGAAGTTCTTTTCACTGTGTTGGTGTTAAAATATGTAATTATTTCTCACATGTATTGTTACACAATCAGTTAAGTGAATTAATTGAGTTGAGTGATAGATATATTTGGTGAGTGAGTTAGAGAGTGAGTTAAGTGAGAGTTGATCAAGTTGAATTATGTGAGAGTGTGTGCATGTCAATTTAGATTAAATACCTTTCACTAAGTTCATTATATTCATTATGATTTAGAGTGATTGAAGATTAATTGAAGAGACGCAGCTCATTGTTTCATGTATGAAATATTTGTGTTATTTGTGTGTTTGAATCATCTGTCTATACAACAAATTGGTATCAGAGCTGAGAGAGAATTAGAAGATCCGTGGACAAGCAAAGCCAAAGTAAAAAAGCTAAGAGCAGAAGACCTGAATTTTTTTTTAATTTTTGTTTTTTCATATGTGGAAATCCACATGTTTTCAGTGGAACAAAAGCGAACGTCCACAAGTTTTCCTTTGAAAAACTTAGGAATTACGTGAAACTTTACGATTTGTTAGAAATTGGGGTTTATTCGCGTTGGAGGGTGCAGAGCCGTGAGGCGGACAGCCCTGAGCTAATTTTTTTTTTGTGAATTTGGTAGTGCCTCTATTTTTCTATTTATATTGTAAAGCAGGATACAAAAATATAAACATCAGTCGATAGCCTCAACCTGCCCGTAGGAAACCAAGTCTGTTGGCCATCTCAGTGCATGAAAAGCAAACCAAAACTGGAAGAGTTTCATCCTTCTACATCTAGCATGAGCTGTCTGTACTACTGCCGAAATAGCAACATCCAGGGAAAATAAAATGAGTTCATATAAGTATAGTAATAACATAAAAACACATAACTAAGAAAAAACCTACTCTTCTGACGAAGAGACTGGTGCTGGAGCCTTCAGTGTTGATCCGGGCATGTTAACTTGTTGGAGTTGCTGGAGTTGCTTCTCCATGCGACCAACTCGATTATCCACTCTGCTAATTCTGTCAGTGGCCTGGTATTGAGTGATCTTAATATGTTGCAGCTGGTCCTCCATGTGCTTCATCATGTCCATCAGGCGAAGTTCAGTCTTTGTTGGTTCATGCTCAGCGTGACTGGGTTTAATGCTCTCAATAGCCTTTGCTAGAAGGCTCTTTAGGATCCAATACGTGTGAACGGTCTGCTGAAATTGCGTGAGTTGACCCCTGGTGTTGCCAGGATCAGTAATGAAATCCAAGATTTCTTCCTCTATTTCATTATCCTCCGGGTCGGTTTGGATGTCCCGTTCCCAGCGTCTAATTTCCTTCCTAACAGTTGCAGAATTCCCCATTACATAATTGGCTTCCAAATTCTCGAGAATCTCTACATTTGATTTTCGTCCTAGTTTCTTTGGGGTTTGTTCATACTGGACCTGTCTCCCTTTGGCGGACTGAGCATGTGCCCGACGCTTCCCCATATTATCCGTACTCCTGTGATGCAAAACAAACTGGCAAGGAAACAGTAAGAGAGGGTAAACTTCATTTTGGGGCCACCTTTCACGAATCCTGTGAATAGCGACAGTACAATGGGCTGACAAATAAGAAATTGACGGGGGTGACACAATTGGCCACTGAACCGAATGACTAAAAAATTGAAAGCAAACATTTTGAATATATAGAGTGCCAAGGACAAAGAGCCTTATCTCTCATTTCGCAGATGTGAATCCCTGAGTTAACCTAGCCTGGATATAATGTAACGGTACCCTCCTCGCGCCATCACTAATGTTTAGGTTAGGTGCATTGACAGTAACAAGGGTGAGCACTGAGGTTAAATGGAAATTCACACTGCCCAAACCCCTGTACAAAAGGAACCAGAAAGACAAAATATAGGAATGACTGAGATTGTCCCTTTGCTTAGAATTATAGTACCACCTATAAACACCTACCAAACCGTCTGCACTATGAAGAACCTGGACAATTACCCTACTCCAAGGTTCCTCAACTCTACCCACTTAATGCAATCCTATCGACCATAGAGTGCAATACAGAATTGGCCTTACTTTGAACCCCTAATGAAGCCGAATTACGACGATATGAGAAGGATGGCCATGGGAATTACAAGGGTCTCGGAAGCATGGCTTCACAGGTTTGACAGGGAATGATATGAACCAGAATCATTTTCAAAACCTCAGTCACCCTACGATGCATGCTCTTAGACAAGACCACCCCAATTGCAGCCATGAAAGCAAGAAGTAAAGCGGATACATACCCCGGCTGAGTTGTGTGGCTGACAGGTTGAAATTTTCTGGGCTTCCTCCTCGGCTACCTCCAGATGCTTGCATGCAGAGAGCAGTGCATGAACGAATGGAGGAGGGAGGCCAAGCCACTTACCTTAAGAGAAACATTCCTTCCACATCCTGACAACCCAGGTTGGCCTGCCTGCAGCGTAATTAAAGGCCGATCTATCGGGGACCACCATAATCTATGATTCCAATGCGCCATGATGAAGTATAAGTGTGCGAAGGACGAGCAACCGCCAACGATCATCTCTTATGCCGCTCTGCCGGACAAGTGTTCACCCCGATCGGGGGGAGCCCTGAGCTAGTTTTAAACAAAAGCCGTGTTCGAAAACGTCAACAGCGTATGCACCGTTTTACAAAAAGCTCATAGAACACGTGGAGTTTCGTTTAACGATCTTTTGAAGGACTCATTACAAAATGGATTTGACATTTTTTTAAGGAGTATTAATCTTTTAAAAGGATTTGAAAGGTGTATTAAAAAGGGTTTAAAAAAAATTTAATTTAAAGGTTTTTGAAAAAGAGCTTTAAAAAGCTATATTATTTAACATAAAGTTTTTAAAGAGGGTTTTGATCAAAAGTTTTTTTTTATATATATAAATTATTTTTAATAAATAATTTATTATATAAAGAAAAATAAAAGGGTTATTTAAAGAGCTTTGCAAAGTTTTTATAAAAAGGAAGAAGAGAAATTTAGAGTTTTTTATTCGAGAAGAATTTTTTTAAACCAAGATGGCCACATCAAGTTTTCAGCAATAACTTCCATCTTTCAATAGGAAATATTATGATGTGTGGGCTATTAAAATGGAGACTATTCTAAAAGCGCATGATGTATGGGATCATGTCAAGTTTGGGTTTGCAGAACCTGAGAACAACGTAGAACAACGAGTCCTCATCAATGCAGACAGAGAGCAGTGGAAGAAAAACAAGAGGAAGAATGCACAAGCATTGCTTCTTATCTAGCAGGGAGTGGACCGAGCAGTGTTCTCGAAGATAATGATAACTTCTTCAGCAAAGGAAGCATGGGAAAATTTGGCGACAAGCTATCAAGGTATGGCCAAAGTCAATATTGTTAAATTGCAGAATACTAGGAGAGATTTTGAAAGTCTACAAATGAAGGAGACAGAGGACATCAATTCTTTCATGAATTGGGTCATGTCTGTCATCAATCAGTTAAAAATCTGTGGTGAAGATATTAAAGATCGAATAGTGATCGGGAAATTTCTTAGATCTTTGTCTACCAAGTTTGATGTTGTGGTAGCAGCGATAGAAGAAGCCAAGGATTTGCCAACACTGATAGTTGATGAGTTGATGGGTTCTCTTCTATTGCATGAGGCAAGGATAGACACAAATAAGGATTCCACTTTAGAAATTGACTTCAAAAGTCAAGTTTATATTTCAAGAGGTCGAGACAGAGATCGATCGAGAGGCAGAGGACGAGGCGACAGCTATAGTGGTCAGAGAGATGGCCAAGAAGAGCATGAGCATCAAAGTGGAAGCAACATCAGCAAAAGCTTTCATAACAATCAAAGGTTTTACAAATCAAAGGTGACTTGTTATTATTGCAATAAATTTTTTCAGTATGCTCGTGATTGTAAGAAGAAGATAGCTGATCAAGGAAATTAGAGAGTTAATGTTAGTACATATAATACTAACTCCATGTTCCTAGCATGTAACACCATGCATGAACCATCTGATAAGGTCTAGCTATTAGACAGTGGTTGCAGTAACCACATGACATGCAACAAGAATTTGGTTGCAAATTTGGATGAATCTATGAAAACAGAGGTAAATTTGGGGACTGAAAAGACTGCGGATTTAGATGGAAAAGGAATGGTCAACATTGTGACCAAAAAGGGGGAGGCAAAGACCATATCATAGGTATGTTATGTCCCTGGAATCAAACACAATTTGATAAGTGTTGGTCAATTGACGCAAAAAGGATACGAAGTTATCATTCAGGGGAAATAGTGTGTTATTTATGACAAATCCCCAAGAAAACAGCCGATAGAAAATGTGCATATAATGAGGAACATACTCTTTCCTCTAATTATGAACTATAATGATCAGGTTAGTTCTTTTACAATTGCATGTTCTAATGATTACTAGTTATGGCACTTTCGGTTTGGACACTTGCATTTTTTTTATTTAAGATTGTTGCAGAAAAAATAGATGGTCAGAGGATTACCTCCCATCAAAAACCCTCCTAGCACTTGTGAGTGTTTCATCTTTGAAAAGAAACACAATGAAATTTTTCCAAAAGGAGTTTCATACAGAGCAAAGAAACCACTTGATCTGGTGCATACAGACTTGTGTGGACCTATGAGGACACAATCGATTGGTGGAAGTTGTTACTTCCTCACTTTTATTTATGACTATAGCAGAAGGAATTGGGTTTACTTTTTGAAGCAGAAGTCTAAAATTTTTTCAAAGTTCAAAGAGTTCAAAGCCTTAGTAGAGAACCAAAGTAATCGACATATCTTGGTATCATGAAATATTTTCTTGGCATTGAAGTTGAGCAATCTGAAAAAAGGAATTTTTATTTGCCCAAATAAGTATGTTAGAGATTTGCTGAAAATATTCAGCATGGACAATTGAAAACCTGTATCTACACCAGTTGTAACAGGTACAAAGTTAAACAAGGATGATGAAGGAGCAGATTTCAATCCAACTCTATTCAAAAGATTGGTTGGAAGCCTCATGTATCTCACAGCTATAAGACCAGATATTATGCAAGGAGTAAGTTTGATTTCTAGATTGATGGAGACTCCAAAAGACACACATTGGAGTATTGGAAAAATAATTCTGAGATACATAGCAGGAACCAAATATTATTTCATAATATATGAAAGTACAGAAAAGAAAGAATTGTTTG
This sequence comes from Pinus albicaulis, assembly GCA_034641835.2. Taxonomy (NCBI): domain Eukaryota; kingdom Viridiplantae; phylum Streptophyta; class Pinopsida; order Pinales; family Pinaceae; genus Pinus; species Pinus albicaulis. The sequence goes on from CM076569.1 coordinate 789,898,516, forward strand.
GATACACAGATAGTGATTTTGCAGGAAGTTTAGATGATCGGAAGAGCACATCCGGTTATGTGTTCCATCTTGGTTTAGGAGTGATAGCATGAGCGTCTAAAAAGCAGCCTATTGTTACACTATCATCAGCAGAAGCAACCTATTGTGACATTATCATCAGCAGAAGTAGAATATGTAGCAACAACTTCAGCAGCATGTCAAGAAATATGGTTAAGAAGAGTATTGGATGGATTCAAGCAGCAACAGCAAGGATCAACAATAATATACTATGAAAACACTTCAGTGATTGCACTATCCAAGAATAATATGCTACATCAAAAGAGCAAGCATATTGATACTAGATATCACTTTATTATAGAACTTATGAGCAATGGAGAAGTTCACTTGAAGCCTTGTAAATCTAGTGATCAATTGGATATTATCTTTACAAAGCCATTAGCAGTATATTTGTTTGAGTTTCATAAAAGAAACATTGGTGTTGTAAGGCTAGCTGAGACATAGACTAGCATGCATGTTTGAGTTTTCATGAGTTATGTTTTAGTTTAGTGGTCGTAATTAAGGGAGAGTGTTAAAATATGTAATTACCTCCCACATGCATTGTTAGACAATCAGTTAAGTGAATTAGTTGAGTTGAGTGATAGATATATTTGGTGAGTAAGTTAGAGAGTGAGTTAAATGAGAGTTGATCAAGTTGATTTATGTGAGAGTGTGAGCATGTCAATTTAGATTAAATACCCTTCACCGGGTTCATTGTAATCATTGTGATTTAGAGTGATTGAAGATTAATTGAAGAGCCACAACTCATTGTTTCGTGTGTGAAATACTTGTGTTATTTTTGTCTTTGAATCCTCGGATCAAGGCCTGAAAACCTGGATCGGGGAGCTGCATCTGGAAGGGTACGAGGCTCGAATAACAGAGCGAAACTTCCTGGCAAGAGAGTAGGCACCTCATCTTGAAGTCTTATCACATGAATCCACCAGAGCTTTCGTAACGCACTGCCTATGGAATTGGACATTGGAGAACATTAGCATGGGTCTTCCCATAGAGACTTGGCCTCAACATTAGGACCAGTTCTCCAACTCGATATTGGTGGTGAAAGAATTGAGGTTTGGAGTGGAAGTGGAAAATGAGTTAGTCGTAGCGGAGGAGGTTGAGAAAGCAATAAAACGTGTTATGGCAGATGATGAAGAGGAAATGGAAATGAGGAAGAGAGCCAAGGAAATCATAGTTTTCGCTCAAAATGTTGTTACGAAGGGAGGATCGTCATGGAAGGAACTGGAGTCATTTATTAATTATTTTACATCAATCCTGAATGAGTGAAATCCAACTGTGATTTCGGCAAACTCTCACAATCAGTGAAGAGGGATAGCAAGCTTTGCAATTGGAGTACTCCAATGTTTTATACACTGAGATATTTCATGAGCTTCGATTAAATGCATTATAGTTTATGATGTATGAGACTCATACCAAATGTTAGCTCAATCTCAAGAAATAAATCCATAAGTTAAATAAAATTTCCTTTTAAAGGTTAAAGAAGTATTCATCTACCATTAAAATCGTATTTAACTCCTACTGTAAGGGATAAACAAAGTGTAACCAGTGAAAGGGTCCGCCATCTAGACCTTTAATCTGGGGCCAATTTCAATTTTTTGGGGTTATAGTAGGATTTCATTCATAAATCAATGGGTTATAACGAGAATCTATAATGAAGTTTTTTAAAACCATTTTCTATATGTTACAATCCAATTCCATGGTCTTTATTGCATGTAATTTCTTTAAGTTTCGCTTATAACTATATATTGCAAAACAACACTAATGTATATGAAGCTATGTATTACAAATAATCACTATTCATTTATTAGGTTTAATGTATTTCATTTATTTCAGGAGATTTCATGCAGTGTTTCCATGTATCAAATTTCAAACCCTCTAATATGTTTTATCTTAAGAGATTTCATACACCAAGTCTGTCCATGAATCAAACATCAAGCCGTCTAAGACTTATGTTTTATTTTTGTCCTAGCTTATTTGCTCAAAATCAAAATATGCTTCAATGGATATAATTTCAAAGACTTTCATATATGTCGTGCACACACAATGCACAATAATATGTCCATAAGACTTTCATACATGTCGTGCACACACAATGCACATTAATATGTCCATAATGAGGGCCTCGTTAGCCGAATATTTCACTAACGATATTATGAATGGCTTATAGAGGAAAATAGTCATTGAATACTGAGGCCACACTTCTTTTTAGATGCAAAATGGTCAAAAAATTAAAATAGGTGTTGTCTACCGAGGCCACACTTTTGTCCAGATGACAAAATGGTCATAAAATTTTCAAAATATCTGACTACTAGAGAATTTGAATCAATTTTTTGATAGCTAAAAAATATTGGACATCATCAAGAACACCAATGAAACACCTAAAATCTTGAATTTTGACAGTTATAATTTCCAGGTAGGATTGGGTTGTTGGTCGCTGAGAGATTTTCTCAAGAAGAAATTCCTTGTTTGGAATCTGTTGGATCTCATGATCATTATTTATGTGCTTGGCTTTTATATGCAAAATATGAATTGGTATGTGAGTAATCTGTGTATAATGTCTACAATGTATGATCCTCTATTTTTCTTCTTGGTACCATAGACTATATGGGAATGACTCCCTCAAATGAGAGCCCAGGAAGATGGAAGAAATATGAAGTTTAATTCTATGTATATAGATTAGTCTAGGTGTTTTTAATTTGTGCAATGGGTTGGTGTGCATGAGTGTGTTGGAGCCAAATACAGAAGAGCCTTCAGATTAAAAGCATTGTAGCTGTTGTTCCTAACAAGAAACAAATTCGTTCGAACTGCTGAAAAATAAATTAATTAATTAATTAATTAAAAATTATTAAAAAAAAAAAAAATGAAAATAAATACATGTTGTTGAAGTTTAAATTTTATATATTGCAGCTTGGGTTGCTTTATGGTTGTGCCATGGAAGGTGGATTGAAAAGCTTCATGATATAGTGCAAAGGATGGAAATCTATTTTTCTTGTTGCATGATCTGCCAAAGTAGAGTATCGCATGTAATTCAATTCAAGGGTACCTACTTCTTGCTTCCATTTCTTGTTTGTCATGAACTCTCTCCATAATGTTATGAATGGAGATTATTGTTCTTATAATGTTGAGCCAAGCCAAGAGGGAACGTTTCCAGGTTTGGTTTCCAAAGCAAGATTATTAACCATTTTTCAAGTTTTCTTATTTCTCTTCTTGTTTTTCATCGTAAGATGTTTGTTTTTTAAAAGTTTTCCAAAATTGTATTCTTTGTTTTTCTTTGCAATTTTTTTTATAATGATTTTTTTGTTTTGTTTACAAAACTAAAAAAATATTAATAAAATTAATATTTAGAGGCTAGTATTTTTTTATATATTTATCTTTTGTTAATTAATACTTCAATACACACAAAATAATTGTGAGTAAAAAATAATAATTTTAAAGACTCCACAAAAAATACACATTTTTCATAGAGATATAATTAAAATTATATATATTTTAGGACCTTTTCGCCCGACAACGATTCCAAAATGTTATCACTTAAAGAAAACCATGTCTGAAGAAAAGAATCTAAGGTAACCTCTAACCAATATTTTGAATCAAAATATATCCCTTCAAATTCGAAGGGGGGTCCCTTCTATAACTTAGTCAAATATGAATGGTTATGTATTCAACCCATCGACTAGATCTGATTGGATTATACAAATTAGTCTAGAAAGGAAAATTAAACCCATTGGGCATCGATTATTTTGACAAAAAGTTATTGATTATAGGCTATATGAACAAAATACAAAGGTAGGGTAGCAACAAATTTCTTAAACAAGTCTTCATTCAACTATGATGGAAGCATATAGATGTGAATATCAGAAAGATAACAACTAGTGAATTATGTGAAAGATATTCAAGTCGAAAACATATGACAATTTGGAAATTCCAAATATTAGCTGATAAAAAGATTTCAGATTTAATAACTCAATCCCAAAAATGTGGAAGACTTATGGACCATATTGTGAAATAAAAGAAATATCATGCACTAGAAAATACATATGAAACCCATCACACAGGAATATATGTAAATATGGAAAAATAACACCGCTCACAATAATTTATATTAACTTCAAAAGTATACACACTGTACCAATATTTTGCAGGAATTTTTGAACCCTTCTTCATTCTATAGATCTTGTCTTTATAGAAAAAGTACAACTTACAACAGGTTTGTAGTAAATATTTAATTACAAAGTCTAAAAACACATCTTTCCATCGTAAAAAATAAATAAATAATGTTTTGTATTTAAATATCATGCCATTTCTAGAGTCATGGCTGAATATAAGGATCCCAAAGTCAAATATGATGTGGTGGAATCCAAGTCAAAGTTGATATGGTGTTTTTCTAAATATAGAAAAAAATAATTCTGGTGAATTCTTGAAAAATACGCTCCCAATATTTCTTTGTATCACTTCAAATGTGACACCTATGTAAAATATGAGTGATTTATTTGTTAATGGATATATTCCAAACAAAAACCTCTTTTGGTTTTTGAAAACTCATTTCGATCTGGTTAGAAACCTCACCAAAGTTTTATTTCTTTTACATTGATTTATTCGATATTTAAATATGGAAAAAAGTGTTGTAAAGATTCCTTTGAATCTTACAAAAAGTGACATATCTAGAAAATATGAGAGATTTTTTTTTGTTAATGGTTATGTTCTCAATAAAAACCTGTTTCATTTATAAAAACTTCGCTTCGATTTGTTCAGAGACCATTCCCAAAATCACTGTCTTTTTATAGGAAAAAAATGAGAAAAACAAAGTTCTTTTGGTGACATTTGATTTGTTAAAACCAAACTTTAATCACAATGGAACCTTGTGCAATGTTTCCTCCCCTAATATGAGTTACCACTCCTTCAGTGCTTTGATTTATAAAAAAATGAATTTCTCCTTTTGGCACTGATACCCTGAATGTCAGTGCATTTTTTTTCAAACATAAAATAACGTTAACACTCATGTTGTCAGTGCTTTCACCCTGTTTATTAAAAATTGGAACTGATAAACCCATTGTCAGTGCTTTAAAAATTATATCTTACAATTGTGATAACACCACTCCTGCTGATTAGGTCCAAAATATGCCAAAACTTTATATAGTCGAGCAAGAAGGAAAAACACCAACTATGGATGTTAAAACCCTCATAAGTAAAAAAAAAAAATTATGATATACAATCTAAGCCATTAATTTACGTATTTAATGGATTTTGGGAAATATATGAATATTTACACTAGTTTCTATATTCTTCTTGGAAAACTAAGTGTAATCTCTACTTATGTTCCAAGGGTTTTTTCATCGTTCGATTTGACATGCAAAAAGAAATGGAGAAAGTCTTGAATGATGGGCCATAGTTTTTGGGTAGAGTTGTGATTTTTATTACCCCATGATTCCCCAAAGTTGTTTCTATAAGAATGTTGGTTACTAAAATGTTGGTATGGATGAGCCTTTACCAAATCTCTCTATCCCTTTTTGGCACCATAAAGTCTTGGAAGATATAAGAAATACTCTTGGAAAATTCAAGAAAATGAACAATGATAAAGAAAAAAAGCATATCTTTACATTTTTGAGAATTTTTGTGGAGATATACCTTAGAAAACATCTACTTGATCGTATCTATCTAAAATAAGAAAACATTTAGTGGACCATGTTTTAGAGTATGGGAATATGACATTTAGATTCCAAATTTTCTATTAAATATGACATTTGTTAAACAAATGCTCGTAGGAAATAAAGGTCACAAAAAAGAAAAAGAGCATGTATCTAATCCCAAGGGATGGCAGGTACCTGACACTTTTAAGGATGAAGAAGAGACCATGGAAAATACTCCAAATGTGGAGGCTCGGGAACAACATGATGACCATGAAATTGAAGGAGTTAGGGGTCAGTTAGCATCTATGAACCACGGCTAGAAGGGTACATACTTAGTGGAAAACAAGGCATCACGAAATCAACAAGATAAAACACATTGAAAGGGGAGTGGGGGGGTATAAAGAGAAATCATGTATTTGAGAGCTCATATTCAGACAAGGAAGTCTCATTGTAGGAAGTTGGACATTAATAGCAATAGTAATAGCTGACCCCAACCACGGGGTTTGGCAAAAAATATAGAAAAAGAAGGGTAAAAATGGTAAGCTAAGTGATTATTATCTCACTTTGTCCCCAAAATTTCTATGTAACATTGTTTTATTTTTATATTTATTTTCTATGCAGAAATGGAAAGGTTGAAATTATTGAATGCTTCATGGCATCTAAATAATGTAATTTTTCTCCTTATTTACAGGTTGAATAAAATAATTATTTTTCCTTGGAAAATTATTAAAAAATGATATACTAAATGTAAAAAATTGAGTAAAAAATTAATTAATAAAAAATTAACAATAAATTAATGGATATAGCCTTCAACAAGAACTAATATTGATCCATAATGTAACCAATAGAAATTAATAGTGCCACATACTTATAATTAATTATGATAATTTTATAATAAAATAATTTTTATGAGATTGTATGTTTAAAGTAAAGATAGATTCATATAACAATAAAAATTTTACAAATATAAAACTTAGTAATGTGTATGAAATTTTTATTTTTTATTTTTTAATTGCAATTTATTATATTATTATATCAAATATGTATAGTGCATGCTGTATATTTGCACTTTAATGAAAAATGGTCTACTTGTACATAAACTAGAACAAGAACATTGATAAATATTTAAGACAAAATGTTCAAAGTTAGTGGTGGCTAATCTCATCATTAAAAATATTGCTAAAATTGGTTAAGGAATATTTGAAAACCATATAGGTAGAAGACATAGGACACATATACTAGAAACCATATAGACACGTAATTTTACTGTGAATGGCATCATGCCAAAGAAATATCATGAGAATAAACAACCATAGTAGGGTGTGCGGGTTAATGAGGAGGTAGTATCTCTCTATCAGGAAGTAGGGTTGCTTTCGTGCTCTACATTATTTCATCCACTATATAATAAATTAAATGGTGATCCTCCATGCGAAGGATTTCATTTATGGTGGTTGAATAACACTTTTCCCAACAAATTCTGAACATGCTAGTATAAATCAACTGTGTGTAGATATTGGTTGCAACGTGCACTTGGAGTTCCCAAGTTCCAAACCCAATTTTCTACTTTCACCATGATGTTTGAATAATATAAGTTTTTTATTTTTCCATCCCATTCTTTCTCAATGTCTGAAATATCATGTCAAACCACTAATGGAGTGTATTTGAGCTAGTTTTCCATGGAGGCTTGGGCTTAGGCTTGAGCTTAGGTGTTTCTATTTGGGCCTCGACGCCCATTGCCTCTTCTCAAGCAAGCCCTCTATCTAGGCATCGAGACTACTAAAGAGGAGGTGCAATTATATCTGAAGGAAGAGGGGATGATTATTACTACAAGGGGGAGAAGTATAAGGAAGGTGTTCAAAAGAGGTGACCACATGAAGAGGTTTGGGAAAGAAGGAGATGATCTGCAAGAGAATAAATGACATGAGACAGGCTAATGGTCCTCTAACGGTAAAAATTACATCCATATATGGGAGAAGGAATACAAGTTCACATAGTGAAATTATACCTAAGTGTCTTCGTTGATGATAAGCATAGCTATCTAAAATGTGTACAACTTATACCCTTAATGTTGCTTCACCTACAACTAGTAAAGCTAGTTAAGGTTGATTGTAGGTAGGTAAATGACATATCCAGAGGAAAAGGAACTAGGATAGGAGGGCTTGGTCCTTTAACATGCATAAGAAAAATTACACACCACCCAGATATTTTTCCTTGTCTCACACAGAAATCGATGAGCAGTGAAACATGAGTCCTCCTTGTAAAATGAAACATTATAATAAATTATGAACACAAATATTACTTTCTAAAGGTGTTTTAGGTAACATCATTTTATTATTACTATATACAATAAAACATAAATAGAAATATGTCATTGAATTAAGTTAAGATCATGAGGTTAAAACCTCATGGGGAGGGGTTGAGGATGGAATCTGCAATGGGGGAATTAAACTATTCTAACGAGAATTCGACATGTGACTTGCACTTTCAACACAATTTTTATAGATTTATGAAAAAATTGACCAAAAAATAGACTTGACAATGGGAAAAAATGTAGAATAACAAGTCTACAAATATTTTAATCATACGAAATTTTTTTCAATTGTTCATATTAAATATACATAGTTTTTTTTTAACCATATATTATATGTGCATAGTTAACATTGAAAATTGTATTTATTTCTTTCTTTAATACCTTATATATATATATATATATATATATATATATATATAAGGAATTGAAAACTGGGATGATATCATGCTCACATGGCATGGGGCCATGTCCAACAGTTACCACTCGATCTCATACTCACATGACACAAGGTAAATTCCAACCAATATCACTATAACCTCTAGGCACCTACTTATGCCCCTTCCGTAGGCACAGGGGAATCAAGGGGATTTAAAAATGGACCTCCTTGCACATAACCCTTCATTTACATGTCCTTGGCTAATTAAGTTTCCACCTAAGGGCTGATATTGAAATATTTTACTTAACATAAGGATTGAAATATATTTTTAAGTACAAGCTAATATTTCTTTATCCTACATATTCAAATATTTTATTTATTTCTCACATCCCCTTATCTCTCTACCTCTACACACACACATTAAATTACTTTTGTTATTAATATTTTTTGAAATGTTACATGTCAAATGCATATTAAACATTAAACAAATTACAAACCTTTGTCATACCTTACTGGATGCAAGAACAATTTACCCACTAGTGGTATGCTACATAGGTGAATTAAGAAGATATGAACCATGAATTTCCTCGCACATAAAAATTCACTTACACCAGTAGGATGCTATCACTAGGATTGTGTGATGCTTAGGATGAAATCACTAGGATTGTTCAGCGCTCGATCGAGCTTGGATGCACATTGAGATAGTTTAATTCCTCCCTCAAGGTGGTTCCCATCCTCAACCCCTCCCTATGATATTTTAACCTATGACCTAGTGGGGACCAAACCCCACTCAAACCAATTGGTATACACCTCATTGGTGAGCTAGAAAGAACTTATTAATGGAATACCCTCTCTCTATATATATATGTGTGTGTGTGTGTGTGTTAAATGTTATATGACAATTGAACATAAAATAAATTATACATCATGTATTATCAACAATATTATTTTTACATGTCATTTTCCAACTCCATGTCAAGTAGTGAAGAAGTAACATATCTCCCTCATACTAAAAAAATTGTTATTATTTTTTACTTTCACTTACACTTCCTTTATTTTTTATTTTGTTAATATAAGTATGAATTTTATATTTTTAAATGTAAAGTTATGTGACAATATCTCCCTCATTATGGGCTGTAGAATAGCTCTTCACATGAAAATTAGGAAGCAATTGCATTTTTTTACATTCAATTACTCATTTTATTTAGGAATTGAAATGTTAAAATACATTTTCTATCATATAAAGTAAAAGCATAACTAATGAAAACATATTTCTAGGAATTAAGAATCAAAACTACACCATTGCTACTATAAAAACTATAACATAAATGGAGGTTTGTTTGATCATGTTATTTGGAAGGAGATTCCAATAGTATTTGTAGCTCAAAGCCCTTGTCTTCCCTGGATGGAGTGAAGGTGATGCTTGTTATATTATTTGCAATACTGAAACATTTTTATCCAAATTCTCCAATTTATCTAGAATTTAGAACAAATTCCACATTGATTCCAAATGAAGATGATTACTTTCATTTTATTGGAAAAATTTGAAACTATATTATCCAAATTCTTCCATTTATTTAGATTTAAAACAAATCCTATATTTAAGCACCCATCATAAAATAAATAAAGAAAAATAATTATTAATTTGAAAATAAAATTATAAATATTATATTAATAACAATTATCAATTAGACACACAAATCAACTCTAATTCCTCCCGAGGTGTGGGAGGAGGAGTGGGATAAAAACCCTAGTTAGTTTGATGATGGAAAAAACCCTAGTTAGGGTTCCAAAGACACTGCCTCTTGGGAAGGTCGAGCTCCTATTCATGTAGTGAAAATGGTGGAGTTGAGATGCCACTTGGCCCGCACATGCAAAACATTTTTCTCATTTTGTATTATGTTGGGTTGTGTGCCATATTGGGTTTCACTTCTCACTCTCATTGGTTGGTTTACTGTTTGACTCCATAGTTTTTTTATTTCTATTTCAGTGGGAATTATACATTTTCGGCGGTCTCTCAAAAGAACGGTGATTAAAACTTGTTGGGGTTTCAACTTTTGGGTTTCATAGGACTCATGAGTTTTGGGGGAGCTTGCAGACGATGTTGATTCCCGCATCTTTTCTATATATGTGTTTACTGTGGATTTATTTTTTTATATCAGTCATGCATGATGGTCAAAACAAGGGAGAGTGTTGATCTAGGGCTGGAAGTTGTGGATATATTAACTCTCTGGGATATGGATCTAACTCAGCAAAATTTGGCTAAGGTGGCTCTTCCACCTCGATCTCCAATTGGCATGTAGAAAGAGAAAAGGTTGATGTGGGGTTTTGTGGATGATTATGGTCTTTTGGGTGCAGCTGACCCTCGTATTAACAAACATGTCACTGGCGCTCTTGAAAATTTTCTACATGATGGGCTAGATGTTACCATTTTGTGGAGGCTCGGTTGGAAGAGAAAACTGGGGAATCAATAAGTCCCTTTCAAAACTAAGTTCCTATGTTAAAGTCGTGAGGCCTAGAGGATATTGTGTCTGGTAGCGGTTTGGTTCTAAATATTTTTTTGAAAGCCTACTTCATAAAATCTAGGGATTGGAATGGGTACCCGAGAAAATCCTCCAGTGGTGGTTTAGAAAATACACAATCGAATGTGGGTTTTTGCAACAAACTACCTCATGTTTGGAATGCATATTATGGAAAAACCCTTCCTAAGGATAGTTGAAGCTTTCAAGAGGTGGTACACGAAGCCTTGCAAAATGGGGATACGGGGGCGAATTTTGGGCTACAGGATCGGTTTAATAGGACCCCTAGTGAGGGTTAAATCAACAAAATTCAAAAGGAGGTGGGGATTTTTCCCCCACGGTTTAACTTCTGAGCCTGTGGATGATTTACTAGTTCCTAGAGTTGGTAGTACCAGAGCGGTGCAAGTGGAAAGGTCAAATGAGCTTCCTGAAGGGGAGGGGGAGGATTCCGTGGAGATTTTATCTCTTTCAGAACTACCCCAATTCAGCCTACATGCGATGTTAAAACAAAAAAAGGGGAAGTCATCAAGAAAAAATTGTATTTCCTGAATATGGTCTTAGGAGTGGACATACAAGTAGGCAGGGCGATGACGACCTGAAAGGCAATTCTGGTGGGCAGAGCATGTGAATTTTTTTTTTTCAACACAAGTTATAGTTGAGTGGATTGAACAATCCTGGGAAGAGGCTCCAAACAAGGAGGTGGAGGTGATAATCCTTTCAAAGGGGTGGTTTATGATAATATTTTTGAAAAGAGATAATATGGAATGGGTTCTTGAGCGTAATTGGGTTTTTGGTAATGCATCGATCCTTTTTAAGCAGTGTTCACCTATTTTTGATGTGAAGTGAGAAAGAGTGGACTAGATCCCAGTTTGGGTGTGACTACCAGCACTTCCTTGAACTTATGGACTTTTGATGTTTTTCAGGGTTATTGGGAATAGTCTGGACATCTTCTTAGAGGTAGATATCTCATACTTGGTTACAAAATCTCGGAATGCGTCTCATATCCTAGTTCGTCTTGTTCCTAGGGAAGGGTTGGTTGAAAAAATTCACTTACATCTCAACAGAAACTCTTTCTTTCAGATTATTGACTATGAGCACCTCCCATTTTGGTGTAATAGATGTCATAAGTATAATCATCTGGCCAAAGATTGCCCTTTGGGTATTAGCAGAAAGCGAAAACATAGGGGAGCCCATAGGACTCTTTTTTAGGGCTCAGTTTGATCACCTAGAAGGATATGAGCAGTTTCATATGGATGAGGTGGTACATGAACAGGATGTGGGGTTGATCTCAATGGAATGGATGGAGGAGTATGTTGAAAAATTGGAGGTCTCCCATGTCAGTGTGATGAACCAAATACCGGAACCCCAGGCTACAGAGGAGCCCACAAAAAACTTGGTGGGCACTGTCACTTAATCCTCTCCTTCTATTCTTGATACTCTTGATCATTTATTGCATGTCATACAGTCACCTCATCCTTTTAGGCCACAAGTAAACGAGCCACAATGCATGAATAATATCTTTATGGCCATGGAAAACATTATTACTACCATTCCTAAATTAATTATTGACACCATTCCCTACAACCTTCGACTGAGGGAAAAGAAACACTTTTATTTTGAGGCTTTTTGGGGGTTTGGGATGCCTTCTTGTGTCTGAAAAGCCTATAAAATCAAGGGGTTGGAAAAATGATATTTCAAAGACAAAATTAAAAGATGTGATAAATATAGCTGATGGGAAACAACTATCTCTCAAAGGGGCACTTAGAGTGGCGCAATCCCCTGTTCAGGTTTCAAAATGATTCTATTTTCTTTCAACTATAGAGGGCTTGGTAACACCCATAAGAAACTAGCACTAAAAGTTCTCTTTTTAAATTTTAGACATGATGTGATTATGCTCCAAGAGACTTTGGGCCAGGGAGATCTTGTTATGGCATCCAATTTAAAAATTCTTCCAAGTTGGACTTTCATGACCATGGATGCCAAAGGAAGATCCAGAGGATTAGCTCTAGGATTTAAAGACAACACCATAAAATTGAAAAACTCATGGGGCTATGAAATAGTCATGGGATCAGAGGTTTTTTCAATTGAACTAGATATAGATCTCACAATTGTAAATATCTATGGACCTTGTTAGGAGAGGATAGGTTTTTGAAACAATATTATAACAAATTATTTCATGCCTTCCTCCAATTTGGTGGTGGGTGGAGACCTTAGCTTCTCCCTTGTTTTTTCTAAAACTTGGGTCCCTATGGCTCAAGCTAATCCGATTATGGACAAATTAAGAGAAGGGTGACTTATTGACTCAAATTTAATTAAAATATCCCCCACATGGAGGAACCAGAGAGTGGGGGATGCCTATGTGGAAAAGAGGTTGGATCGATTCCTCTTGAATGAATATTTAACAAGTAAGCTTTTGGGTTTTAGGCAATGGGTTGGGTTTAGAGGGGAATCATACCACTCACCTATATTGCTTGAGATGTCTGGACCTTACAAGAAACCTAGTACTTCTTTCAAGGTTAATTCAGGATGGATGAAGAACCCTCATTATATTAGTCTTGTTTATGAAACATGGAGTCCTATAGAGAGATCTGGATCTAGATCTTATGCACTTCCCCTTATGAGTAATCTTAATAGACTAAAAAGGTGACTATATCTTATGCTAAAGAGAATCTAAAAAGGGATGAGATTTCTCTTCGAGAGGTTGGGAATGAATTGGAAAGAATGGAAAGTCTGGAAGCTAATGGTTTTGAGAATGAGGAAAAGAGGGATAGGATAAAAGTTATAGAGTCTAAGAGGATAAAGATATTATCTTATAAAGAAGAACAATGGAATTTAAAAGCCTGAGCAATTTGGCTCTTAATAGGGGACGAAAATACAAAATTGATCCCGAATCATGCCAAAGGGAGAAAAAATTCCCATACCATTTGGGAATTGGATAAGCCAGGTGGAGGTAAGGAAAAATATTTCAATGAGCTGGAAACAATGGGGAAATACCACTTTAAATCTATATTTAGGGCCCCTAAGGGTTCTACTATTGTTGAGGTGATTAGGGTTGCTCAAATTTTCCCAAGATATGCTGAGGAAGAAGACATTGAGCAGTTAATGGCTCCTGTTACGTAGATGGAAGTTAGAAATGTACTAAATTCAATGCAAAAAGATAAGAGCCCAGGCCTTGATGGTTGGATAGTGGAATTTTTCCAACATTTCTATGATATTATTTGGGAGGATATTATGGGAGTGGTGGAGGAATCCATAATCAAGGGTTTTGTACATGAACCTTTCAACTCTACGTTTCTTTCACTAATCCTGAAATCAAACTCCCCTTCTTCTTTTGATGAATTCAGAAAAATATCCTTTTGCAATTGTATATACAAAATCATTGCAAAAATAATTTCCTATATATTGAAACCAATCCTTTCTAACAACATCTTTAAATAAAAATTTGGTTTTTTGGATTGCAGGAAGATTCATGAAGCAATTGGGGTGGCCCAAGAAAAAATGCATAGTATCAAGCAGTCCAGGGAAAAGGGTTGATTGTTAAAATTGATCCTTTAAAAGCATATGACAAGATCAACTGGATTTACTTGAGACTACTGATGACACATCTGGGATTTATTATTGAATTTTTAAATTGGATAATGGGATGTATCACAAATATGTCTTTTGTTGTCCCTATAAATAGGGTTGCTTCGTCTTTATTCCACATTCAAAGAGGGCTCAGGCAAGGATGTCCCCTATCCCCTCTTCTGTTCCTTCTAGCTGACAAAGGTCTTAGTCAAATTCTTATTTTGGCAAAGAGAAGGGGAGACCTAAGAGGAATTGAAGTAGCTACAAATTTGTTCATTACTCATTATCTCTTTATGGATGACATCCCCCTTTTTAGAAACGAGAAGGGGGAGGAAGTTTCCCAATTAAAAATTGGTTGCACCTGTTTCTGAAGGCTACTGGTATGATCATAAATTCTCAAAAATCATATATTTTTTATGTTGCTGTCTCAGGGCCTCAAATTTAAAGGATTACAACTCTTTTCCATTTTGACTTCCACACTATGGTGGATTGTCTCAAATACTTGGCTTTCTATTTGAAACCGTACTCCTATAGAAAACATGATTGTTTTTGGTTTGTGTCAAAAATTGAGAAATGCATAAACCTATGGAGTTACAAGTGCTTATCAGCAGCAGGTAGATTGGTACTCATTAAGTCGATATTAACGGGCATTTCAGTGTATTGGATCTCTTTGACTTGGGTTCCAAAAGGCATCCTTCTTAAGATCAAGAAAATATGTAGTCAGTTCTTATGTGCTGAGAAAAATGAGGACGTTGTTATTTCATGGGTGGTGTGGGATAAAATTGAAAGGCCAAAGGAATGGGGAGGATGACACATAAATGAACTTCAACTTTTTTCTTTCTCCATAGCAACAAAATTGGGGTGGAGGCTCTTCACTGAAAACAATTTATGGACAGTTGTAGTAAAAAGGAAATACATTGATCCCACTCCCTTGGATGAATGACTGCTTCTCTCATTTGGAAGGCTACTATTGCATCCATTAATATTGTGGAAGAAGGTATGGCATGGCTGGTTGGAAATGGGGAAAAGTGTAGAATAGGCATGGATTTGTGGGTGGGATGTAAAGAGGATTGTGTTCTCTCAAGAGGAATGCTACATTCTTTAAATTCAAAATGGATTTTATTTATGAATCAGATTGCAAATATGGAGTCCACTACTATTTGGCAGCAGGGGTGGAAATCGGCAGGGGAGATCCAGATTTACCACCAATGGTGGCAAGGATGGCATATATTTCTGTAAGAGCTTCAACATTCAAAGGTTAGGATAAAATACTACCGAGATAATCTTTGTTGGATCCATGTGCAGGTTGGCTATTACTCTCGAAAGTTTGATTTTATTTACTTGATGAAGAGAATGGGCTGGGGTGAACATGTCTGGTGGAATAAGCCTATTTGGAAGTTGAGTAGCCCATTGAAAACAAGATTATTCTTTTGGTGCATATTAAGAAACAAAGTTCCTACTTGGGACATTTTACAAAAGTGGAATATACATGGGCTAGGTTGGTGTATCCTTTGGAAGGATGCAAAATAATATGTTGTGCATTTAATCCTCAATTTTCATTTCTCTCAAAAAAAAAAATTGGGAGCATACTCGGTCCCTGTTAGGCATTAAATCAATATGGAATGGGTTTAGCTATGCGGATGATTAGAAGGGATGGTGGCTTTCAAATTTATATGAAAATGTCATAAATATTCCTTTGATTATATCCTAGGGGGTTTGGCTTGCAAGAAATAAAGGTATTTTTAAGGAATCCTCATCTTCACTCTTTGTGATCACAGTTGATTGTGCTTTGATGTTTTCTCTTATCCCAACTACTTAACATATCAATAATATCTGAAATATCAACATCGACCAAATTAATCATGACACTCCATATGCCTATTTTGATTGGGCATAGGATGCTCAAAACATATGTGGTTCCGGTATGGTAATTCATCGAAATAATAACAGCTCCATAAAAGCATCAATGGACATTTTTACAGGCACAAACAATTATGCAGGACTACTTACTTTAAAAATTATTTTATGTTGGCTCATTCATTTGGGAATTGGATCTATTCAAATATTTGGAGACTCTGCGAATGTCATAAATTGGTTCAACAACACACAAAGATGTCAAAATTATATTTTGATTCTCGTCCTTGAAGAAATACATACTTTAAAGTTATCTTTTGATTTTATTACTATATGCAACATTTACAGGGAACGAAACTCCTCTGCTGACTTGTTATCTAAAGCGAGCTCTCAATAGGATCTGGACACATGGAGTATAATTGAAACTATGGATGGAAATTTCAGTGTGTCAGACATTCGACCTTACAAATAAAGCCCTCTAGGTATTTTCTGCTGACATTATTACTTCAGCAACAAACAATGTATATTTTAGAACACTATATGTTATTACTACTCCTATATATTTCAGTTTTATGTTAGATTGTTTAAAATCAAAATTTTCGATTTTTTAGATAATTTGATTAATTACTCTCATATATAATCATAACTACCTCCTATGAAATTCTTAGTACATATACCATGTAGCTTTGTATATCTTAATAAAAGATTCAATTTTTTCAAATGAAAAAAAAAATTATCAATTAAAAATCTATCCACTAACGTAGTCAAACAATTAATATTTTTTAAATTGGTCACTTTAGCAAGTGTAACAACTACATATTTTATTAAAAAAAAAAAAAAAATTAAATATTTATTTTAACATAACCGACGACTATAATAATTTGAAAATATTTATTTAAATATATTTAAAAACTACCAATTAAAAAAACGCATGGAACATGATATTTTAAAAAATCAATGAAATATAATGTTTGAACAACTATTATTATATTTCAAAGTGTTGCATTTGACCAATCCAAAAATTAAATTATTAATATAAAATAGATTTAAATTAAAATATAATATCAATAACTACTGTCAATTTAGAAAACCCATGAAACACGATGTTTAAACTATCGTTATTATTATTATTATATTTTAAGGTGTTTAATTTTACGAGATGGGAAAAATGATTTATGCGTAGAGAAAAAGGAGCATAGTTAAAATAGTTATATTAATAATAATTATTAATTAAATTTATTTTAGATGATTAAAAGTAATGATTATTATTTTATCTATTTTAATGTGTTTTTATAAATAATATAATAAATTTTGTTGTAATGATTTTGACTTTTATAATTAATTATAAATTTTATTTTGACAATAATAATCATTATTAATATATCTATATATATAATATCATAAATGTCTCATTAATTAAATAAAATTTGTGAGACATGATACTAAGATAAGAAATTTTAGCTAAATAAAATTTGTGAGATATGATAATAAGACAACTAATAATTTCATAATAAATTCATCTTAATTTCACATCTATTATGTGTTTAGAAGGATTAAGTCTATGGAGAAGAATTTTTTTAGTAAATCTCAATTCTATGTTGGACACATAAGTAATTACATATCTAGCTCGTAGTCACTAACAAAGCATTAAAATATTTGAAGCATAAGAATTTTTTATTTTGGGTTACTATATAAATTCTCTATCGAGGTCTCATGGAAAATTAAAAATATGAAAACCAACCCATTGATTGGAAACGAATGCTAAATTACTCGAAAAACCATTAGAGATGCTTCTATAACTAATACTATAACCAAACCTTGGTATGGAAATTGGTGAAAAATTGTTACAAAATCCATTGGAGATTCTAGTAATGAGTTCTTAAAATTGGATAATATAAAATGATGCAAAGCTCTAATTAAAAGGTTGGGAAGCCTCACTACATTAATAGATAACAACATACGCTTCTACACCTATCAAATATTAATGATACACAATTTTGGAGGAAAGTTTTGACTTGTAAAACTAACATATATAATACAATTGCCCTCGAGGAATAATACTCTTACCTAAAGATATTTATGAATCATCTATTGTTGTGGACAACATTCTAAATATTCATATCAATTATGAAGTGTTTTATATAGAAGGCATAATGTTTGGAGTTAAGTGGCTTACAAAATAGAAACCTAAGGACATTGAAGGCTACCAAGATAATTGAAGGGCCTATCCTCTCCCCTCATATATATAAGTTCTTCAATTTAGTAGTCAAATAGGGCTTCCACAAACTATAGACTCAAAGCTTCATTGTTCATACCTTTAAAAGTTTGGATAAAAACAATACCTCTAGTTATAGGATGATTATGATAAGCCCCATATTAGCCAAGTTTTATGAATACAAATATAAGAGTATGGCTTGAAAGCCATGGAAAAAGAGGTAAACTACAAGGTGGCACTAGGGGATATCATTTAACTATTGTGCATAATATTACATTGAGAATATTTATTGAATATATTCATTATAATAAAACTAATCTCCTTATTTATTTCATTAATTTTATAAAATCTTTCGAGATTATGCCTAGGGCTAACCACTGGAATAGTTTAGAAGATATAAAATTCCCTTATGAGCTTAGAGTTGTTGTTGTAAGGCTATATAGAAGTATTATTTCCACATTTAAGTAAATTTAGGTTCATTGGAAAATATTAATTTTAATAAAGGATTCAAGAAAGGTTGTCCCTTATCCCCTACTCTCTATGGAATTTCCATTGATAAGTTAGAATGTCGGTTAGAAGAAGCTAGTTGGATTAACCAAAATCTCACTAGTATAATCATCATACTTCCTTTTTATCCTAATGATATTACTCTTACGGTATGGGATTCCTATCACTTCAATAATAATTTAGTAATTCTCAATGACTTCTACTCTTGTATTGCTATAACTATGAACATAAACAAAACAAAGGTTACAATAATGAAATCTTGTAAGACCATATATGAAAATTTCATATATAAAAATAATAGGTTTGGGGAAGTGGCTTCATACAAAAATATTGGAATCAATATCCATAATAAGCACAATTTGAGCTATAGTGTTGAAAGAATGATAAACTGAGGTGGATATTTTATTATGGGCTTGAAAGAAACCATAAATTTGCCAACCTTTAGTTGTGGGATAAGAAATAACTTCTATTCAATACTCTCATAACTCCTACTATATTATATAGTCATGAATCTTGGGATGTGATATCTCTAGAGAATATCTGAGAAGGGTAGAGAAAAATAAAATAATTTTATATATTGTAGTAATTTTTTGTGAAATAACTATTTTTATTAATTTTTAAACAAGATATTACATTATAATTCCAAACGTTTTAGATAGACCAGTCACCAAGGAATCCCAACCATATCCAAAAATGTATTCTTTTCAAGAATGTAGAAAACAAAATATTTTCGGAAGAGTCAAAATTAAAAATAGATATGTGGAATATTGAGCCTTAAAGGCCTTGAGAAATAGAAATGAAATACAAAAACTAATAAAATAAAACCATATCTAGAGGAAATTAAACACGAAGAAGAATTTGAATCCATGGTTGCAACCTAAATAAGCTCTTTGTTGCTACCCAGTGAGCAACTATTAGCAAGAGGGATTCCTATTTTCTTTTTAATTTTCTCGAGACGATGGTACAGGTCTACCATGTGTCAATGTAGATGTTAGAAATGAGAGGAGGAGGTCCTATAATATTTTTCCTGTCCAATATGAGTTTTCATATCAAATATTTCATGCACCAAGAGATGTAAACCATGTACATGTGTGACCTGTGTCAAGAACCTAACGATACATATTTTCTAAAACCTATGTATCATAGAGAATTCATCTTTGATCAACAATTTTTGTCATCGCCGATGAGAAATTTACTTGAATATGAGGTGGGGTGAGCTTCTGAAATCATGTTGTTGAACCTTTAGCTCTGATCTGAGCCCATGCTTTCCCTCAGTTTCCACACTCCTACTAATATGTTTCCCCTTGACGAACATGATCCCTATGATAGGTTTTTTTGGTTGCACGTGGAGAGAGGTTGTTATGGTAGATGACAAGATAATAGTCAGAGACAAGACATGGGGGGGAGAAGGGTGAGGTGTCCACAAAAGGGATATCCTAAGGGGAGGTATAATATGGAGGGTGAATCTTAAGAGAGGGAATGGCAGGATATGAAATCCCAATGAATGGGAGATTCCAAAAAATGTAACTCCCCTGAAACTTGTGTGCCTTAAAGGCTTGAAAATCCAACAATGTTGAGTAAGAGATAAAACAGATGAAAAATAAAGAGATCCTAAAAACATGACAATGGAGAGAATCAAAATCAAACCAAGGGAGAGGCAAGTAAAAATAATTAAACTAAGAAAGAGGAAGGTTGACCTATGAAGAGGAATGTCCAACCCACAAAAGAGAGACCTCTATAGTTCCCTAGAGCCCAAGTTCCAACTCAAAAAAGATAAATGTTGCTTGGCCTACACATGAAGTTTAACTGCTAACTCAAACTATAGCTTTGTGCTATGAATAGAAAATTCCAAAGCAACAAAACATGGTTCATTATTGAGCTACATTTCCCCACTAAGAATTCTCTCAATAGAATTGAGAAAACTATACATCGATAGTGATTGAGGAGTTTCAAGCTTTCCATGGTTTGACGCGTGGGACTAGGAAAGTTTGAGTCTGCTGCTGATGTCCTAACTCATCAATAAGAAATTCCTCCTAATTCCTAGAGACTGTGATTTACTAATAGTTTCATCTTTCTTGGCTAGATAACTTGTTTCCTAATTTTTTCGTTGGATGTAATGTAAGTGGTGGCCATCAATCTATAAATTAATTCCCTCATTAATGTCTTTTTTAGTCAGCCAACCACATGAGGTAACTAGGGTAGATGAGAAGGTGAGGGGATCCAATGCGAAGGTGAGTAAAATCATCAAGGAGTTAAAGTGAGGGGAGGTGATGCATCAAAATTGCAATTTTTTTCCAATTCGTGGATCTGTGGGTTATGGGCCCATGAACTGAAAAAAATAGTTCACTACGCAACAATAAGACTTCTGAGATATTCTCGTTTGCGTCCATATATCATTTCGAACTCCTTTTTTGAAACAAGAACAGGAATGATTTTTGGAACATGAATTGAATTCATGGTTTAGGAATAGAAACCTAGAACAGGAACTATACATTCTTCTGGGATTGCTCCAACACAAGGCTACACGATATTACTGCCTCCAATTCCATTGCGCATACAAATCTCCTTCATACATGGGAAATATATGAGAACATAGATTCCTTATTTTAACTTCGATCGGATCATTAGGATGATCACGATCGATCTCTCTCTTTCGACTGGATTCTTGTACAAATCTCAATGTTTCTTCACTCGACACAGTTAAAAAACATAGGGCTTGATGTGGATTTTAATGTAGGCCTCCAAACAAATTTCCACACACTTTAAAACTCAGAATGGATATGAGCGATCCATCTCACCTCTACGCAGTACACGCTAGAATCTATTTCAATGGCCACATTTCTTTTAATGGGTCACCATCAATCCATTCTGTGATCGATGGTTGATATTTAACATACGCAAATCCACACAAGATTCAAACTTGTACACAACAAACTGAATATTCGATCTATATAAAAACACACAATCTCACGGGAATTCAACAACCAATACAACTCGTATACACAATGACAAAATTCACGCTAATAAACACCATATTTCAATTATTTTCGAATTCGAATTACAACATGCTTATATGAGCTAGATCGCCCTCTCAGTGCTTGATATTACATGGTGCCTGGCCTCCTCCTCTACGCACTCACACTTAAAATATATATTCCTCAATACTATTTAAGGATCATATCTTTTGAGATCCGATCTATTTTAAGATCTCTCACATCCCTTAAAAATTGCATAAGATAAAAAATTACAAACAAACTCAATCAGATAATGAAAATTTAACGAAAATATTTTCTTTTTTTCACGTCAACTTCTCGAGGGTTTGAAAAAATGAATTTGACTTGGGTGGGTTGGTGCTCCTGCATCAAACTCCTGAAGTTAAAAAATGTTATGACCTCCTCGTCATATGTCTTCTTCATATCTTAGGAATTTTACCCACATCCTCTATGGAATTGCCTTTGTGATCTTTCCGTGAGCTGCAACAAAAAATCTACAGTAACAAGTCCTCCCTACTACACGATACCCACATGATACCTCACCAAAATTCTCTCCTCTGAGCTCACTATTTCGACATCTCTCTAGTTCTCTATACTCTAGAACCATTTGAGCACTCCTAGCTCTAGGTTGATGCAATATTCTCACATGCACAAAAATATAAGGACCAGAAACTCACCAATCTTCAACATAATTGTACCTCCTTCCTTCACACCCAAATTATTTCTAGCAAGAAATATTTTCCCGCTTTGATACCACTTTGATGCAGCAAAACTGTAATCTTTTTTCAATTCATGAATATGTGGGTTATGGGCCCACGATCTGAATGAAATGGTTCACTATGAAGCAATAAAACTTCTGAGATATTCTCAATTGCGCCCATGTATCATTTCAAACCACTTTGTTGAAACAAGAACATGAATGCACTTTTTGAAACATGAATTGAATTCCTGGTTCAGGAATAGAAACCTGGAACATGAACTATACATTCTTCTGGGATTGCTCCAACACAAGGCTACGCAGGATTACTCCCTCCAATTTCATTGCACATACACATATCCTTCATACGTGGGAAATATATGAGAACATCGATTCCTTATTTTAACACCGATCTGATCATTAGGATGATCACGATCGATCTCTCTCATTGGAGAGGATTCTTGTACAAAGCTCAACGTTGCTTCACTCGACAGAGTTAAACAACATAGGGCTTGATGCAGATTTTAATATAGGCCTCCAAACAAATTTCCACACACTTTAAAACTCAAAATGCATATGAGCCATCCATCTCACCTCTATGCAGTGCACACTGGAATCGATTTCAATGGCCATGTTTCTTTTAATGGGTCACCGTCAATCCATTTTGTGATCGATGGTTGATATTTAACATACACAAATACACACAAGATTAAAACTTGTACACAACAAAATGAATATTCGATCTATATAAAAATGCACAGTCTCACGGGAATTCAACAACTAATACAACTTGTATACAAAATGACAAAATTCACGCTAATAAACACTAGATTTAAATTATTTTCGATTTCGAATTACAACATGCTTATATGAGCCAGATCACCCTATTAGCGCTTGATATTACATGGTATTTGGCCACCTCCTCTACACACTCACACTTACAATATATATTCATCAATACAACTTAAGGATCGGATCTTTTGAGATTCGATCTATTTTAAGATCTCTCACATCCCTTCAAAACTACATAAGATAACAAATTACAAACAAACTCAATTAGATAATGCAAATTTAACGAAATTATTGTTTTTTTTTGCTACGTTGACTTCTGGAAGTTTGAAAAATTGAATTTGACATGGGTGGGTTGATGCTCCTGCATCAGGAGGTGTCCCATGTTCTGAGCACTGATGAGCTTCCCCAATGCCTTGTTCCAGATTCATAATCAAACCATTAAGGGGGTGTGCTGGCACATCCCCAATCATATTAATAAGTGGGATACTAGAAACCTTCGACGCACCTTCTAACATGTGAAACAACCCATCGAGGTAATTATATCTTGTAATATTAATATTAAAATCAATGCACCCTATCCTATCCTCCTCATAGAAGTGACCCTCTTCCCCACTGAGTGAAAAACCATGGTTAGGCACTTTATGCACAAGAACAAGACAAGTAATATGGTTGACAAGAGGTTCTCCAAAATTATTTCCAACTACATCTATAACCAACAATGCCTCAAGTGAGGATGGCATCAATATTTCAACTGGTATCTAAATATTTGGTGAATAGAAGAATATGTTCTCATGTAGGATACTGACAAGAATAAAAATATTATTACATCTCATTTAAAGATAATTTGTGGTGTAATAAAGAATTAGAATCTAAAAGGAATCTAAAATTCTACAAGTAGGTGGAAAACCCTAATATAGAAGATCAAAAGTATATTTCAGTTATGACTACCACAAAGAAGAAAATAAACATTGATATTTGGATTCAGACAATTCTCAAAACACCATGGGATGCAAGAAGAATGCATTTCTCTGACACCAAGAGGATTGAAGATGAAGGAAAATTTCTCGTAGAGTGCCTTGCATACACTAAAATTAGAAGTCAATTCTAAAATATGTATTACAATACTAACCTTCCTAACCTTCTAAGTCATCAAAACTATGGTAATCTTGTAATGTTTTTCTTTTTTTTTTAAGTGTAGAAATAATCCTAAAGGAATCTAAGTAATCTTTGCCTTTTTTAAGGAAAAGCAGTTATAATCTAGTTTGATGTTCTTATTAATATATGTGTGTGTGCGTGTGTGTGTGTGTGTGTGTGTGTGTGTGTGTGTGTGTGTGTGTGTGCGTTTCTTAGCATAGATGTTGAAATGCTTCCTTTATGGCCCCGTATTAAAAGATATATGTTTTATTGATATTTTTTAAAATTCCACCTGAATCATGGAACGTTGTTCTTAATGTTTTTTAAGAATAGAAATAAATCCTAAAGGAATCTAAGTAATCTTTTCATTTTTCAAGCTAAACTAATTATAGCCTCTACAAATGTTATTCTTCATATATATGTGTTTGTGTGTGTGTTATACTTAACATAGACTTTGAAATACTTCTTTTATGGCCCCATATTGAAATATATATTTTTTATTTGTAGATTTTAAAATGTTGCCTGTTAAGCCTTATATTAGGGATTAAAGGAATTACACCTTCGTCATATTAGGAAACACAAAGTGTTGGAATACGATTTTTTTACTTGTAATTAGTTTCTCTTTATATATAAAGTTGATATAAATGATTTTACTTAGGGTGTATATTTAATAATTTATTTTTATTAGACATTATTTTTATAAAATTACATATTTAGCTCTATATTAATGAGAAGAAATTACATGTCTCCCTTATATTGGGCCATAAAAATGCCTTTTTAATGCAATTGTTATATCTATGGAAAATTATTTCACATATAACTAATCGACTTTTTGGCTATCTCGATGTTCAAACTCGTTCAACCTTTAATTCCTATCTCCCATCAACTTGTTTCCTTCCATTTTGACACTATGTTAAAGTTCCATTGTTGAATGTACACAGACCCATCATTGGTCACCTTGATTAGTTACGTGTTTGTGCTTACATGGTTTTAGGTTGATATTCAACATGAGTTAAGTCAATATGTTGGCCTCCCCTCTACATAGTCACTCACAAAATTCAAACTACTTTTCCTCCCCCAACTCCCCTATTCTATTGTGCTTTGGTATTCTTTGAAGCCCTATTTAATCCTTTGGAGAGACAAAACTATGAAGAAATGTTCACACTTAGTGCTCATAGTTGGTGCTTGGAATCCCTAACATTTAGTGCTCGGCCCACTACGCTTTTGAATCCCTTGGAGAGAAAAAATTGTGAAGAAGACCTCATGCTCAATGCCCACACTCAACACTTGAAAACTCTCACACTAAGCACTCATCACTCACCTCCATCAAAGAATAAATAGATAAGGTAGATTTTCTGCATTTTATCTCTCAATGAATTCAAGGCATTTCATATTTCATGTTATCTTTTTCTTCTATAGTGACATATACATATTTATGGAAGAGGTTGAAGTTCACTCCATCTATTACTTATACATATCTATAACTCAAATATAAAACTGCAGTATATGGTTCTTTAACTCAAACATAAAAAAGTTGATTATGGAAAAGGTCATAACTCACTCCATCTACTAAAAGCAACAAAGAGAAATATATGGACATAGTTTATCTATTCTATGTTATGGATCCATTGTGGGCATATTTTCCAATCAAATTTGCTCAAAACTCAGAAGACGTTTATTGGATTCGCAAGCTTGAGCTGTTAGCTCTCCAAAATCAAAGTGCCCAAAGAGGTTTTCATTTTGTTGAATCCTTATGTTAAGTAAAATTACATTTTAAACAAAAAAAAAATAACAATATGACGAAAAATTGTTTTGAAAATTCCAACCAAAATAACTAAAACACAAAATAGTTAAATAATATTTAAATTTTAAATTTTAAATAAATTAATATTTAATTTGAAAAATAAAAATAAAAAATTCCCATAGCTAATAAAATATTACTCTTTCTTTTATATATTATATAAAATTAGAAAGAAAAATAAATTAGAGTAAGGTAAAATTGACTAACTGTGTAATTATATCTTCTATTTTGACCCAAATTATTGTAAAACCTTATCGCTAATGCTCCCCGGGAAGTTGGTTGAATTGGTTAGATGAGTGCCCCATCAAGATGAAAAAATATGGAAAAGAGTTTTAATCATGGTTTTGTATCATATTATATTGACGTTCAAATCCTATTTTTATTATATGTCCTCTTTTATCATGTGTTGAATTTTTTATTCATTTGTCACGCGAGCTAGATATTTCACCTTTAACATCAAAGATTGCCCACGAAAATTTCGTACCACCTGTTAGATAAATGTATATCCTTCTTATAATTAAAAATTATATGACAGTTAGTTTCACCAACTATACAAGACTAACTCACTTTCTAACGACAAAACCTGTGGCTACCGACAATCTAGGTTGTCATTTCATACCTATGACCAAGTACCACCAAGGAAATTCAAATTTATGTCGTTTAATTAAACCATGGGTTAGTTCTTTTACTTAATGGGGCATGAGGCGATTGATTGTCCTATCTTTCTAAGCTCAATTATATGGTAATATTCATAAAATATCCTTTAATCTATTCATTTTGTAATTGTCAATTTTATAATATTCATAGAATATGTTTTCATCTACGCACTTTATAATTCTCAAATTTCTATAGATTGCCCAAAGTGTTTTATTGTTAGACCCTTCCTCCCTAGCTTTGTGATTTATTGCAAAAAGGCACATCCATTTTTAATTAAAGGTTTTTTTTTTTAAAAGGTTTAGTTCACTGATTTATTGCAAAAAAGCACATCCATTTTTAATTCAAGGGTGCTTTTTTATTAAAAGGTTTAGTTCACGCACTTTCATATTATTATATTTTATATAATTTAATTTGATGCAAAGAATAAATATAAATAAATGATATACTTCAAGATTTTGAAAAGCCACACCTTTATCTTATTTGGTTGATTTAATGAGTAATAGAGATTGTGACGTATTATAATATAGTTTCTAAATTATTATAAATTAAATTTAATATTAAACTCATAATATTATTATGTATATAAATAGTGAATATATAAAAATTTGATAGTGGTTTAAATAGTTTAAAATAGATGACGGGGAATGATATGAATTAAAAGGGATGAAATCAATGTAATATGATTTCATAATATATTTATAGATTGTAATATCAATATGTTTTGTTTTTTACCTATTTGTTATTTTTAGATTTTTAAATTGTTGTTGTCTTTAATGGCTATAAAAGCTAAAATGGAACTATGTGATAGTATAAATATTTTATTATATTTGAATTAATAAAAAAATTATTTGAAATATTTATAAAAGAGCATTAGAGTTTTAAGATGACCATAGGTTTATGAACATGTGCTTTCAAGTTATATGTTTCTCAACATCTAATAATTTTAAATGTTTTAACAAAATGAAAAATTTCTAATTAGATGACTTGTATCCATGGTATAGTAAACAATGTTGTAGATTTTGTGATCTCAAATATCCTAATGTAATCAAAGAGTAAATTTTGGCATTCCAAAAGACCATAAGCATGACTATAATCATAGACCCTTAACACCAATTCTAAATTTTGTCATGCATAAAATCCCCATTGAAGAGAACTATGACAACTAAAGGAACTTGATTTTTGACAAAAATAAAGATGATGTTTTATTAAAAGATTGAAATAATGAGTTATCATATAAGAAAAATATTGAGTACCTGTATCATAATTTTATGAAAACCTTATCGACTTCCATTAAAAAAAATCTATCGAAATTTCATGTGAAAATAAAAACAAAGTAACCAACCCTTAGTACTGTTGAGATTTTCCATATTATTTTGGCACAAATCTCTTGGATAATGCCAACAATAGGTTTTGTTGGAAAACTGATGGCATCAAATCTTGAAGAGGAGATAATTAATCCTATTTTGTTGTGATAGGATGGAATATAATTTATTATTCAGTTTCTTCTCTACATCTATAAATTGTAAGCCTCTGAGGCAATATGAGATGTGAGGGTGAGGAAGAGGAAGTGCAGATGTGAGATATATGCTGCTGCAATCTCTAGTTGAATAATAAGAAAGACGATACCTCTGTTTGGTGGATGTAGCACAGATTGGTTAGGTGAACCACGTTAAATTGTTGTCTTCATTTATTGTTGTGTGTGATTTATTTTGTTTTCCGCTGTGCTTAATTTTGACAATTGGTATTAGAGTTGTGTGAGAGCAAGCATTGCGGCTTTCTATTAGAGGGTCTGCGTTAACGTGCTTCCAAAGGGCGCTGGAAGGATACAAAGCGCAAAGGAGGAGACTGTTTCAGAACGTGGCACGATTGGCGGGTCCAAGCAGGATGGGCATGGCTTCTAGCACCACAAACCCAGTGGAATATTAAACGTAAAATATTACAACTGTGAGCCGAAGGAATGAAGTGTTGTTAGAAATGTTGTTAGCTGCGTTAGAGGATTGGGTAGCATAAACATTATTGACGCAAGGAAGAGAAATCACGAACGGTTGCTGTAGTAGGTAGCAGATTGCTTCCAAGTGTGCCAGTCGTGGGATGGGTAAGTCAGAGAGCGGTTGTGACTGACAGCATTAAGCCGATGGCTGTGAGCTTCCATCTGAGAGCCGTGAGTTGTCGTCTGAGAGATGTTGAGCTGCTTATTGAGCTACTGTTGACCTGCATTCGGAGATGAGAGAACTTGCCAAACTATGCAAGATCAAGGAGCGTTCAATCTGAAGTTTTAAAGAGCCTAGCATAAGCAGCGTTGTGTGAGAGCTTATTTCAAGCGCCAAAGAAACCTCAGCTTCCGGCGTTGAAAACTCTTCTTATTCATGATCGGTATGGTGATGGGTAAGCTGATTACTCTTCATATCTTTGTATCGATGCCCTCTTTTTTTTAGTACTGTTACGCCTGGCAGATTGACGTTGTATCTCTGCATTGTAAACAGTTCATTGGTTTACAAAGGATATGGAACATTTAAGGTATCCTTAAAATTCGTTGAAAAGCCGCTGCATGTGATGTTAATGAAAGTGTTGTGCAAAGTTTTTCATGTGCTGAGTTAGAAGAAGTTAAATTAACTATGTCAAAAACTCAAAGTGCTTGATTTGATATCGAGAAGTTTAATGGGAGAAATAACTTGGAAATCTGGAAAGTCAAGATGCATGATTTACTCGTACAACAAGGTCTGGCGAAGGCACTTTTGGGAAAATCAAAACAACCTTTCGCCATGACAGATGACGAATGGAGTGACATCGATGATAGAGCACTAAGTGGCATATGATTGTGTTTGGCAGATGATGTTTTATTTAACATCGTGTCAGAGAAAATAGCCGTTGGTCTATGGACAAAGCTAGAAAAATTGTACATGACTAAATCCTTAACAAATAGGATTCTTTTGAAAAGACAGTTGTACATCTTGCGCATGAAGGAAGGTACAGCAATAAATGATCATTTAAATACTTTTAATACTCTCTTGGTGCAGTTAGATAGCATAGAAGTAAAATTTGATTCAGAAGATAAAGCTGTAACTTTATTATGTTCTCTGCCTGAGTCATGGGATCATTTTATTACTTCTATAAGTCTTAGCTCATCAGAAACCCTTGAATTTGATGATGTTGTTGGAGCTATGATGTCTGAAGAAACTAGGAAAAGGTCAAATTTAGAAACCTTTACATCAGAAGCAATGATGGTTAAAGGTCGATCTAAAGAAAAACACTTCAGTCAGAAAAACAACTCTTGATCAAAATTGAAAGGGAAGAAGAGTAAGCTAAAATGTTGGTTTTGTGGAAAATCGGGACATTTGAAGAAGGACTGTTGGAAGAGATAGCAAAAATCCAAAGGAGTCTCTTCAACAAAAAATAAAGAATCAAACACGACAGATACATGTTTAGGTTCGACATCCGGTTCAGGTATAAGTGATGAATTTTTATCAGTTAATTTTTCAAATCATGATCAACATTAGCTATTAGATTTTGGTGCGTCCAATCACATGTGCATCCATAAAAAATGGTTTAAATATTATAAGTCAATTAATGATGGGGTAGTTTACATGGGCAATGATGTCTCATGTAATGTTGTGGGAATTGGAAGCATCCAGATTAAAATGTTTGATGGGACAAATAAAATCTTAACTAATGTAAGACATGTGCCTGAACTTAGAAAAAATATTATTTCTCTAGGAGTGTTAGACACAAATGGATATAAAACTTTTATTCAAGGTGGAGTAATGAAAAATTACAAAGGAATCCTATTAGTAATGAAAGCAAAGAAGGTTGGAATTTTTTTTCAGTTAGAAGGAAGAACAGAGTCAGATCATGTTTCAACTATATCTGAAAACGACAGTGATTCTATTCGACTATGGCATCAACGGTTGGGCGATATGAGTGAAAGAGGATTAAAAATATTATCTGATCATATGTTACTTCCTAGTTTAAATTCTTTTAAGTTAGATTTCTACAAACATTGTATATATGAGAAACAAAGCAAGCAAAAGTTTAAAACTGGAAAACATACTAGCAAAGGAATCCTTAATTATATCCATTCTGATGTTTGGGGTCCATCTCCTACAACCTCATATGGAGGATCATCATATTTTGTATCTTTTATAAATTATTTCTCTATAAAAGTATGGGTCCACATGTTAAAAATAAATTCTAATGTATTCACAATTTTCAAGCAGTTTAGAGAATTAGTAGAAAATATCACTGGAAGAACCATTAAATGTCTAATAACTGACAATGGTGGTGAGTTTACTTCAAAGGAATTTCATAATTATTCCAAGGAAGTTGGGATCGAAAGACATAGAACTAATGTATATACTCCTCAGCAAAATGGAGTTACTGAACGCATGAACAAGACTCTTTTAGAAAGAGAAAGAAGTATTCTAAGTAATTCCAATTTGCAGAAGGAATTATGGATAGAAGCAATATCTATGGCTTGTTATTTGATAAATAAATCACCATCAACTGCAATAGGATGAAAAATTCCTCAAGAGGTATGGAAAGGTCATCCTTGTGATTATTCTAAACTGAAAGTTTTTGGTTGTGATGCATATGCTCTAATTCTGAAATATCAGTGTTCTAAATTAGATCCTAAATCTAAAATATATATCTTTGTTGGATATGGTGATGGGATTACGGGATACAGGTTGTGGGATCCTACTACTCACAAGATCATGATTAATAGAGATGTTAAATTCAACTTGATAATCTAGATGTAGATAATAAATTGAAACAGGAAAATGTACCTAAGTTTCAACATATTCAGTTTGAAACTAGTTCAAATATTGATGATAGTAAAGATGAACAAGTTTTAGATGAAGATCATGAAGAAGTTCCTACAGATAATAACATTCAACAAATTGTGGAAGAACCAGAAACATCTTTAAGAAGGTCCACGAGAATCAAACATCCTCCTAAAAGGTATGATGATTATGTTACTGTAGTAGCTTTAACCGCTAGTGATGATGAACCTTTATGCTATCAGGAAGATGTAGAAGGTTCTTACAATGATAAGTGGAAAGAAGCTATGAAGGATGAGATGAAGACAAGAATGCCACATGGGACCTGGTAGAACTTCCTAAAGACAGAAAAAATGTAGGATGTAAATGGGTTTACAAATTGAAAAGGGGTGTTGATGATAATGAAGATAGGTACAAAGCGAGGCTGGTTGCGAAATGTTTTTCTTAGAAAGCAGGAATTGACTTTCATGAGATATTTTCACCGGTTGTTAAAATTGTTTCATTTCGGATTGTCTTAGCATTAGTTGTTTTACTTGATTTAGAATTACAACAACTAGATGCTAAGACTTCTTTCTTACATGGAGATTTAGATGAAGAGATTTATATGGAACAACCTGAAGGGTTTGTTCAAAATCGCAACAAAAAATTTGTCTGTAGGCTCAAGAAGTCATTGTGTGGTCTGAAGCAGTCGCCGAGACAATGGTACAAGAAATTTGATTCTTTCATGATGAGCCAAAATTATATAAGAAGTGAATATGATCATTGTGTTTACTTTAAGAAATTAAGTAATGGCATGTTCATTATCTTAGTGTTATATGTTGATGATATGATTTTACCAAGCAAAAGCATAACTGAGATCAACAGGTTAAAGGCTCAGATGGCTAGGACGTTTGATATGAAAGATCTAGGAGCAGCAAGACAGATTTTGGGCATGGAGATTTTCAGAGACAGGAGCAATGGTAAGCTGTGGTTATCACAATAGAAGTATATTGAGAAAATACTCTTAAGGTTTGGTATGAACAATGTGAAGCCAGTTTCAGTCCCTTTAGCTTCCCATTTTAAGCTTTCTTCAAGTTTATGTCCTAATACAAATGAAGAAAAGGAATATATGTCTTGAATACCATATGCCAATGCAGTAGGAAGTTTGATGTATGCGATGGTTTGTACACGACCAGATATTTCACATGTAGTTGGGGTTGTCAATTGGTATATGGAAAATTCAGGGAAAGAACACTAGGCAGCAGTGAAATGGGTGCTTCGATATCTGAGAGGCACAAGTGATTATTGCATCACTTATGAAAGAAGTAGTGAATTTGTTTGTGGATATGTTGATTCCGATTTTGCAGGTGATTTGGATAAGAGAAGGTCAACTTCAGGATATGTATTTACTCTTGTAGGTGGAGCTATTAGCTGGATGTCAAAGCTACAAAAAAATATTGCTTTATCCACTACAGAAGCATAATACATAGCTGATTCACATGCTTGCAAAGAAGCAGTTTGGTAGAAAGGTTTGTTTGGTGAGTTTGGTAGGTTGCAAGACAACATAAAGTTATTTTGTGATAGTCAAAGTGTAATTCATTTGGCTAAAAATCTGGCCTATCGTAGTAAATCAAAGCATATACCTATAAAGTATCATTTTGTAAGACATGTTATCACTGAACGGGGAGTCTCTCTTGAAAAAGTGCATACGAAGGAAAACTGTGCAGACATGTTCACGAAACCAGTTTTATTAGAGAAGCTACAATGGTGTTTGGCTTCTCTTGGCTTGTAGAAAAAAATAAATATAATAAAGAAACAAGGTATCAAGATAATTGTTGTCAAGGTGGAGATTGTTGAGATTTTCCATATCATTTTGGCACAAATCTCTTGGATAATGCCAACAATAGGTTTTGTTGCAAAACTAATGGCATCAAATCTTGAAGAGGAGATAATTAATCCTATTTTGTTGTGATAGGATGGAATAGAATTTATTATTCAATTTCTTCTCTACATCTATAAATTGTAAGCCTGTGAGGCAATATGAGCTGTGAGGGTGAGGAAGAGGAAGTGCATATGTGAGATATATGTTGTTGTAATATCCTGTTGAATAATAAGAAAGTCGATACCTCTGTTTGGTGGATGTAGCCCAGATTGGTTGGGTGAACCACGTTTCCGCTGTGCCACTCTGATAAGTACAACTAGTGTAAAATTTCTAGAAAATCCATTAGAGATTCTTCTAATGATTCCTGAAAATTGAATCAAATAAATAGATCCAAGTCCTTAATTAAAAGAAATAAAGACACTATCTATACTAGATCCTAATAAATTCTGGACTTAAATATTGACTTGTAAAACTAAATAAATTCATATGATTTTCCTAATGGAACGTTCCATGTTATAAAAATATTTATGAATACCTTAATTATGTGGATAACTTTCCAAATATTTTTATGGAGACAAATTTTTTTAAAAAGAAGACATGTTCTTGGGTTAAAGGAGTGTGAAAAAGAAAATATAAGGACATTGAAGGCTATCTAGTTGAAATCTTAAAAAATGAGGGTATATCTTTATCCATCACATATACAAGTTCATCAATTTAAAAATCAAATATGTATTCCATAAGCATTGGACATAAAACCTCATTGTATCTATTTTTAAAAGTGGAGATAAAAGTAATCACTCTAATTACGCCATAAGGCATTCTTATTTGAAAACAACTTCCCTAGCTTCCAATGTGTCCATGTATGATCCATTGGATGAAATGTTAGACGATTGAAAGGTTTTAGGCCATTTTTAAATGTTTATAACCATTATTCTTTTAAAATTTTACTTAATAAAATGTATCTAAATTTTCATACATCCAAATATACATAGTTTTTCTTGTTCTGTATTATTTCTGTTATAACTATTTAATTATTCCAAAAATACATGGTTATTTATTTATTTATTTATTTATGTTACAACTGCTTTATGATTCATGAGTTTTATTTCTTAATATATAAAAAAAATTAAATTAATAATGATTTTTTTAAAAAGATGTGATATTTTTTAAATTTCCAAATTATTTCAGAGAAAATAAATTATTTATTGATTTTAGGTGTATAATAGAAATGTTGTAATGTCATGTTTAACATTTTGACAATGCAAAATTACAAAAAAATAAAAATAAAAGTAAATTAAATAAAAAGACTGACATAATGTAATGAACATTTTAACTAGGTAGAAATAAAATAAAAAACAAAAATAATAAAATAAAATAATAATAAACTATAAAAACAACCCATGGTATTGAATGTTTTAGGCCATTAGATCCACAAGTATATATATATATATATATATATATATATATATATATATATATATATATATATATATAAAGGTTTTTTTTCTTTTTAATAATTCTAGTATGGATTTTAGGTGTATGATACAAATGTCAATAATGTCCACAAATGTCAATAATGCCATATGTTTAACATTTTGACTATGTCAAATTACACAAATATAAAAATTAAAGTAAATTGAATAAAAATATTGACATAATGTACTGAACATTTTAACTAAGTCAAAATACAATAAAAAACAAAAATAATAAAATAAAATAATAATAAACTATAAAAACATCCCATGGTATTGACCCATGGTATTCATGTGGAATATATTTTATTAAATTATTTCACAGGACATGATTTATCTTTAGAAATAATGATGAATGTTCATAATTCTTAGTTCTTAAATAACACTACATCTACCTTTAATTACTTAATTGTAATAGTTTCTAACTACGTAACATCTTGTAACTACATACATACTCTTTCCGATTTTTTTTTGTTATTTTTATGATCATTGCAAAGTGAGAATACTAAAAATGATCTCCTTTATTGTTTCATTAAAATTTGAAAAAAAATTGACACAATTCTCAAAACTAACATTTAGAATAGGTTAAAGGAGTTAAAAGTTCCTTTTTATATGAGAATATTAATACCAATTATATCAACATAAAGGGATGTCCCAAATAAATTAATATAGGATTCAAGTAAGGTTGTTCCCCTTTTGCATATATATTGGCAAGTTAAAAAATGATTTAAAAAATGCAAATTGTGTTGGCTTGACTCTCATTAATATAGTCATCATCCTTCTAATTTATAACAATTATATCGTTCATAGAGTAAGAAGTCCATTTATGAATTTATAAGTATATGCTAACATAAATAAACTTACTAAAACTAACAAAATGAAGATTATTGTAATTAAATCCAAATAAATCATCTACAATATTGCCATTTAAAATAATACGAAATCATAAAAATTTCCTTCATATAAATAGCTTTGAATTAATATTCATTCCAATCTCAATTATTTTAATGACTAATAATATTTTTATATTTTTATATTTTTTTCTTTAAAAATAATACTATAATGAACTATATACAGACTTTTTTAATGAAGTAAGTTACCTATATTTTATGTTTTTTTTAATATTTGTTTTTTATTAAAAATAATATCATAATAAATTGATATATGGAATTTTTTTAATGAAATAAGTTACCTCCTTGTACATTTAGTTTAATTTGAATTTAATAGCTATAAAAAAATTTGAAATATATTAAAATAAATTAAAATTTTAAACTAATATACATATGTAATTGAAAAATCTATATTATATTTTTAATTAAAAACATTCATAATTTATTTAAAGTTTTTATTTATTTATTTCTAAATCAGTTTTATTTATTTTTTAATTATTATATAATTTATAAGCAAATTAAAATTATAAAAATTCACCAATTAATTAAACATAACCATTTTTAATATTAATTTTTTATTATTTTACAGTGAATTAATCATTTTTAAAATTAATTGTTTATTATTTTATACATTTTCTTAGACATTTTCAATTATTATTTATTAATAGCTAATCTTACATAATTCTTTTTTAGACAATATTTATAACAATCAACTTAGATTTTAATTAATATTAATTGTTTATTATTTTAGAGTGAATTAATTATTTTTAAAAGTAATTAATATTAATTGTCTATTATTTTATAGCAAATTTTATTTTTCTTAGATATTTTGAATTACTTTTTTATTATAATCTTACATCATTCTTTATTTAATCAATATTTATAACAAACCGCTTAAATTTTCTATTTTTTTGAAAAGATATTTTAATTTATAATATTATATGATATAAAAAATTTAATTCAAATGAATATAATTCCAATTACTTAACATATCCTTAAAAACAATATAATATTTATATTTATAATATTAAATTATATTAAATAAACAAATAGTAATTGTACGACAGCTATAAGAAATGAAATGAAAATAGCATACGAGATGACATACTAAACTTCTTCTCTTCTTTTAACATGATATTTAAGTATACAATCAGGGTGATAATTTAAAATAAAAATATGATTAGCAAAGTTTTTGATATTATTGAGTTTCCAAAAAGTATTTTAATACTAAATCTAAACCTTTATAATATAAGTGTTTTGTTAAAATGCATATTTCTTAGATGAATTCAGACCTAATGAGTTTCAGCAACTAATGATGGCAAGCACTTGAAGAAGAAGAAACATATTTTAACAAATAATACAAGCATTAAATTGGGCAATAATTTGTAATTATCGGTCTTTTGAGTATGCAATGACGACTGAAAGTATAAAAAACTGAAGAAATTGTATTTCGATTGAGGAGAGCGGACTTATTTGAAATCTTGCATTTGTCTATTTATTTTACTCTTCATGTTTCGTACCATTAACGAAATCAAAATACGAACAGTATTAGAAACATAGTAGACAAATGTTACATTGAAGAACAACCATCTAAACTCCGAAGGTAAAGATTTCAATGTCAAGGCATCTGATTGGTAATAATCCAATGGAGGATGCCTTATTATTGAAAATTTTATCATCGGTTCAACGACCAACCTGTTTGACAACTTTCTTTGTTGCTTGTTTTTGCATATAATGGGCATATGAAATAATAAGAAGGAACCGACCAACCTTGTTTGACAACTTTCTTTGTTGCTTGTTTTGCATATGTTGGGCATATGAAATAATAAGAAGAAGTAATTAGCATAAAATGCAATGAGCGTTTAGGAATAAAGACCTTCATAACCACATCAAAATCTTTTTATTGCAAATACAAATGATTTGTGATAATCATTTAATAAAACAACTTACAAGATGAAAATAAGAGGATAAGAGAGCCAAATATGGTGGAGGAATTCCTTGATGGCATGCTGCAGGTGGTGATGAAAACTTCTTGTCACTCATGTCTACTTTAGATTCAATTCGAAGAACTGACAAATGTGAAGGGAGGATGAGAAACAACAATGAAGTGATTGTCTGATCTAGCTCGTGCTTCCGCAAATCAGAGTCAAGAAGTCTTTTGAGCGCTAGCCCAAGGAAGGGTTAGCCATCGCTAATGGGACACGGTTGGAACTGCCCTGGCATCCATCGTTTGCTTCAATGCCAACGTTATCTCCATTATTGCAGAAATTTTGTCTACCATGTTCTGCGAAGTGATGCTTGGGAAGTCGGAGTTCACGGACCCATTGGCGCACAAGTTGAAGCACCATCCGTCACAAATGGAAGCTACGACCATAATGAAATATGTTATGGGTTGGAGCTCCTACATGAAATTTTTTGCCAAGAAGCACGAAATGAACCCATCGAGAAGGCAAAGTAAGATCGGTATGTGCTCAAAACTTCAAACGAAACAGAGATCTTTTGAAATTGGCTCTCGAGCGATTATGAGGAGGGAGACGGTGAACTGTAGCATTCAACTTTTGAATTTTAAACTAAAACAATCCATCACATTACGTTAATCACACATAAAAAAAACTAGGACGATGGTCTTAATAAAAAAACTAGGGTGATGGTCTTCACAAAGACGATTGTGTTAATGCATTTGGAAAGGTAGAGGGGGTAAAACCCAAATTTAACACACAAAACACATGAGTTGTGGCTTTTATATTGATCACAGAAACTCGATGATTACAATGAAGTCGATGAGGGATATTTAAACCTTTTCCAACTTCCCCGATCAGAGTGTGAAGCGATACAATATCCCTCTCGCGATCAAAGCCATGATGGATAGGATGCATAGAGAGGTCGATGGATTACCACCTCCCTGCTCGAGCATGTGGCATGGTGGTAGTGGTAAAGCAGATGTTAAGGTGTTTAATGCAGCAGGGAAGGTAGGGTTTTTAATTTCCAAGTGGTGGAGGAGAGTCACCATATGTCTGCACCTGTCTTGATCGAGATCAAGGAACAATCTATAAGTATTCGACACTCGGATGATACAAGCTTGTTGGATCGATTGGGTAGGAACCACTGGGTTTTGGATGAGCTAAGCACTCTCTGCTTAATGGGACTAGTATGTGGGTATGTTTCTTTCTCTATTCCTCTGCCTCAACGATTTTGGTTTGTTGAATTAATAGTCGTAGCAATGGGTATAAGGTTGCCGATAATAGGCATGATGGAAGGTTCAAGAATGAGTGTATGGATTCTTGGAAAGTTTCTGTTATTTCTTGTGTATGATGGCAAGACAGTTCTCAATAATTCGTAAGTTGGTTGGCTAAATAGAAGATACCTGTAAAATTGGAAATTTCTTGTAGTTTATGTCTTTTATGCGTGTGTCGTTTCTCTGGAAATTTACGTCTTCTTTGGCATCCTTATTTCCTGAGTGGGTACGTATGCTTGTTGTTGGGTCCACTGGAACATAGAAAATGTCTTTTGTGATGATATTCAAGGACATTTGATGGCTTTGTTTACTTCTAGCGTCACATTGATTGTTTCCTTCTTGTATGTAGTTTGTATTGTTTCTATGGAAGAATGTAATGGTCTGAGGCCTGGGGAGCAATTCCATGTTATTTGGCTTATGTATTGGCATAAATCGTTGTGCCCATCTCTTTTTTATGGTAATACTGAGCCTGTGGTACTATTCTATGGAATTCAGTGATGTTGGAGGTTCCCATGGTTTCCCTCTAGTTTTATGGCCAAGGTTTTACCTAACATTAATTGTTTGTGGCATGTTTTTATTGTAATTCTCTCATGTCTAGTTAATCAAATTGTGTTTTATGGTCTCATATTCACCAAACAGAATTGGCCCTCATCATTCCATGTCAGTTGGTCAGCTCAACATCTTGTTAAATTTCCCATAAGAAAGATGGTTCACCCGACCCCTGGAGCCAGCATGTCAAGTAATGGAGGTTGGGGTTAGGGAAGGAAGAATGGAACCCGAGGTGGCAGAGGATCCTCCTCAGATGAGCCATCAAGAAGAAGTGGTAGAAGGATGGATGCGCACGCCATTGAGGAAGGGGTTCAGGCCTATATTGTTGGTACTCCAACTCAAGTTAATAAGTTGATTGCATCATGGGAGGATGAACTCAATCAACGAGCAGAAAAAGAATTGTAGGTGTAGGATTGGTGTCTCCTCACCTCGGATATAGGTCACTCCCGTGGCCGTACCACCCAATACAAATAGACAGTTCATATTTATTAGCTTATGAATAATCTTATGGCTAAAGTCATTATGAATATATCGGTTCATTCAACAAAACCAGACCCTGGTCTTAAGGAAATTCAGAAGGAATTGCAGTTGATTCAATTCCAGATCCAACAACAGAATATTCGCCTTGGTCGCATTGAAAATGAACTCCCATACGTCCTCTAGTCAGAGTTACCTGGATCTAGTGCTAAGGATCCTGCTCCAGTGGAGTCCCCTGAATATGATTAGTTTTTAGTACGTTAGAGTCTTTTTTTAGATATTTATATACGTTGTATATGTCGGATTGGAAATTTTTTTAGAGTTATATAGATGTAGGTGGAAACTAGTGCTTATACATTCAAGCCTATAAGGACAAGTTTGATAGACTTAAACTTCTAAGATTTTGGATGGCTTATAATGTGTTTTGGTGGCTAAGAGACCTGGTTTTCCAATGGGAAGGTTGAGGCCAACAAATGTCTTTCATGTTTGTTAGATGCCTTTAAATTTGAATGAATGAAGAGGTCCTACGAAGCTTACAAAAAAAAATATTCTCACTAGTGATTCGCCTAAAATACCTTGACATGCAATCATACACTAAATTTTACTATGACTTAAATTGACTTGATTTACTCTCTAAGTTTAGCCAACTCTTCATGCAAAAGTAATTAGCTATTTTAACACTCCCCCTTATTTATCACTGGTAAACTAGGACATGAATCATGACAACATAAACATGCCTGTTGGGCTATGTCTTAGATATGCTTACAACACCCAATTTTTTTGTATGAAACTCAAACACATATGTTTCTAATCACTTAATAAATATATCACCCAATTGATCACTAGATTTACAAGGCTTCAAGTGAAATTCTCTATTGCTCACAAGTTCTCTAATAAAATAATATCTAGTATCAATATGCTTTCTCTTTTGATGAAACACACTATTCTTGGATGGTGCAATCACTGAGGTGTTGTCACAATATATTTTTGTCTATCTTTGTTTTTTCTTCATGACTCCATCAAATAATCTTCTTAACCACACTTCTTGACATGTTGATGATGTTTCTACTACATATTATGCTTTTACTGATGAACATTTCAGAATAGGTTGCTTCATAGATGCCCATGATGGAACACACAAACCAAGATGGAACACATAAATAGAAGTTCTCTTCCTATCATCCAAAATTCCTACAAAATCACTATCTGTATATATAATCAAATCCTTCTTTTCTTTACTTGCATACATGATGCCACATCTCTAGTTCTTGTTATGTATCTCAAAATTCTTTTTCACGATCTCGAATGTGTCTTTTGGACTCACCATAAATCTAGAAGTAAACTCACTCCTTGCATAGTATATGGTGATCTGGGTGGATATTGGTAGCCACCTACCTATTCCACTTGGACCCACACAATTGTTTCTTTCAATTTTTCAGTTTCCTTAATTGTAGCACAGTTT
Source organism: Pinus albicaulis (assembly GCA_034641835.2). Classification (NCBI taxonomy): domain Eukaryota; kingdom Viridiplantae; phylum Streptophyta; class Pinopsida; order Pinales; family Pinaceae; genus Pinus; species Pinus albicaulis. The sequence continues at coordinate 789,940,341 of CM076569.1, forward strand.
ACTATTTTTGGCATTTTTTTCAGGTCCTAAACTTCCAGATCTGTTTTGAGGCCCTAAATGACGTTTTTTTGGGAAAATCAAGGCCAATATTAATTTTTGATTGTTTTTGTCTAATCGGAAGTTGTAGCCCTTAGATATATCTTTATAATGATGTACTGTACGCATCAAATGGAGATCATATTCCAAAGTTATGACCCCAGAAAGTTGATATAACAATTTACCCAAATGGGGCACGTTGTTTTGCCACTTTGTCTCCTAGGGTTATGTGTTTGGATGTTTAGGGTTTTCCATTGTTTCTCAATAATAAATAGGCCTTTGAGCCTAATTGTAACATAGTTCAGAGGCATGTAGCCGCCACATATCTTCTTAGAGATAAGCTACCATCGTCCGAGCTAGTTTATTTCCATTCTGTCTATAAGAATATTTCAGTTATTTGATATTAATAAAATGAAATTTTATTTCTACTTCATCTATGCATTTATGTTTATTTCTATATTTTATTTCATTCTTGCATAAGTCCAGATCAGTGGTATCAGAGCGAGACTGCTCTTTCTTGGCCTTTATTTGCATGTCCCCAACGATATCAAGATAAGGAGTTAGGGCTTGATTTGGTTAAAACTTTGCAAGATAAAACTCGCAAACCCCGACGAACTACAATGGCAGAAGAAAATAAATACGATGGAGGAGGAAATCCTATCAATATATTGCTCGAGGAGGCCCTCGAGAAATAAAGGAACGCAATGATGAATAACTTTTCTAAGATCTCTCGACGACTACCCATTGGCAACACATCTTCATCTAGAAACCACTCTAGAGAAACCACTCCTTTTAAGGTACAAGTTAATTTCAACATTCCCTTATTTGAGGGCCAAATAGATGCATATTCCTTAGATATATGGTTGAATCTAATAGAAGGATATACTTCAGTTTATGATTTTTTAAATTAGGAAAAAAATACTTTTGCACTCCTTAAAGTCACCCCCATGTCAAGGACTGGTGGGAAACCTACTATGAGCGAAGGGACGAGTGGGAATCCTCCCTGTTCTTATCTATGCCAACTTGGAATTATTTCCGATATGTCATTAAGGAACAATATTACCCCATGGGAAGCTATGAGGAAAAGTACATACAATATACTACGTTGTGGAACCAAAGGGATCAAGATGTGCATGAGCTGATCAATATGTTCCATACCCTATGCAGAAGTTGGGTATCAAAGATTCAGAGAAACATTTGGTGCATAAGTACTGCAGTTGTCTTCACAAATACATGTAGGAGGAAATGGAATTCCTCGACATCTCCTCACTTGGTGCAGCATGCCAGTATGCAGCCAAGATTGAGAATAAATTCAAACAAATGAAGCGAGACTTTGGATATGTGAATCAGAAGCAAGGGAAAGGCACCCCCAAACCACATAATAAAGGAAAAATCCAAGGGGGCCTAGCTCAGGACAACCCTTTGAAGCCAAAAGAGAATAACAAAACCATGAATCCAAATAAGGAGATGGAAAATGGTGTGAGTTCCATAAGAGCTCCACTCACAACACAAGCGAGTGTCAGGCCAAACAGTCACTCATGGTCGAGCTGAAGGCTTCTGAATCAGATGCAACTTTCTACTTTGAGTTAAAACTGAATAAGGGGAATGACAAAGGGAAGCATATTATCGATGTGATGCCTAGTTCCACTAGTGTCACCACCAAGATATAGAAGGAGGAACTCAAAGACCCAGAGGAGGGGAAGGACCTCTTCCATTCCTAGATGTGGGTGAAGCGTTCCCCGCTGCAGTTTATTATCGACAACGAGAGCCAAAAGAACATCATTTCAGTAGAGGTCGTGAAATGGCTAGACCTACCGAACACATCACACCCACAACTGTACACTATCAGGTGGCTTCACCAAGGACGGGATCTCTGCGTTAGCCAACAATGTCGCCTTCCATACAACATCAAGCCCTTCATAAATTAGGTATTATGTGATGTTTCTCTTCTTGAAGTTTGTGATGTATTATTAGGCTAAACATAATTGTGGAAGCAACATGTTGTGTATGAGTCTAGGCCTCACATTGTTATTTTTACATTGGGTAATAACTTGTACATGATACCAAAGGTAGCACCGCCTACCACCATCTCTTTGATCATTGTAAATAAATGTAGTAAGCTCATTTTCCAAATCGGGAATTTTTTTTCTTATCATCCTCCTTTAGGGAAAGAAGAAGATTGTGGCCACGACCTCCAGATAGGTCATTGAGGAGTATGGGGACATCTTCACCTCACTTGTAGGGGTGCCTTTGCACTATCAGCTCAAGAAATCCATTGATATGAGCCCAGGTATGCCACTACCCAATGAACCAATCTATCAGGGCTCTGTTCTGGAGAACGACGAAATCAAGAGGCACATTCAAGAGTTGCTGCAAAAAGGTCATGTCCGGCCAATTTTATCAGCATGTGGGAGCTCGATCATGTTGGTGCAAAATATGGATGGGACTTAGAGTCTCTATAATGACTAGCGGGCATTAAACAAAATCATTGTCAATAATAAGTATATGATCTCACAGATTGATGATCTCTTGGACCAACTCAAGGGGGTCAAATATTTCATCAAGATTGACTTGAAGTCCGAGTATCACCATGTACAAATCGAACCCTCTGATGTGTGGAATACTTCCTTCAAAGAAAAGGAGGGCCTCTTTGAATGGATGGTCATGCCTTTCAGGTTGATGAATGCTCCCGTGACCTTCATGAGGTTGATGAATGCTCCCGCGACCTTCTTGTGACCATTCACCAACTCATTTGTGGTGGTGTATTTGGATGACATCCTAATCTTTAGCCACAGTTGGGAAGAGAACCTCCACTACATTCTACAAGTTCTCCAAACACTGTCGCAACACAAGTTGTGTGCTAATTTGGAGAAATGCACTTTTGGCATGGCCCAGGTTCAATATCTGGGATACATAGTTAATAAGCGCGGGGTGCATGTGAACCTAGCCAACATCTAGGTCATTTGGGATTGGCTAGCCCCAACCACTCTAACATAGCTATGGAAATTTTTCTATCTTTCCAATTTCTACCGTCAGTTCATGTTGGGGTTCTCTCATATAACTTGGCCTTTAAGTCAAGTCACCAAGGGAGGAGCGAAAGATTTTTTTTTTGTCTGAATCGCAATAGAAGGCATTCATAGAGTTGAAGTGTCACCTCTGATCTGCACCAGTGCTCACATTACCAGACTTGCAACAACCATTTGAGATCAAGATAGATGCCTCTGACTATGCTATTGGGGCAGTTCTTACTCAACATGGGCATCCAGTGGCATATAATAGTGAGACACTTTCAGACACAGTCTAGAAGTATCCCACCTATGGTAAAGAGATTTATTTGATTGTTCAAGCCTACTGGAAATGGAAGCATTACATTTTGAGAAAGGAAATGATCATCCACATAGATCACTAGCCCCTGCAGTTCATACAAACACAAGGGAAGTTGCATAATGATCACTATCATAAATGGTCCACATACCTACAACAATTTCGTTTAAACATCAAGTACAGTAAGGGAAGACCCAATAATGTTGCAGACTGCCTCATCAAACCGTTGATTGTGGCGCTAACCACTATGCTCGACTCTTATGGGCATGACACTTTGGGTTGGCCACATCTCTAAAAAGGCGATCTAGAATTCGGCAACACGTACCAAACATTTCTGGAATAGAAGAAAGTTCCAGATTTTCACCTCTAAGATGCACCCTTATGCCACCTGGGACACCTTTGTATTCCTTCAAGTGATAGTGCCAAGACTATTTTTTAAACGCACTACAGTTGGATGACTCGATATTTTGGGGTTGAGAAAATAGTGGAATTACTACAAAATTATTTCTATTGGTTGAACCTTCGACAAGATTTTAGGGAGTACATCGGATCCTGCACTGCCTACGCCATTTCCAAAGTGACCTTCAAGAAGTAATGCACATATAATTTTCTTCCTACCCATTGGGAATCCATCTCGATGGATTACATGTTAGGCCTTCCTTCTACCAAGCATGGAAATGACTAAATTTTTTTGTTCGTCGATATATTCTCTAATATTCCATTATGGCATCCTCCAAGAAGAATATCACAGCAAAAGACACTGCTAAACCCTTCTTTGAATGATTCTGGGTACAATTTGGGATCCCACAATCCATTATCTCATATCGGGACAGAAGGTTCTTCATTACATTTCGGTCAAGTCTCTATTCGATGTTGGACACCAAGCTCACTAACTCCATATATTTCCAACCCCAAACTAATGGCTAGACAGAGATCGTCAACATGATGATTGTACACATTCTACGCATTTAAAACTCAAATCATCCACACACACGAGATGAAAGCCTCCCCTATGTCTAGCACAACCATAACCAGAATCTCCTTAGCTCAACTAGCCACAACCCATTTCAATTGGGCTTGGGATTCCAGCCACTATACCCCATTGATGTGGCCATACCATTTGGAGCTACTAAGGCACATTCAGCACCTGCCCAGTCTGGAGCTGATAAGGAGAACAACCTCATTGAGCACATTCAGCACATCCTCCAATAGGTTCATGACATATTTGACATAGCCAATGATAAGTACAAGAAACGACATGATCAACATCGAGTGCCACACAAGTTCCAGGTGGGCGACAAAGTTTGGCTAGATTTATAGAAGAAGCGCCTTACTGGAACCCACTACAAGCTTTGCGCGCTTAGATATAGGTCATACACCATCACCACGGTTGTTGGGGACAATTCCTTCAAGCTTAGTATTCCACCATTCCTTGGTCTACACCCAATGTTAAATGTGGATTTCCTTTGGCCCTACTTTCCCCCTTTACTAGACACATCAGACATTGCAGAACAACTCATACCAACAAATCTAAACCCTAATTGCATGGAATAGGCTGAAACTGATAGGATCATCGACATGCAGATCAAGAACCCTTGCATGGAGAATATCCATCTGTATCAGTTTGACAAATCTTCCCAACTCTTGCACCAAGGCAAGTGGCTCACGAGGGACTAAGTTCAACAGAAGTTTCCTCATCTCATGAAGGAAGTCAATGTAATGGGGACGATTGCTTCCTAAGTGGGGAGGATTGATCCAAGTGGATATTGGTGGCCACCCACCTATTCTAGTTAGACCCCACCATTGTTTCTTTTAGTTTTTCAGTTTCCTTAATTGTAGCACATTTTACTATTTTTGGCAATTTTTCGGGTCCTCAACTTTAGGAGCAGTTTTGAGGCCACAAATGATTTTTTTTTTTTATGAAAATCTAGGCCAACATGGGGCTATGACAGATGTTGGCCACTCAAAATTTTTATTCCTCAGATATATATTTCTAACGAGGTATTGTGCATGTCAAATGGAGATCGTATGTGAAAGTTACGACCCCAAGAAAGTTTTGTACCAATTTACCCAAACGGGGCCCATAGTTTTAGTGCTTCATCTCCTAGGGTTATGTTTTTCGATGTTTAGGGTTTTCCATTGTTTCTAAATAATAAATAGGTCTTCGAGCCTCATTGTAACATAGTTCAAAGGCATGTAGCCCCCACATTTCTTCTCAGAGGTAAGCTACCATCACCCAAGCTAGTTTATTTCCATTATGTCTGAAAGCATATTTCAGTTATTTGATATTAATTAAATGAAGTTTTATTTCTGTTGCATCTCCACTTTTATGTTTATTTATGTATTTTATTGTGTTCCTTCATAAGTCCGGATCATATGGTCTTGTAGTTGTGAGATACATGAGGTTGTCAATCAATATTTTGAATAGAGTTGGATTGACATCTGAACCTTCATCATCCTTGCTTAATTTTGCACCTGTTGCAACTACTGTAGGGACATGTTTGAAATTTTCCATCCTGAATATTTTCAAAAAATCTCTAGCGTGTTTATTTTGAAAAAGAAAAATTTATTTTTCAGACTGTTCAACTTCTATGCCAAGAAAATATTTCATGAGACCAAGATTTGTCATCTCAAATTATTTCATCATAGATGCTTTAAATTCATCTAACTCAAGTTCACGAGTATAAATAATATCATCCACATGTAGGAAAACAATAAAAATATGTCCACTCTCATTTACCTTTGTGTGCAAGATAGGCTCTGTTGTTGTTCCTAGAGACAACCTTGAGTTGTGAAAGACCAGTGCCTAGGACATCTTAAATTAGCAAGGAGCATATGGTATAATAGAGGAAGTTATCAATAACAAAGCTCTCATGCTATCTCTTGTAAACAAGAAGATTAATTTGAATGGGACCAAGACCTTCAAAAGCTGACACAGAGAAAGGAATACTGTAGAGGCAACATGAAAAACTCCAATATAAAAGCCACAGACAATTCAGAGACAACTTACTGTAAAGAGGGCCAATTCATAAATACCTCACAGAAATAGATTATCAGATGGTGTATGTAGTGAATGAAATATCGAGAAAATATTATATGTCATTGAGATGATATCCAGATACATAATATTACCATGTAATGGGCTTACCAATCTAAGAATCGATACATGACAATAGCGTTTTAAAAACACCCTCCCAAAGAAACTAATATAGAAGAAATACGGTTTAGATGAATAGTGGAACATAATATCATGCCTGAGCCATATTTAAAGTGCTTGACTAATCCGAGCATGGGTATCAACTAGGATAAATCCATACCAAAAATCAATGAGCCACTTGCATTCCAGAAACATGATACAAGAAAGATGGATGAAATGAAATGATCTATTAAAGTAACACATAAGAGAGAAAGTTACACACTGTGAAATACCAAAGACCAGAATCCTCTTAACAGATGGAAATCCTCCTCACTAAGACGCTACGGGCTCTAAGCCTTCATACAAGAGTTTCCACAAAATGTATACAAAAATCCTTTTCACTGCATAATTTTCTGATAAAATATAGAACCCTAAATCATCTGTTCTTTGGGAGCTTTATAGGAGAACAAGAAAGCTCGAAAAGGGAGTAGGTGATGAGCATTTAATTTCCCTCATTAAAACAAGATGGAAGAAACGTGCACGCCCATACTTCTTGATGACTTTGTAATGCTGTTTGTACTCTGCTGCCTGCTTACTGAAATAAATGCACTGGGTAGAAGTCTCTTCAGGAACACGGCAAAGAAGTAAAATCGCATAGATGTTCCGTCCTTTCCTGAAAGAAAATTGTGCTAAAAAGAAAGCTTTAAGGTATTTTTTTCTGTGAATGGTACCCTCTGCCTTCTAAACCCTGAATTAAGTTTTAAGACCTTCAATGCTGATCGTTGAATTCCTCGATCATTCACTGATATTTCTCTGCTGCTCCATTAATATCTCCATTTGCGCAATCTGTGCTTTGAATGACTCTGGAGGGTTTGACAGACTTTAAACCTGCCTCTTTAATGAAAGTCTTGTCGATATACCTCCCCAAGCATTTCTCCATGATTACAGCCTCAGAAAAATAGTCCTTTGATGCGCTCTGCTACTACAATAAAGACTGTAAATCATGGCAGTTTTCCGTTGCTGTAACCCTGCAAAACCTGCAAACTCGTTAGGGAAACCATGCATAGGGATGGTGGATATGGCAGGGTCAATGAAAATGGTCATGTGGACATGGCGAAATGGTGGAAAAATGCAAGGTGGCGAAAAAATGAAGTGAAACGATGGAGGATGGACTAGTGTAAGTTTTTAACGTAAAACATTTGAAATTTGACAAATGAATGAAATGTATAAGGGTGGAGGAAAAATACGGCCAACACGTGGAACGGGTGACGTGGAGGTACGGAGTCAACTGGCGGAGAGGTAAGTGATCTGGACTGTTAGATCTCAGGAGGAGATCGACGGCTGAAAATGCGTCGAAGGGTGATGGACAGTGGGCCAGGGGTATGATTTCCTCTTGTTAAATTCCGCACAGCTTTGAGGAGCGATCGCCGTCGGATGGGAAGCTGTAGATTGGACGACTCACGTGCATATCGCGCCGTGTCTACGGACGAACGATAACGTGCAATGGAGGGCAGTTTTGAGCCGTACGTGGGGACACGTGGCGAACAATGTATGGAATCGCTCCGAAAAATAAAATACCGCCTACCGCCCAAAGGCGGTGTGATAGAAACCGGGCTGGTTTTGCACAGTGCACGACGCGGGGACCACAAAGACGGGTGTAATATGGACCATTGATTTTGCCGTTGATGGAACGGTGGATAGGCGATTTGGGCGATGAACTGAGTGGGCCGTGGGTGCGATGAAGACTTGTGAATGCTGTCGGCTCTTTACAGATCGACGGTTACAAACGTGCCCGATATCGATATATATATATCTGTGTGTGTGGTAAGCGCCTTCATGGCCAACACTCAGTTTTGACCTCTGGTTATGTGGAAAAAAAGGTGCAGGGGTTAGGGCCGAAAGGTGCTAGGCCTTAGATATAATGTTATGTGGGATTTCGGCCCTTTTATGCAGTTTTGAGGCTAGGAGAAGGTAACAATGAGCAATAAACGAATTTCTCAGGGAAAAAGAGGGGGTTTGAAATTTTGATAAGCAAGGTTGCTTATCAAAATTTCAATAGAATGATATCATGATCAACATTGGCTCCACCTAGGGACGACACATTCACCCCTGAGCGTGTCGAGAACTTCGCAGACCACCTGATAATCTTCTGTGCAAACTCTGCCCTTCAACACTTCTACTTTTTCTTTTTCATAATTCATCACGGCACCCACATTATTCAAATAACAGGGAAAACAGGAAACTAATATACAGTATGATACATCAGACTATCTATGCCTGAATTAGAATTGGAAGTAGGGTTTAAGAAACTGACCATTTACAGGGGCGTCAAGCAAGTCACCCTGTAAATTTTCCAACTTGAAAGTATTGTTACCTCCCTGTTCCACAATTTTGAAAGGACCAAACCAAAGTGGATCGAATTTACCATGTTTTCCTTTTCCAGCCCTTCAAATATCCCACCTGAGTACTAAATCACCAATCTGCAGATTCCTGTCCTTAGCATGTTGATCAAAAAGGTATTTCATCTTCTCCTGATACTCAGTCAGCCTTTGAATTACCTGGTTGCGTGTTTCTTCCAATTCCACCAGCTGATTTATTCTCCTGGTCATATCATCAGGCTCTTCTTGACTTTCCTGCATGAATCAGGATACTGGTAGGGCTAACTGTATAGGGAATACTGCTGCCCTCCCATATACTAATTCATATGGGGATTTCCTAGTTGCTCTCTTGCTGGTAATTCTATTGGCCCACAGAGAAAATTTCAACTGGGAATCCCAATTTTTCTGATTTTCATTTATAGCCTTCTTCAGTGCCCTCACCAGGGTTTTATTGGAAGACTTTGCCAAGCCATTTCCCTATGGATAATAGGCTATAGAGTGACTTAGTGTGATGTTATACTACTGACAGAAGCTTACAAAATTTGCAGACTTGAAGGCCTAGGCATTATCAGTCACTATTCTGGCAGGGCAACCAAACCTGGATATGATGTTTTCTTCCATGAACCTTATTATCATAGTATCGGTTGCGTTCCTCGCAGGTATGACTTCCACCCATTTTGTGAAATAATCAGTGGCATTTAATATCCACTTATGTTGACCACTTGATGGAGGATGTATTTCACCTATAAAATCAATTCCCCATTATCGGAATGGTTCATCCACGTGCACAGGAATCATGGGCAGAGGTGCCAACTTCTGTCTTTCAACAAATTTCTGACACTTCTCATGGGCTCTAACCTGGGAAAAAACATCTCCAAAAAGCTTGGGCCAATAGAAACCAACCTTCAGGATTTGTGAGCAGTGGCCCTCTAGCCGTAATGACCCCCACGAATTCCTTTATGAAATTTAGCTATAATACTCTCTACCTCATCCTCTGTGAGACACAAGAGTAAGATGCCTGAGGGATCTCGCCAGTATAGCTAGCCATTGGCGACTATGTATTTCTGTGATTTCAATCTTAGCGTTTTGTATTTAGCTTTATCGCAGCTTGGAGGGCAGCTGAGTGTGAGGAGATATTCTGCTATCTCTTTGTACCACTGACTAGTGAGGTACTTTATATGTGTTTCTGGAGTAGCTACTCCAATTCCCTATCGCTCTTCTTTCTCCTTAGATTCCTCACTTGCTATTATGGACAAATTTATGCCCAGAGCTTGATATTTTGATTCAGATGACATTTTATCAAGCCCTTGTCCTTTGATCAGCTTAGTAGGACAGATGTCTAATTCATACTCCTGTATCTTAGCAATCCACTTCCCCCTTTTTCCTTCACTATCCCCCTGAATAAGAATATCTTTTACAGCAGCTGCAAGCACAAATGCAGTGATATGGGACTGTAAGATATACATGCGGAATTATTTGAGGGATTTTACTAGGGCGTATGCTTGTTTTTCTAATATGTTATATTTTAATTTTGCATCACGAAGCACCTGACTGAAGAAGGCGATGGGCTGCTCGTACCCTTCCTCATTTTTCTGCAATAAAACTCATGCTATTGTATGAGGTGATGCAAAAGAAAAGATCATGAAAGGTTTAGCATAATCTGGCCCAACTAGCACAGGGGCTTCTGCAAAAGCATTTTTTATTCTGGTAAATGCCTCTCATGATTCCTGGGACCATTTGACTTCATTATCTTTCTTCAGCATGTTAGCGATATGCCTAACTATTTCAGCGTAATTAGGAATAAACCTTCTCAGGAAATTAATGTCCCCCAGGAACACCTGTACCTCCTTTTTACTTCTAGGAAGAGCAATACCATTTATAACCTCTACCCTCTTAGGATCTATATTCACCCCATCTTTAGTCACTATGTGTCCCAAAATTTTACCCTCTTCTAATGCAAACAAAGACTTCTGAGGGTTTAGAGAGATACCATACCTTCTGCATTTCTCAAAGGTTCTACGCAGATGCTCAATGTGCTTAGTATCATTCTTTGAGAATACAGTGATATCATCGAGATAGACTACCAGAAATTTATCTTGCTCCCCAACAAAAGCAATGTCCATGGCCCTTTGAAAAGTGGCCCCTACATTAATCAATCCAAAAGGAATCCTGGCATACATAAATTTACCCCATGGTGTGGTGAAAGCAGTCTTATTTTGATCTTCTGGAAGTACAGCCACTGGTTATAACCAGAGAATCCATCCATCATTGACATCCTAGAAGCTCCAACAACCTTCTGCAGGATGTGATCCATCTTAGGCAGTGGATAATTATCCTTTAAGGATGCTCTGTTTAAATTCTGGAAATCCACACACAGCCTTATTTCTCCTCTCTTATTTCGGACAGGGACCAGGTTTTTCACCCATTCAGAGTACCTCAACGGTACAATTATTTTTGCCTTTAACAGCTTCCTAATTTCCTTCTCAATGGAAGGAAGCAGCAGGGGATTTATTTGTCTAAGATTCTGCTTATGAGGCTTTGCATCTCCCTTTAGTGGAATTTTGTGCTGCATTATACTGATATCAAAAGTTTTCAAGTCCTGATAGAACCATGCAAACACATCTTTGTAAGACTGAAATAATTTATGATATAGCTTTTTATATTCTCCAAGGATCTTCTTGGACAATTTTACAATTTTGGGGTCAGCCTTAGTACCAAGATTCAGGTCTTCTACCTGATTTTATTCTACCACTTTGCTTGGCTACAGTGAGACATAATTATTATCAAATAGTATTTCTAGAGGCACCAGCCCTCTAGGTATAATATTTCCCTTCAATTGCAACACTTTATTACCTGCCATTTTCTCCTCCCAATTTCTTTCTGAAGTATCTTCAGTCTCTTCTTCTTCATCAACATCAATCTCCATATTGGAGAATTCCCCTACTGTTCCCAGGAATCTTTTCATCTATTCTTCATCCTCAAAAACTTGCCAGTGTTTGATGTTATCTGGGATTGATGGTCGATAATGTACCTCAACTTCATATCTTAAAAGAGGGTTCTAAGGTGGATGAAATGTACTAGCAGCCATGACAAGGGAATCAACCATCCTATTCTGTTCTTGAGGCATGAACTGGATATTAAATGCCAAGAAAAAATTCTCTACCGTGTCCCAAACTTCATTCCTATAAGCCCTGAGCCGAGGATGTTTAGTTTGACACTGATTCCTGACTTGCCTAACCACTAGTTCTGAATCTCCAAAAACTTTTAAACATTGTATGTTCATGTTCCTAACTGTCTACAATCATAACATAAGTGCTTCATATTCAGCCACATTATTAGTAGCTTCATATTCTATCTTGAAAGACAATGGGACCCATTTCCCTGTAGGAGAAATCAATAATATTCCAGCTCCATTACCTTCTCTTGAATTTGATCCATCAAAATGAAGTGTCCAGATTCCTGTTTCATGGCTCTCTGAGGGCTGCTCAGTCTTGATCTAGCAGAAGGATGGTTCATGAGAATAATCTTGATCTTCTTCCAGCATCAAGCATGAGAAATCTCCTTCTTTGTTGTAGACTGGTGAATTAACAGAGTTGTCGGACTTAGTCACCATCTTGAAAAATCTAGTTTCCCTGTACAACCTCCTCTCCTGGCCACCAAAAACTAGGATGGTGGCATATGTTAAATCCAACTTAATAGACCCACCAATTTTTGTACCCCAGGACCTTGACAGTAACATGCCAAAGCGAGATGGGATGTTTGCCACCACAATGTCTATTACCACACTTTTTGCTGGGATTTGGGCCAAATTGACCACCAAATATTTGATCATCCCCAGGTATTTAACTCTTTTGGAATCAAATTAATAGAGGTATTTGTATGGACGGGTGATTTTTAATCCTAGTTGTTCCATGACTGACAAAGGTAGTAGATTATGGGAAGCTCCAGAATCTAACATATAGTTATGTAATAGCAGGTCATGAATCACTAGAGACACATAAAAGGGAGGAGTAGAAGCATCTAATTCCTCAACATGTGGACCAAAGACAGCCATGGGTCTTTCTTCTTGAAGGTTGAGACTATCTGGGGTGAGTGCAGTTTCTGGAGGGATCATAAAAGAGGTGACTTGGGATTGATATGCAGGTTGCTTCAATAGTTCAGTCAAGGGGACTGGGATTTTAACTTTCTCAAGTTCCTTTTGCAGACTGAAAAAAGGAGAAGACTTCTCTATTACAACCTCTTTTGAGTCTTTATTTTCAGCTGAGGGTTTGACCTCTTTTGACACAGACTGGGTATTAGGGGGAATGACTTCTTTTGAAGAGGAAGGAATTTGATCATTAGACTGCAAAGGTTTGTTTAGAGGGCCCTTACCTTTGTTTGTGACTTTTTTGCGTTGTAGACTCCTTCTAAGTAGGTGCTTCCTTCTGGGGTAGCTCTTCTTCTTGATCTTGAGTACAAGTCCTCTTCCTAGAAGATCTGAGATCATATCTTCTATTAAACTGTGCTTGCATGAAATCAAAAAATTGTTTACAATAATGATCAATTTCTGCATCTTCTGCATCTCTGGCCTTTTCTTCTTCTTGCAATGAGGACTCGGTTCCATCATTTCCTTGGGAAGGGCATTCTTCTCCATCATTATTTGAAAAAGCAAGATTTGTATCCTCCAGTTCATAGGCAGTGTATTCAGTAGGATCATCTGCTGGAACTTCTAAGTACAATGGGTGTGGTACCTGATCCTGTTGCTCCTTTGTTTCCCTTGGCAGTATTTGCGGGGGTGGCTTCCTATACTGAGGATTGTAACCTCTGTTTGGAGCATTGTGGAAATTCTTGGAGGTTGAATTCTTGGCATCCAATTCAAGCTTGACCAGTTTACCAGAAAGGTTCTTAATCATTTTTCTCATCTCTTCAATTTTGTCATTGGCTGAGTCTTTGTCTTGATTAGAGGTTGATACCTCCTCTCTGCCCCTTCTTCTGGTATCTTGTTCAGATTTCCCCTTTTATTTTCTAGTGGAGGAAAAGTTTGCTTCCAACTCTAGTGCATCTGTATAAGCATCATCTAGAGTAGCAGGCTTTCTTTCTCTGAGAGAGAAACCAAATTATGAATCAAAGGCTGCTACAAAAAAAACTTTAGCAGTAGTTTGATGTGGTTTCATATCAGCAGGGAGACTCAAATACAATTTATTAAATATTTTGATAAATTCTTACACCCCTTCATTATGTCTTTTATTGAGTGTAATGAACTCAATAAGACAATGTATGTGGTCTTTCTTCTCTCCCCATTTCCTGAGAAAAGTATCTTCCATTATTTCCCAAGTGGTAATAGAACGGCCTGCTAATGTCTTAAGCCATTTTCGAGCTTCACCATTAAGAGATTGGACGAACAGCCTTAAGACCACATCTAAATGTTCCACATTAAAATTCTCCGCAAAAGCACAAAAGACCTCAAGATGTTTTTGAGCATCAATCTCGTTTTCCCCATTGAATCGGGGTAAAATATTCAAATAATCCTGTGGCATATCATTCAACACTTGGGGTAATGCCAGAGGGGCATATTTATTTAGCAAGAAGCCTAGAACATTGGCCATTGGAGGGGGTGGAGGTAGTGCAATAGTTTGATGAGTAAGAGGAGGAGGAGGAAGTGGAAGTGGGGTATGAATAACAATAGGAATGTAAAGAACAACAACTTGACTTGTTGAGGGGAATAACGGCCTGTTAATAGCAGATACTTCAGTGACTTCCTTGACCTCTTCAACCTCAGGAGTAGGGTGAAAATTATCTTTCTTTCTGACACCTCCTCGGGGTGGACTATCTGGATAGTAATCAGTATCTCCCACAGTGGAGTCGGGAGCTGGCACTTGAGAAGAAGAGGATGGGAAGTTTTCTATAGATAATTCAGGGATTTCAGTGTGAACTGATTTTCTTTCCCTCCAATTTCTTCTATGTATGATATTTTCAGGGTCAGACACTGAAGGTGTCTTTGGCTGAGACATATCTGACCTCAGGTGTGGCTTAAGAGGAGCCAAGACTACAAATGAATTTATCTAATAAAAAAATGTGGAGTCGCCAAGGGGAGGGATCTACAACTCTCAACTCTCCATACTGACCTACTTGAAGAGTGAATTAGATTTTTTCAAGGCCCAGGGATTTTAAAATTTCTCAACTTTGTTCCCTGGCAACGGCGCCAAAAAGATGTTGTCATTCCTAGAGACAACCTTGAGTTGTGAAAGACCAATTCCTAGGACATCCTAAATTAGCAAGGAGCATATGGTATAATAGAGGAAGTTATCAATAAAAAAGCTCTCATGCTATCTCTTGTAAACAAGAAGATCAATTTGAATGGGACCAAGACCTTCAGAAACTGACACAGAGAAAGGAATACTGTAGAGGCAACATGCAAAACTCCAATATAAAAGCCACAGACAATTCAGAGACAACTTACTGTAAAGAGGGCCAATTCAGAAATACCTCACATAAATAGATTATCAAAAGGTGTATGTAGTGAATGAAATATCGATAAAATACTAGTTGTCATTGAGCTGATATCTAGATACACAATATTACCATGTAATGGGCTTACCAATCTAAGAATCCATACATGACAATAGCATTTTAAAAACACCCTCCCAAAGAAACTAATATAGAAGAAATACGGTTTAGATGAATAGTGGAACATAATATCATGCCTGAGCCATATTTAAAGCGCTTGAATAATCCGAGCATGGGTATAAACTAGGATAAATCCATACCAAAAATCAGTGAGCCACTCGTATTCCAGAAACATGATACAAGAAAGATGGATGAAATGAAATGATCTATTAAAGTAACACATAAGACATAAAGTTACACACTGTGAAATACCAAAGAACAGAATCCTCTTAACAGATGGAACTCCTCCTCGCCGAGACCCTATGGGCTCTGAGCCTTCATACAAGAGTTTCCACAAAATGTATACAAAAATCCTTTTCACTACATAATTTTCTGATAAAATCTGGAACTCTAAATCATGTGTTCTTTGGGAGCTTTATAGGAGAACAAGAAAGCTCGAAAAGGGAGTAGGTTATGAACATTTAATTTTCCTCATTAAAACAAGATGGCGGAAATGTGCACGCCCCTCTCGATGAATTTGTAATGATGTTTGTACTCTCTTTGCACCTTCTGAAATAGTCTGTTGAGTGAAATTATGTAACTGTGAAGAAATGCATCATATAAACGTTCAGTCTTTCACGAAAGAAAATAGACAACAGAAGAAAGCTTCCAAAGTATTATTTTGTGATTAGAGTGCCCTACACATATTCAAATTCATTTCAGACCTTGATGCGATCGTTGAATTCCTCGATCATTCCTTTAGTATTTCTCTGTTTTGCTCCATTAATATTCTCCACTCTAGCAATAACATGCAGACAGCTACGGAATAGGGGCAGACTTTATTCCTCTTTAATGGAAGTCTTGTCAATATACCTCCCCAGGCCTTTCTCCATGATTACAGCCTTAGATGCGCTCTGCTACTCCAATCAAGACTGTAAATCATGGCAGTTTTCTGCTGCTGTAACCCTGAAAAACCCGCAAACTCGTTAGGGAAACCATACATAGGGATGGTGGATATGGCGGGGTCAATGAAAATGGTCGTGTGGACATGGCGAAAATGTGGAACAATGCAGGGTGGCGAAAAAATGCAGTGAAACGATGGAGGATGGACTGGTGTAAGTTTTTAACGTAAAACATTTGAAATTTGACAAATGAATGAAATGTATAAGGGTGGAGGAAAAATACGGTCAACACGTGGAACAGGTGACGTGGAGGTACGGAGTCAACTGGCGGAGAGGTAAGTGATATGGACTGTTAGATCTCAGGAGGAGATTGAAGGCTGAAAATGTGTCAGAGGGTGATGGATAGTGGGCCAGGGGTACGCTTTCCTCTTGTTAACTTCCACACAACTTCGAGGAGCGATCGCCGTCGGATGGGCAACTGTAGATCGGATGGCTCACGTGCATATCGTGCCGTGTCTACGGAAAAACGATAACGCGCGATGGAGGGCAGTTTTTGAGCCGTACGCAGGGACATACGGTGAACAATGTATGGAATCGCTCCGAAAAATAAAATATCGCCTAGCGCCCAAAGGCAGTGCGATAGAAACTAGGCTGGTTTTGCACAGTGTACGGCGCGGGGACCACAAAGGCGGGTGTACTATGGACCATTGATTTTTCCGGTTGATCGGACGGTGGACGGGCAATTTGGGCGATGAAGTGAGTGGGCCATGGGCGCGATGAAGACTTGCGAATGCCGTCAGATCTTTACAGATCGATGGTTATAAACATGCCTGACATATATATGTGGGGTAAGCGCCTTCATGGCCAGCACTCATTTTTGACCTCTGGTTATGTGGAGAAAAAGGTGCAGGGGCTAGGGCCGAAAGGTGCTAGGCCTTAGATATAATATAATGTGGGATTTCGGCCCTTTTATGCAGTTTTGAGGCTGGGAGAAGGTAACGATGAGCAAAAAATGAATTTCTTAGGGCAAAAGAGGGGGTTTGAAATTTCGATAAGAAAGGTTGCTTATCAAAATTTCAATAGAATGTTGTCATGATCAACTGTCTCAATGTTACTTTTTCAAAACCCATATTTGATCATGTAGTTGTTGATTCTACTATACCAAGCTCTAAGTGCTTCAATGTAAATTTTCTATTTATTTAAGAAGATATTTTAATTTATAATAATTATATATATATATATATATATATATATATATATATATATATATATATATATATATCATAAAAAAATTCAAATGAATATAATTCCAATTACTCAACTTATACTTAAAAACAATGTAACAATTATTTATATAATATTAAATTATATTAAATAAACAAATAGAATTATACGATAGCAATGTGAAATGAAATGAAAATAGCATATGAGATGACAAAATTAACTTGTTCTCTTCTTTTAACATGATATTTATATATTTTTAACTGAAACGATTAAGGTTTTTTATTTAATAGAGAATTTAGGTTGGGCTGGGGCCAAAACAACCATCAGTACAGGACTACAAACAATGTTCCTGTTACAAGTTGGATAGCCATTCACGAGATGCAAAATTGTGAAGGATTTCTGTCATTTATACTGAGATCACCAGGTGGGAGAAGGCATCCTTTGTTTGCATAGCTGTCAACTTCTTTGTTTGAGTCTTTGAGAATGTGGAAGCATTTGAAAGAAGAGAGGTCGAGTAAAATGTATTTCAGCATGTGTAAGCTCTTATTTAGGATAGCATCATTAAACTGATCTTTTGAATATATATTTTTTATCAAAATTTCAGAGTCTTTAAAGGCTTGTATATCTTTGAATCCTTTTTCTCTAGTGATTTGACAAGATTTTAACAGGCCCAGGATTTCTGCTTGGTTGTTTTTTCGTTGTCCTAGACCCCAGCTGAATGTTTCTCTTCTAGTGCCATCTGGAGAGAAAATGATTCCTCCAACACCCTATGTGCCGTGGTTACATTTGGATGCTCCATCAAAGAATATCATTTCTTTACCCTGATTCCTCCACCATCTTTTAAAATTTTCATCTGTGTCCCTTAACCTCCACTCAAGATTGAAAGGGGGTTTAACAACGCTTTGGATCCTATGCCGGAAGACGAAGGTCCCAAACCATTTATTTTCCTTAGGGAGAAGAGTGGTTTCAGGATTGAGGGGTTGATTGCTCAATGTTTCAAAGAGGAGAGATTTGGCTTTAGCAGCTACAGTGGAGGGGGGCCAAGAAGTTTTGTTGAAGATCTGTTCATTCCTGACGAGCCATATTTTCCAGCAAACAAACTTGAGGATGGTTAGTGAAACTTGGCGCCAAAGGACCTTGTTGGAGATGGCCAGAGGGTATCACTCCTTCCATGAGGAGAAGAGGTCCACTACTGAGATTTTGGTAGGGATGGCAACGTTGAGACCGTGAAAGGTGACAGTCTAGACTTCATTGGTGAAAGGGCAGTCAACGAAGAGGTGATCTGAGGTTTCAA
Organism: Pinus albicaulis; assembly: GCA_034641835.2. Taxonomy (NCBI): domain Eukaryota; kingdom Viridiplantae; phylum Streptophyta; class Pinopsida; order Pinales; family Pinaceae; genus Pinus; species Pinus albicaulis. The sequence continues at coordinate 789,959,220 of CM076569.1, forward strand.
GTGATTTTCTGCAGAGGGAACATCTGTGCGGACTAACGATACTTATTTTCAAGAGATTTTCACATGTTAAGATCTTTTTGTGCATTAGCGTACAGAAGAAAAAGTTTATTTTGGGGAGGCCCATTGAATCCCATAGCTGAAGCCGAAAGCTGGTTGGAAGAGGCATTTCACACTGAGGTTTCCAAAGAACATAACCCTTAGCAGCATAGTAGGAGCTAGAGGGGCCCCAACCCTAGGAATCATCTACTAGCTTGTGTACTGAGGAAATGTCCCTTAGCTAGTTTTTAAGAGTTTCTAACTGATGTGACAAGTGCTCCAGGGTATTGGTGAAGCTCCAAGATATTCATCTGTCTGTCTCATCCCACTCTAATATATCATAGAATGTTTGGATTCCTCACCCATTCAGCCATTCATGAATCTCAGCAAGGCTGATAAAATTAACAAGAGGTGTATGGCCCATTATGATATTTTTCCACAGATTCACTTTTTTCTCATTGCCAGGGATTCGATACAGGTGTGGCTGAATGAATTTTGTGCTTTTATTGCATAGATTCCAGATTTGCGTGATTTTCTTGTTGCTTTCCACCTGTAGCTGCCTAACCGCTGCACCTTTAATGTATTTTTTTTCGAGGATGTGGCATACAAGATGGTTGGGATAAGCATGAAGTTTCTAGAGGATTTTGCATCCAAGGGAGAGTTAGCATGGTTGGGATTCTGTATCTGGAGGCCACCATCACGCAGAGGGAATTTCACTGTCTCCCATTTAATCAAGTGGAACTTGCATTGGTTCCCTTTACCTCCGTGCTAGAGAAATTTATGCAGTAGCTTGGAGATATTCATAGAAATGGATTTGGGTGTCATTAGAAATGAAGCGTGGTAAATTGGGAGAGAAGAGAGCACCGATTTTACCAATGTAGGATTTCCTCCATGCATGAGCCACTGACCTCCCTAGGATTCAATTTTAGATTTGATTTTATTAATCGCATTGCCCCATAGAGAACTTTTTTTGATACCGAAAATTAATGGCAATCCTAAATAGTTTATTTTATCCCATCTGGCATAACTAGTGAACCCCAGTATGTGTGCTACTCTCTAGATGTTGTTCTCATCATCATTCCAGCTGTAGACTGCACTTTTTATATCATTTATCTATGCTCGAGATACACAACAGTAACCTTGGAGGGTGGCTTTAAAGGCAGAGGAAATTCTATTAGGAATCATCTGCAAAGAGAGCATGATTCATTGGCTCCATCCCATTCATAATTCAAAGACCATGAGCGTACCCTGCAACCTTTTCCATCTCCAGCTTCCTACTGAGCATGTCCTCCAAGAGGATGTACATGAAAGGGGAGAGAGGGCAGCCTTGCCTCAATCCCCTTATGGCTTGAAAGTAGCTGGTTGGCCTCCCATTAACAAGCGGATCTATCCAAGGCTTGCTAGTGTAGGCTTTAATCAAGTTGACAAATTCTTGTGAAAATCTAAAGGAGAGGAGGACCCTATAGAGAAAGGAAGAATTGACCTTGTCAAAGGCATTGGCCATATATGGCTTCACCAACATACCTTTCTCCTTCCTTAGATTGTTGGAGTGCATTGTTTCCTGTACTTGAATGACATTATCCAATATATGGCTTCCTTTGACAAACCCTCCTTGAGATATGGAGATGAGGCTTCCGAGGAGCGGTTTAATTCTATTGGAAAGGAGTTTTTCAATGATCTTATATGAGGAATTGCAGAGGGATATGGGGCTGAACTTTTCAAAGGTGCCAGGGTTCGATTATTTTCAAATTAATGCAATGAAGGTATAATTGGTGTTGCCCCTCATCTTTTCTTTTTGCAGGAATCCTTTAATCATTCTTACCAAGTGGACTTTGATGATGTCCTAGAAGATCCTATAGAAGTGGATTGAAAACCCATTAGGTCCAGGGGATTTATCTGGTTCCATGGACCATATGAAATTTCTGATATCTTCCTCAGTGATTTGTTTTGTGAGAACTATATTGTCATATTTGTTTACCAATGAAGGAATGTTGTTGAGAAATTCTAATATGTCCTCTTCGTTGCCTTCGTTTCCTTTGCTGTATATATTTTGGAAATGAGAGGCAACAACAACTTTAATTTGGTCATTGCCTTTGCATATCACCCCTTCAAAGGTAGTTATTTCTGAGATATGGTTATGGGATAGACAGGCTCTGAATTGGAAATGGAAATAAGAGGTGTTCCTATCTCCGGATTTCAACCATAAACTGTGTGACTTAATTCTCCAACAGTCCTCTTCATTACGGAAGGAACGATAAGAGTTTCATTGGGAAGATTGTTCTTTGGCTAGTTTTGTTGATGTGATGTATTTGGTGTCCATTTCCATCTATAGATCTTCCAATTGCTGCACTGCTTCCTTTCTCTAACTATTAGGGGTTATTGTGGGATTTTTTCTCCATTCCTTGAGAGCTTTCTTTGTGGCCTTTAACCTATGTTCCCACACATAACTGGGAGAGCCATTGACAATGGTGGACCAAGCCATTCAGATTGTATCAAGGAATCCATCTTTACTACTCCAAAGTGTACTAAATCTAAACGGGATTGGGCCTAGAATTTCTTCCTCTCCCAGAAAAAGAAGAATGGGCTTATGATCTGAAGTGAGTTTGGGAATAATTTTTGAGGAGATCAGCCTCCTTTCCAACATCATTGATCTTTGGACAAAAAATCTATCTAATATAGCTGAGATGTGTTCTTCCCCTCTTCTATTATTGGTCCAGGTGTATAATCCTTTCTTTGGCTTGAAATCCATAAGGTCCCATTGGAGGACTATATCTTTGACCACATGAATCATTTGATCCCTGCTACTACTGCCTCCTATTTTTTCTTTTAAATTCATAACTATGTTAAAGTCTCTAGCAATGATAATATAATTTGGAGAGTGGAGTTCTAGAAAAGAATTTAAAGTTTTCCAACATTCTTTATACTCTTTATGCATTAGCGAAACACATAGATTGAAAAGTGCGAATGATAACTTACTTGCTACATGCCTTAGCTTGGTGAAAATATAGTGCTGAGTCTCGAAGGAATTGACAAGAGTAAATTGGTCCTCCTTCCACAAGGTGGAAATTCCTCCTGAGGAGCCCCTTGAACTCACTACTTTACATGTATTATTTTTCCATTTCTTTTTGTTGATCTCAAGAAGGATTTCCCCTTCAATTTTTGTCTCTTGGAGCAAGAGGATATATGTAGGTTCCATTTTCATGAGGTCCTTAATAGCTTCGCCTTTTGATGGGTTCCCCAAGCCTCTGTAATTCCAAGAGACGAGATGCATTACTTACTATTTGGGGTGTTTGGAGCTCCTCCCTTTGGAGGCCTTGTTCTGGTGCTCCTTTCGATAAACATCTCGGTTGTGGATTGGATTCCTTGTGTTTTTTGTCTTTCTGCCTCTTCCTCCCTTGCTTCTTTACGAGAATTTCTTCTGGCTATTTTTGTAGGCATTTCAAGGATCTCATCCTCTAAGGAGCTAGGAGAATATGCTATATTATTTCTAGATATGTCTGCATATGAGGGAGAACGATAGATTTCAGGGGTTACTTCTGGATGCCCTTCTTCTTTGCTATCTTTTCCAATGGAAGGAAGCTTTGGTTGATTGTGGTTTTCATTATTTGTTTCTGTTGCATTATTGGGATCATTATTTAAAGTGCCTGCTATCATAGGGGGGATGGAGCTCCAATCCCCTTGATCTTGCCCAACTAGTGGGGATTTGTTCACTTTTGTTGTCCCTTTTCCTCATGGTTTTGTTGGCCCTATTTTCTGCATTGTGGTCCATTGTTCTTCTTTCGAATTTTCACTTTCTTCGACGGCCTTGTTTTTGTAGTGTCTTGCAAAATGGCCATAGTCGTGACAATGTCAACATTTGAATGGTAGCTTTTCATAGTCCAATTCCTGAATGTGAGTCCAATCTGTGACTGTTATTTTTATTGCTTATGTTAGCCCAACTTCCAGAACCACCTAAACACATATGCTAGCACAAGAATATTCGTATTTTCTCACTGCTTGATCTATGTACCTTCCTAGCGAATTGTCGATGGTTTGCAGGGATTTTTGGTTCCAGCAATGCAGAGGAAGGTGGGGAAGATGAACCCACACTGGGACAGTAGAGGGCACGTCTTATGCATGGTCGAAATCAGGATTCCATTTGTTTAGGTATAGCCCTTGAGGCCCCATGAAGTATGGCCTGTTTCTGAAAATGAGGTTTTTATCTTCTGCATTCTCAAATACAAAAACGAAGAATCCTTTTCCTACAAAATGAATTTTAATCCCTCCAGAGATAAGGAGAGACCAGTTCCTATGAACCCAGTCCTTCATGGCTTTGGGGGAACGCCAGAGGCTGGTGAAATATCCGATAAGCCCTCTATTAGCTATATTTAGAGAAGATCTACAAGTTTCTTCAATAGGAAATGCCACTGAAAGGATGCAATCACGTTTTTTCACAAACTTTTGTTGAGATTGGGATAAAGGCCTCTTTTTCCCTCCTACAACGAGCTTTCGAAATGCGATGACATCCAATGGGGAGGGGTTCGGTAACCCCACCAGCATCCATGGCGCCATGAGCCGCTATGATAGTGTTTGCACAGTCAAAACAGGAGCAACGCGGGAGCTAGGTTAGCTGAACAAAGTCTGTAGGGCTTTTAACATGATATTTAAGTATACAATGAGGGTGATAATTTAAAATAAAAATATTATTAGTAAATATTTTGAAAGAAAAGTTAGAAATAATAATGAGCTTCAATGAGTTTTATATTATTGAGTTTCCAAAATATATTTTAATACTAAATCTAAACATTTATAAGATAAGTGTTTTTGTTAAAATGCATGTTTCGAAATGAATTCAGACATAATGAGTTTCAACAACTCTAATAATATTTAACAAGCGCTCATAATGACTACAAGAAATTGAAGCATAAACATATTTTAACAATTAATACAAGCATCAAGTTGGGTAATAATTTGTAATAATCAGTATTTTTAGTGTGGAATGACCACTGAAAGTATAAAAAACTGAAGAAATTGTATTTCGATGGAAGATAGTGTACTTATCTGAAATCTTGCATTTGTCTATATTTTTTACACTTCATATTTCGTATCATTAACAAAATCAAAATATGCATAGTATTAGAAACATAGTAGATATTGTTAAACACACGCATGGTAAATGGAGAACACACACATAGAAAGATAGGATTAGCATGAGTTATGTTATTATTCACCATAGATGTACATTTATAATAAAATGGTGTGACTCTTGGATTCCACATTCCAAAGTCACTTGGACTCCTCTATGTCCATTCGGCTTCCACACCTACCCATAGAGGATTAGGTGTCCAACATTGCCCCCCTTAATCTGAAAGGGTATGTGTGAGTCCAGGAAGAGAGTTGTAATACAAATCCGCAAAGTATGCATGGCATCACTTAGGATGAATCAACTCTCTGAAATTTTGGCATAAAGAGGTGGTTTAAGGATGATCACCAACACTAGAACGCTTAGTGCAATTCCCGGAAGTCTTCCAAATATGGCAAGAAGCTGAGGGCTTATGCTAGAGGAAGTGTCCCTCATATTTGAAGAGGGAGACCTTCAACCTAGAAGAATGGAGGTCTACAACTGTGATGGTTTAAGGATGACCACCAACACTAGAATGCTTAATGCATTTCTCAGAACTCTACCAAAGCTGGAAAAAAGATGAAGTCTTCTACTAGAGGAAGTGCTCTGAATTCTTTGAAGAGGAAGAATATCAACCTTGCATAGATGGTTTAAGGCTATCCACCAACCAAAGGAATTCTCATGGGTATCCTTGTATCTGGCTACAACTCTGAATCTAGAATGACAAGTTGTGGCTCAGGCTCACTTGAATTTCTCTGTCTCTGGCTAAAAATTTGAATCTGGAATGAGAGATTGTGGCTCAGGCTCACTTGATGTGGCTTCGAAGTTTGTGGATCACCACCATTTTCCCCCTTGTCAGGTACAAGGAGAGATGATGGCGAAAACTCAACTGCAATATTGTTCAACATTCTAGAACAAGTTCTAACATGTGACTTAAACATCTTCTTGGCTGTTGATGCCCATTGCCAAGAAGAGATCCATCCAAGATAAATATTTGTTCTTTTAGGAGGCTTGTTTCTATATCATCTGTGTGAAGAATGGTTGTGCTGACCACAGTGCTTACATGGGTGAAGATCAAAATAGTGATATTTCATATGGCCAACTCAATCATAGTGTTGGAATTTTACAATCTATTGTTGTTGCTTTGGAAGAGGAGCGAGATATGGAACAACTCAAGGTGAACTGTCATGAAGAAATGTGGCACTTTGAAATTGAATGGGCTTGGAGTAGTTTGGAATATGAAAGGAAAATTCCTTGTCATATCCATGACCTGTTCTGTACATGTTGTGGACAAGCTCTTCCCAAGGTCTGATGATGGGCTTGGGAGGTGCAGCATGAGCTTTTGCATCTGCATACAAATATGCTCTTGTACTAGGCTCAGTGATCTGAACAATATCTTTTTCCCAATGGGATTTTGTCTCTGTTTTCTGAATAGAAACAAGTTCAGAATGAAAACTCTTTTTTTGTAACTCCTCTTGTTGTAGCTGAGATTCAAGCTGCAAAAAATCAATCTTCTCTTGTGCATTTTGTAAGCAGAATTTAATGTCGAAAATAACATCTTTTCTAACATTTACTATCTCATCTATAGTATAATGTATTAGAGTATTTAACAGCTCTAATATATTATCAAGTTTGGCCATTTCGTGAGCAAAAATAAAGACCTAGCAAGACTAGATAAATCCCTGTTTATTGAATATTTCTCCAGACCAAACTGATATAGTGCACATAAAGTCTCGATTGAAATAATTTCTAGCATTTTACAAGCCCAACATTCAACCATTGGTTTTTTTTTCTTCAAGGCATACATAAATGGTTTAATATAGGAATTAAATAATTCTCAAATCCCACCACAATGCAATTTATAGAAAATGATACTATGAAATATTACTGCTTCAAGATGTAATGCTTTATGAGTGAGCTTAGATTTAAGCCATACAAATCTAGAAATCGATGAGAATATTATCTTCTCCAAAGCTAATCTCCTACAATTCCGTGTTATTCTCTCTGTTGTTTACCTCTCAATCCAGATCTGTTGTTTGCGGTCTTCTGGTGGCGGCAGCAGTAGTGACGCCCAACATAGGACTAGCAGAGTTTTTTATGCTTCAAATCCATGGCATTATTTCAAACTCAAAACATTGAGGAGGAAGAGCTCTACCAAGCACATGAAATCATCAACTACGATGACTTCTTCATTAACCCCTTCAACTTGGATGGACTCGATGACGAGACCAACGAATACCTTGATGATAATATTACTAGTCCATTGAAGGGGCAAGAGCAAGAGACCCCCATCGTGGCTCCTTTAAGTCCTCAGCATGTTCTACTTGTTGAGAATGTGCGTATGAAAAAATGTGGAGGGACGTCGGGGGAGCATGAGCGGAGGAGAGAGAGGGTGAGGGATGCTGTGTGCGAAGAGGGAGCATAATTATGAGGAGCAGGCAGTGTGAGGGGAGGATTCTGCGTCATAAGGGTAGATGGAGGAAGAGCGTTGACTAGGGTATGGACTGAGGGTAGTATGGTAGAATAGTCAAGGGACCAGAGTGGTCGCAATAATATAGAATAGTCGAACTTGTGAAGATTCACCTATGCGATATCATAAGTCATTGCATTCGAAGGATTCAAGGTGATGATGGAGTAATGTAATGGCAAAAATGTGCTGATGAGAGGAGAGGACCGTCGTGGAGGGATTTGTCGAACCAGGAGGTAGCAATGGGGGTGGCACAAGAGCCACAAAAATGGTATGAGCTAAGAATTACTTCACTCCACAATGGATAGCAGAGTTACCCTCATCTCTAGAACTTAAGAGTAGTCACACTCAATCGTTTTCATAGTTTACAAGGTCTCCAGAGCACAAAAATGACCTCATCTGAGAGATTATGAAATCCACATAGACCTTAGAGCCGAAGAGTGAAAACACTGGAAAAATGCCTACACACAGCACCAAACCACTATTTCCTTTTGTGTTGAGCGACGAAGATGGACTTGGAGCATCATCAAGGATGAGAGATCCTCTAGTATGTTCAAAATCTAAAGCATTTATTTCACTTATCGAGCATTAACGTATATGTCAGACTGCTTCCAATTATTCTAGTGTGTATGAGCTGGCTAGGTCTAAAAAGAATCCATAGATTCATATCACAAGAAATATGAGGTTACAGACATAGAATATACTAGCAGCAAAAATATTGAGGGAGCCACCGTGGAGGTCAAGGCAGCATTATGAAACTAGAGTTCTAACATATAATAAATTAATGGAGCGTTATAATTCCTGGCAAGCGTACAAATAATGGAACCATTGAAATCATTGTTAATGGAGTAACACATGGTATAGAGCAAAGGAATATGGCAGAGAATGTAGGAGTGCTTCTATTTCTGGCAGTCCCAACCTCTCAACAAGTCTGGCCCAACACAGTCAGATGTGTAGATAATCATGGCTAGAATGGGAGGATTGAAAAGGCCACAAAGACCAGTGGCTCAAATTGGAGCAGGGCTAGCAATCGTCTGCTTTGATACCATGCTAAACACATGCATGGTAAATGGAGAACACACACATAGAAAGATAGGATAAGCATGAGTTATGTTATTATTCACCATAGATGTACATTTATAATACAATGGTGTGACTCTTGGATTCCACATTCCAAGGTCACTTGGACTCCTCTTTGTCCATTCGGCTTCCACACCTACCCATAGAGGATTAGGTGTCCAACAGATATTAATATGATCCCATGATCAAATATTATATTGATGAACAACCATCAAAACTTGGAAGGTAAATATTTTAATGTCAATGCAACTGATTGGTAATAATCCAATGGAGGATGGTTTATTATTCAAAATTTTATCATTGGTTCAACGACCAACCTTGTTTGAAAACTTTATTTGTTTCTTGTTTTGGATATATTAGGCATATGAAATAATAAGAAGAAATAATGAGCATAAAATGCAATAGGTATTAACAAATAAAGACCTTCATAACCCCATCAAAATATTTGTATTGTAAATACAAATGATTTGTGATCATCATTTAAGAAAATAACTTACGGGATGAAAAAAAGAGGACGAGAGATCCAAACCTGGTGGAGGAATTCCTTGAGAGCAGGCTGCAAGTGGTCATGAAAACTTGCTTTTATTCATGTGATGAGAACCATCATTAGGTACATTTTAAGGGTTAATTGTCAACTTTTTAGCCTAATTATTTTATCTTTCTCACATTTAATTTCATTATGGTCATATGTTGCTTAGTGTAGATGTTGTATTAAGGGTTGTCATATTTCGAAAGCCTAATGTGGTTTAAATGCTAGAAAATCAAGAGAATATACCATTTTTTAGGAAGATGGCACAATCAAGGCTCAAAGTAGAAAAGAAGGAGTGATTGTAGGGGGTTTACCACTTCCTTAACTCCTAAAGGCAACCAAGATATCCTCAAGATTCTCCTCCAAAAACTCGAAATAAAAGGTAGCCAAGAAAGTGGAATATCAAGGGGATCCAAGCACCACTTCGCTCGAGTTCCATGGAGACAAACCACCTAATTTTTAGGGAGTTTTTGGTAGCTACCCTTTAGGATAAATAGGGTAGATCAAGAGCTCACTATGATTCAATTTTTGGAGATAGCTAGAGCACTCTTAGCGTGTGTATTAGAGATTTGTAACTTTCATATCTTGTGTAACAAGATTGGTCATGAAATAAAATGAGTATTCAGTTTTTATTTCATTGAGTTAGTTTTAGGGAGTTGAGCTTGTGGTTTAGGGCCCAATCGATTGGACTCAGTCTCTCTTATATATTTGTGTTTACATTTCATATTGTTGTAGTTAGTTTCCTTATATTTCATGTTGTTGTAGTTATTTTCCTTACATTTCATGTTTTTTGTAGTTAATATCTTTCAGTTCATGTTGCAGTAGCATATAAAACTCCAAAGTTGTGTGTTAAAGCCTCCCTCTCTCACCTTTTCCATTGGAGCTTGAGGAGGGTTGATCTTCACGACAGACCCAAACTTGCGTTCAGTTTATGATTTCTTGGAAAATTTAGATAGGTTTCTTTTTTATCATGAACATGTTATAGATGTAGAGTTAGTTTTCTGTTTCAAGTGCAATGTAGGGTTGCCTAAATTCAACTCATCTTTTCCACCATTTTCATGATATATTTGTCAATGATGAGTGCATGAATAGATATTTTTCTCTCAGTTTTGAGTAGAGAAGTAGGGGAGCACTTCCCCAACACCATTAGCTTTAGTTTCCATCCCTCATCAACTAGCTTCTAGCCATATCACCTTCAGCCTGTTTTTGGAAAGCTCCACCACATCACCAAGAGCCACCTTGGAGGTGAAAGACAGACTTTAAGATAATTTTTGAGCTTGATCAAGGGTTTTGATACCCTTCATCCACCTAGATCCACCTTCCTTTCACCTCTCCTACCTCTTTCCTCACCATTTCTAGCCTCAAAATACCCTCGGCCTGTTTCCTGTAGTGTTTCAGGACATCTTGTAACACTACAGGAAAACCTGTAGTAGATCCTGTAGCAGCTCCAATCAGTCACTTATTCAGCCCAAAACCTCTCTTTCACCTCATCTAAACCTGGAAGAACCTCCAATACACCTTCATCTATGAAATCATGAGTCTGAGGCCCTCTTAGGTCATGTTAGCACCTCCTTCTTTTATTGCAAAAAAAAGTTATTTCAAAGCATACTTAGCTCATTGATATATGCATTTTTAAGCATAACAGTTAAGCATGAGATAGATATATTTCAATCATTCATTTGGTTCAACATGTGTGCCCAAATTAGTTTCCCTTTCTACAAGTTCAAATCAACAATTTAAATCATGAATGCCACTTAGTTTAACTTTATTTCTTGCATTAGATTAAGTGTGGATTTCCTTTCTTGGAGGTAGCTAGATGAGTCATTATGATCTAGAATAGTTTATTTTCTTGATGATAGAGTAATGTTCATGAGTTATTTTCAGCCTTAGGTTTCATTCAGAAGTGCGATAGACTTCCTTTCCTAGAATTAACACTAGTAGTAACACCTCATCACATAATTCAGAAGAGGATGGCATGATTAGAATGAATTTTTTGTGTATATAGCACTATCACATCCAAGTTTGTACAAACCTCGAGTTGATAATTAAATTATAGTAGCCTATGGGACTTGCAGCACTCTTGGTGCAATACCAGAGCTCACCACATTTTGGCGTTGTTTTCGGGGAGGTGTCTAACTAGATGCTTTGATTATGCTTTAGCATTATTTTCTGCTTTTATTTTACATTTAGTTCCAAGATATATAAAAATATAAAAAACAATTTGACTTTCATTCCTCGTAGGAGTGGGGATAACCAAGGAAAATTTTGATGCAGGAGCATCAAGACCTTTTTCTCCATTTGTAAATATGGGGTGTGATCATATTAATTTGTAAATATGGGGTGTGATGATTTTTAATATTTTATTAATTAATTTGAATTAAATAGGAGAAGGTGAGGATTTATGTAAATATCTTTTTATTAATAAAAGGATATGAGGAAATTTAATAAATTGAAGGATTTTAGGGATAAAAACCTATCCTTTAGGGATGTTGAGAGATTTAGGGGTTTGTTGAAGATTTTAAGGGATTGAGAATTTAATTTAATGATTTTTTAAATTGTATAAATAGGAGGAAGTTTGGAGAGAAAAGACATGGAGATTAGAATGAGAGGATTGAGAGCAGCTTGATCAGCCAAGGCTGTAAGCCTCTGGCAAATAGTAAGGGCCATGAACATTGGATATTTGGCCAGGAAGGAAAATTTGTACTGTAAGTGTTTGGTGTGTTAATTCAGCATTTGGTTTTTTCTGTATGTTCATTATCGAGTTGTGTAAAATTAAATTTGTGTGAATAAAAGGGAATTCGATCCTTTTAAGTTCTGGAATATTAAAATTGTAAGGAATTGAGTTTTAGTTCCTGTGGAAGGAGTTTAACATTGCAGAATCTTATTAAACTGAATCGATTGCTCGATCTTCAATTGGTAGCTACGGTGGTAAAGAAAGTGTTTTCGCCTTTCTAGTTTGACTGGGTTATATATCCTGGGTAAGAGAATTGAAATTAATTCATGAGATTGTAATGAATTGCATAAAAAGGAGATTCGATTTGACATAACACTGTCAAGTTTTATATATTTAGAGTCAATTCAGAAAGAGGATATTTGAATGAGAATTATGGATCAAATCTTATTCCTGTTATGAGTTATGTTAAAGTAGAATGCAAGGTTTAAATTTCTCTCGTTTGTATTTAAAAAGTGGTGAAGGTTTAGAATCTCTGCTTTGCAATTGAAAGGGCGAAGTTGGAAAAGAAACTGACAGTCATTATAAATATTTCGGTTTTCAAAACACCAAAAAGGCGAGCTATAAAAAAATCGATGTATGAGTATTTGCTAAGATATGAAATTGGTGTTAAGTGTAGCGCTGAGTTTCTGAACAATGCGTACTGCATAAAAACTTAAATCGAATTTAAGATCATACGCTGTTTGGTGAGAACTTATGTGAATAAAATTCCTTGTTTGTGAATGTTTTGATTTATACATTGCTCAGAACAGATCACGGAAATCCACAACCTCCACGAAGTTAACAATCTGTTTCAGTTGCATTTTGTTGCATCTGCCAGTTTTAAAAGCAGGCCGTGTAACCAGAACCGAGTTAATTGATTATAGACTTGTCACAACCATATCTGCAAGTGCGCTGATTTGAAAACGTCGAGCAGTTTGAAATCAGTGAGAAAATATATGAGAATTAGGCATTTGGTAAGGGCGCATCTTTTTTTGTTGAGTTTAAACTCCAGCATTATAAGAAAGAAAGATTGGAGTTGGGATGATTCACATGATAAAAGGTAGATTTTTCATAATATTGATTGAAGCAAACTTTCAAAGGAAGTTTTTAAATTATAAAGGGTGGAAGTATGATTTTGTGTGGATATAGAGGGCTGCAAGAGTCATGTGTGTGAAAATGATTGTGTATAAACAATGGCTCCAGCTAATTATTGGATTGATTCTAACCGATTCGAAAGCATGTTGCAGAATATCCGGTTTGAAGAGACAGTTAAATGATTGGAAAGCTTCCGCATGCAAATAATGAATTTGTGAAATTACAATTATTGAAACTTGGGTTGAAAAGAGGGGATTGTTTAAGTATGGTTTCACACCACCGTAAGAAGTTAGTATGGCACTATTTGAATAGTGAGTTGTTCGACAATTTGATATCTGTGGAATATTGAGGATGCAAGTTTAAGGAAAATGCCAGTGTATGGAAATTGATTTGCAGATTACAAGGAGCACTCAGATGATTGATCATGATATTGCAAGCTCCAGGCTTGCGTCATTTTTGGTATCAGAGCCGGAATGCTCTGTTGAAATGTTTATCTTCTGAATGGTGACAAGAAGGTTATGTATGTGTGATGAATGATGAAGTAGTAGATGTGCATGAAGGCAAAGGAGGTCAGATTCTAATCTGACAGTCAAAGCAAACCAGAGTACAACTGAAGAATCGTGCAGGTATTGGTTTGTTTAATTTTGATTTGAATTTTACTGACAAGAAATGGAATGAGAATTGATGATTGCAGCAAAAAAAGAAACTCAGCGAAAAAAGGAATTGTTGCTGACAGCTAAAGTTTGCCAGATCAAGCCAGAAGATTGGAAGAGAGAATCAGATTTTAAAATCTGATTAACAGTAGATGAATATTGAGAAATTGTGCAGAGGAAGCATAAAGATGAAATTGAAGTACAGGAGAATGGAAGGACAAGATCAGACTGAGATCTTGAAGGTAAGGTGATCTGGGTTTATTTGAATTTGAAGATTGTAGTCTTTGCAGAAGTATTTTTGCAACTCCTAAAAGGAAAATCCATAGAAGACATGTTTAAAATTGCTAACAGAAAACTGGTGAAAGCATAAGTGACAGAACCTTGAGGAAATCCAATAGAGATTGGATAAGAAAGATAGTTGTGAACAGGCAGATGAGTTGAAGCCCAGGAAGAGCAAAGGGAAGTGCTCAAAGGAGGTTCCAGAGATAGAACCAATTGCTTGCCAAAAGACTGAGTGAGGAGAGCTTGGTGAGGTAAGTGGCGGCAGGACAGGACTTGCTGCTGAACAGGCTTTAGTGCAACTCATAGTAAAGTGAGTGAGGGACTCATAGAGATGGAAAGGATGATGACTAGTGACAGTCGTAACAGAGGTTCTGAAATAAATCACAGCAGAGGACAAAAGGAGAAGGATGCCAAGGCAATTGGCATACAGAGACAGTTAAGCAAAGAGGAATATGAGAGGGAGAAGGCTGAAATAGTAGTTCAGCTTGAGGTGTTAATGGAGATGTTGCAAAGAAATGAGGTATACCAGAAGCATGGTTATGTCATGAGAAAGAAGCTGAAGTGGCAGAGACTACAAGAGAAGAGAAATCATCAGGTGAATATGCAGTTGATAAAGGAACTAAGGGAACTTGAACAGGTTATAGATGCCAGACAGAGCATAGAGAAGCTCGAAAGAATTGAGCTACATCAAAAGGAAGATGCTGAAGAAGATGTTGAATTTTCGATATGTTACCCAGAGAGTGGACCATTACTTTTTGAAAGTGATGAAGAGCTAGAGGAGTTGAATCATATGAATGATTCGAAGCAGCCGAAAGATTTGATGACTCAAGCATCAAACAAGACCGTAAGGTCTTGTGATTTTAAAACTAGTGATTTGTGTATGATTGCAGGTTTGGAAGAAGAGGAAGAACATCTACTGAAGGATGTTAAGGAAGATTTAGCAGAAGAAAGACCATGTGATAATGAGACAATAAAAAATGAGGAAATGAAAGATCGTGTAAAATTTCCAAAGTCCACTCCAAGTAAAATCATTGAGATATATAGAGAATTAGACTTTCAAAGGAGGAAATTGGAAGAGCAGAGGATGAATGTCCAGGATAGATTGCCGAAGAAGGATGACAAAGCAGTTGTCATAAATAATAATCAAGAAGAAATTGGATAAAATTGCGAGGTGACAAGCAAGGGAATGTTGGGGGAGGAAAGGCGGAAGCCGCAAACATTCTGATGACTAGAGCAACATGTGAGGCAACATTTATAGTAGCAGCAGCAGAAAAGGAGCAATCAAGAGAAGGAAGCAATCAGCAGACAGAGGACATACTTGACAGAGAAATTGAGTTGATAAGGAGGTTAATGATAAAGACATCCCAGAGAAAGACAGCTGAAAGAGAGAAAATAAACGACAACAAGAGAATGACAGTAAAAGACTGCAAGAGCAGAGCAGGTGGAGCACTACAACACAAAGTATGGAAACACGATTTAGACTGACGATAGATAACAAAAAGCGATCAAAGGAAATCGACAAGCACGGAAAGATTACAAAATGGTGGGATCAGGGTGGAGAAAAGGTAGATATCCGGACTTATGACCGGTGGTGCGCAGATTTTCTTACATGGGAGTGATGCAGGAGCATCAAGACCTTTTTCTCCATTTGTAAATATGGGGTGTGATAATATTAATTTGTAAATATGGGGTGTGATGATTTTTAATATTTTGTTAATTAATTTGAATTAAATAGGAGAAGGTGAGGATTTATGTAAATATCTTTTTATTAATAAAAGGATATGAGGAAATTTAATAAATTGAAGGATTTTAGGGATAAAAACCTATCCTTTTGGGATGTTGAGAAATTTAGGGGTTTGTTAAGGATTTTAAGGGATTGAGCATTTAATTAAATGATTTTTAAAAATTGTATAAATAGGAAGGGGATTTGTGAGAGAAACCATGAGAGATTGTGAAAGGGTGTGAGAGTAGGCTTGAATAGCCAAGGTTGTAAGCCTCTGGAAAATAGTAAGGGCCATGAACATTGGATATTTGGCCAGGAAGGAAAATTTGTACTGTAAGTATTTGGTGTGTTAATACAGTGTTTGGTTTTTTTCTATATGTTCATTATCGAGTTGTGTAAAATTAAATTTGTGTGAATAAAAGGGAATTCGATCCTTTTAAGTTCTGGAATATTAAAGTTGTAAGGAATTGAGTTTTAGTTCCTGTGGAAGGAGTTTAACATTGCAGAATCTTATTAAACTGAATCGATTGCTCGATCTTCAATTGGTAGCTACGATGGTAAAGAAAGTGTTTTCGCCTTTCTAGTTTGATTGGGTTATATATCCTAGGTAAGAGAATTGAAATTAGTTCATGAGACTGTAATGAATTGCATAAAAAGGAGATTCGATTTGACATAACACTGTCAAGTTTTATATATTTAGAGTCAATTCAGAAAGAGGATAGTTGAATGAGAATTATGGATCGAATCTTATTCCTGTCATGAGTTATGTTGGGCGCAGGTGCAAGGTTTAAATTCTCTGTTTGTAATTAAAAAGGGCGCAGGTGAAGGTTTAGAATCTCTGTTTGCAATTGAAAGGGCGTAAGTTGGAAAAGAAACTGACAGCGTTTGCAATATTTCGGGTTTTCAATATGATATATCAAAGGCGTAGCTATAAAAAAAAATCGATGTATGAGCATTTGCTATGATATGAAATTGGTGTTAAGTGTAGCGCTGAGTTTCTGAACAATGCGTACTGCATAAAAACTTAAATCGAATTTAAGATCATACGCTGTTTGGTGAGAACTTATGTGAATAAAATTCCTTGTTTGTGAATGTTTTGATTTATACATTGCTCAGAACAGATCACGGAAATCCACAACCTCCACGAAGTTAACAATCTGTTTCAGTTGCATTTTGTTGCATCTGCCAGTTTTAAAAGCAGGCCGTGTAACCAGAACCGAGTTAATTGATTATAGACTTGTCACAACCATATCTGCAAGTGCGCTGATTTGAAAACGTCGAGCAGTTTGAAATCAGTGAGAAAATATATGAGAATTAGGCATTTGGTAAGGGCGCATCTTTTTTTGTTGAGTTTAAACTCCAGCATTATAAGAAAGAAAGATTGGAGTTGGGATGATTCACATGATAAAAGGTAGATTGTTCATAATATTGATTGAAGAAAACTTTCAAAGGAAGTTTTTAAAGTTTGTGGGTTATGGAAGTATGATTTTGTGTGGATATAGGCTGAAGAGCTTGTGTGTGTGGGAATGATTGTGTATAAACAATGTCTGAGTGCATTTGTTGGATTGATCTTTAAATCTGATCTTGAAAGCGCATGTAGAATATCTGGTTTGAAGAGATGGTGTTAAATGATTGGAAAAGCTTCCGCATGCAAATAATGAATTTGTGAAATTACAGCTATTGAAACTTGGGTTGAAAAGGTGATTGTTTAAGTATGGTTTCACACCACTGTAAGAAGAGGTATGGAATAATTATTTGAATAGTGAGTTGTTTGACAATTTGATATCTATGGAATGGTTGAGATGGCAAGTTTAAGGAAAATGCCAGGGATTGGAAATTGGATTTGGGTAGATTGCTAAGGAGAAAATTTTAGATGAATGATCCTGGATATTGCAAGCTCCAGGCTTGCGTCATTTTTGGTATCAGAGCCGGAATGCTCTGTTGGAATGTTTATCTTCTGAATGATGACAAGAAGGTTTTTGTTAATTATTCTTGAATGTATGATGAAGATCATATTTTAAATGCAGCATATACAATTGCAAGTGAACAGAATGCAGGTAAAGGAGATCAGATTCTAATCTGAAAGACAAGTAACCAGAGTACAGCTGAAGGAATGAAGAGTCATGAAGGTATTGTGTTTGGTTAATTTTGATTTGGGTTTTATTGACAAGAAACAGATTGAGAATTGATGATTGCAGCAAGGAAGGGATTGTTGCTGACAGCTAAAGTTTGCAGATCAAGCCAGAAGGTTGGAAGAGAGAATCAGATTTTAAAATCTGATTGACAGTGAATTTGTGCAGAGGAAGCAATGAAGATTTGCTGAAACAAAATTGCAGGAGTGGTGAGATTCTGAAGGTAATTGAAGAGTTTGAAGACACAGCTGACAGCTAGTGGGAAGGACGGTCCATTTAAAAGTACAGGCAAACGAAAAGACAAGATCAGACTGAGATCTTGAAGGTAAGGTGATCTGGGTTTATTTGAATTTGAAGATTGTAGTCTTTGCATTAAAGCAGAAGTATTTTTGCAACTCCCAAAAGGAAAATCCATAGAAGACATGTTTAAAATTGCTAACAGAAAACTGGTGAAAGCATAGGTGTGGCAAAACCTTGAGGAAATCCAATAGAGATTGGATAAGGAAGACAGTTGTGAACAGGCAGATGAGTTAAAGCCCAGGAAGAGCAAAGGGAAGTGCTCAAAGGAGGTTCCAGAGATAGAACCAATTGCTTGCCAAAAGACCGAGTGAGGAGGGCTTGGTGAGGTAAGTGGCGGCAGGACAGGAATTGCTGCTGAAGAGGCTTTAGTACAACTCATAGTAAAGTGAGTAAGAAACTCATAGAGATGGAAATGATGATGACTAGTGACAGTCGTCACAGAGGTTCTGAAATAAACCACAGCAGAAGACAAAAGGGAAAGGATGTCAAGGCAGTTGGCATACAGAGACAGTTAAGCAAAGAGGAATATGAGACGGAGAAGAATTTAGAAATAGCGAAGACCAGTAGGGTGATGATGGAGATGTTGGAAAAATGAGAAGACGATATGGTTATGTCATGAGAAAAAGTTGATTGGCGAGAGGCTACAAGAAGAGTGAATCATCGGTGGAGCTGCGATTGATAAAGGAACTAAGGGAACTTGAACAGGTTATAGATGCCAGACAGAAGAGAGAGAAGCTCAAAACAGTTGAGCTACAGAAAAATGAAGATGCTGAAGAAGATGTTGAGGTTTCGATATGTTACCCAGAGAGTGGACCATTACTTTTTGAAAGTGATGAAGAGATGGAAGAGTTGAATCATATGAATGATTCAAAGCAGCCGGAAGATTTGATGACTGAAGCATCAAACAAGACCATAAGGTCTTGTGATTTTAAAACTAACGATTTGTGTGTGATTGCAGGTCTGGAAGAAGAAGAAGAACATCTACTGAAGGATGTTAAGGAAGATTTAGCAGAAGAAAGACTATGTGAGGAAATGGAAGATCGTGTAAAGTTTCCAAAGTCCACTCCAAGTAAAATCATTGAATTATATAGAGAATTAGACTTTCAAAGGAGGAAATTGGAAGAACAGAGGATGAATGTCCAGGATAGATTGCTGATGAAGGATGACAAAGCAGTTGTCATAAATGATAATCAAGAAGAAATTGCAGATAAAATTGCAGGTGACAAGCAAAGGAATGTTGCAGAGGGAAAGGAAGATTGGGAGGCCGCAACATCCATAGTGACAGCAAGAGCAACATGGTTTATTGAATATGTTGGAAACAATCAACAGACAGAGGACATACGAGACAGAGAAATTGAGTTGATAAGGAGGTTAATGGTAAAAACATCCCAGAGAAAGACAGCCGAAAGAAAGAAAAGGAACGACAACAAGAGAATGACAGTGAAGGATTGCAAGAGCAGAGCCGGTGGAGCACTACAACACAAAATATGGAAACCTGGAAGACAACAGCAGATAACAACAACAGTAAAGCAATTGACAAGCATGGAAAGATTACAAAATAAAATTTGGGATCCAGGAGGAGATATCCAGACTTATGACCAGGTGGTCATGAATTTTCTTACATGGGGAGTCTGATGCAGGAGCATCAAGACCTTTTTCTCCATTTGTAAATATGGGGTGTGATAATATTAATTTGTAAATATGGGGTGTGATGATTTTTAATATTTTATTAATTAATTTGAATTAAATAGAAGAAGGTGAGGATTTATGTAAATATCTTTTTATTAATAAAAGGATATGAGGAAATTTAATAAATTGAAGGATTTTAGGGATAAAACCTATCCTTTAGGGATGTTGAGGAATTTAGGGATTTGTTGAGGATTTTAAGGGATTGAGCATTTAATTAAGTGATTTTTAAAATTGTATAAATAGGAAAGGGGTTTTGTGAGAAAAAAGACATTGAGATTAGAATGAGAGGATTGAGAGCAGCTTGATCAGCCAAGGCTGTAAGCCTCTGGCAAATAGTAAGGGCCATGAACATTGGATATTTGGCCAGGAAGGAAAATTTGTACTGTAAGTATTTGGTGTGTTAATACAGTGTTTGGTTTTTTTTCTGTATGTTCATTATCGAATTGTGTAAAATTAAATTTGGTGTGAATAAAAGGGAATTCGATCCTTTTAAGTTCTGGAATATTAAAATTGTAACGAATTGAGTTTTAGTTCCTGTGGAAGGAGTTTAACATTGCAGAATCTTATTAAACTGAATCGATTGCTCGATCTTCAATTAGTAGTTACGGTGGTAAAGAAAGTATTTTCGCCTTTCTAGTTTGATTGGGTTATATATCCTGGTAATTGTAAGTGGTTCATTGAGACATAATGGTGCATAAAAAATTCGATTTGACATAACAATACGTCAGTTTTATATTTAGAAGTCAATTCGAGAAAAGGATAGTGTATAAGAAAATTATGTATAAGATCTTATTCACAACTAAGTTATGTTGGGCGCAGGTGCAAGGTTTAAATTCTCTGTTTGTAATTAAAAAGGGCGCAGGTGAAGGTTTAGAATCTCTGTTTGCAATTGAAAGGGCGTAAGTTGGAAAAGAAACTGACAGCGTTTGCAATATTTCGGGTTTTCAATATGATATATCAAAGGCGTAGCTATAAAAAAAAAATCGATGTATGAGCATTTGCTATGATATGAAATTGGTGTTAAGTGTAGCGCTGAGTTTCTGAACAATGCGTACTGCATAAAAACTTAAATCGAATTTAAGATCATACGCTGTTTGGTGAGAACTTATGTGAATAAAATTCCTTGTTTGTGAATGTTTTGATTTATACATTGCTCAGAACAGATCACGGAAATCCACAACCTCCACGAAGTTAACAATCTGTTTCAGTTGCGTTTTGTTGCATCTGCCAGTTTTAAAAGCAGGCCGTGTAACCAGAACCGAGTTAATTGATTATAGACTTGTCTGTATATATCTGTGATGTGATTTCGCAATCGAGCGATTTAGAAATCGTTGTTTTTAAATATATGAAAATTAGGCATTAGTAGAAGCCTTATCTTTTTGTTGAGTTTAAACTCGGCATTATAGAAAAGAAGATTAGGATTAGGATGATTCACATGATAAAAAGTGGAGTTGTTCATAATATTGATTGATAAACTTTAAAAGAGTTTTTGAAATCCAATATTGAGTTGTGATACTCATTTGTGTGGATATAGAGCTCAAAACTTGTGTGTAGAATGGTTGTGTATAACTAATGTCTGAGTGCATTTGTTGGATTGATCTTTAAATGGTCTAGCCTTATGTAGAATATCTTTATATCTTTGGTTTGAAGGAATGGTGTTAAATGATTGGAAAAGCTTCCGCATGCAAATAATGAATTTGTGAAATTACAGCTATTGAAACTTGGGTTGAAAAGGTGATTGTTTAAGTATGGTTTCACACCACTGTAAGAAGAGGTATGGAATAATTATTTGAATAGTGAGTTGTTTGACAATTTGATATCTATGCAATGGTTGAGATGGAAAGTTTAAGGAAAATGCCAGGGATTGGAAATTGGATTTGGGTAGATTGCTAAGGAGCAAATTTTAGATGAATGATCCTGGATATTGCAAGCTCCAGGCTTGCGTCAAATTTTACCAAAAACCCCCACATCGCTACACAGTCACTATTCACTCTTCTTCAGTGACTGTGAGGTTGAACACACCATAGGTGAGTCCTTTGAAAAAATTGAAGAACCTATTGGATAAGAAGAAGAACTTGCTTCACTTGAGGAACTTGCTTCACGAATTCATGTGATGTCTGAGACTGGGACCCAAGGAGTCTTTCCCATTAGAAAAATAGAAATGGAAACTAGAAGGAAGAAAATTTGTCCCTCGAACCTTCCACATTTCCATGGAATTACTTGTGAGGAACCTAACACCTTCATGTTCGAACAAATTGTTGTCGGTAGGACCTATAACTATGCCTTAGATTACCAGAATATAAAACTATTCCCATTCACCCTCAAGGATGTAGCCTTGCGTTGGTTCATGCGTTTTCCTGGGAACAACATCACTACCTGGGCATGGATGCAAGAGTTGTTTAACAAAAAATATAAAGACTACTATAGGTCTAAGGAAACCAAATAGGAAATATTTAGGATGACTCTGGGACTTGATAAATCCATAGAAGATAATGAAGAAAGATTCCAACTGAACTATAAAAGAGCCAATTGCACCCTTGATCTCAGATCGCTTAAATTGGTACGTCTCTGAGGGATCATGGAAGAGGTGATAGAAACCATTAATATGTTGTCTGGAGGAGACATATACGAGCTTCCTTATGGGGATATCAAAAATGTCTTTAGAAACAATTCTAAGGCAGCTAGAAAGAAAGGTAGAGCTAGCCAAAGCATGATCAATACCCCTTCCTCTTCCGCCTCCATCAAGAATGAGATTGGAAATATGTTTGAAGACTTCAAAAGTGATATGCTGCACACTTTTTCTTTGAAAATGAACACAATGAAGATCAAGAAGAAGCAAGAGGAAGTAGAAAGGGCCTTGGCTATCTTTTACCCTTAATGTACTATAAAACACCCTCAGGATGAATGTCCACTAAATGTCATAGAGGTTTTAGTCTGTGACGAGAATCATGCCACATATAAGTGTCCCTCCTTACTTGGTTTCAAAGTTGCATATCAAGGTGGGGAAGGAGGACCTGAGCAACTTTGTTTCATAAATCAGAGGAGGCCTCAAGGGCCTCGGTCATATGAGCAGGGAATTCAAGGTGCACCTTACTCCTACTATCATACAAATAAGAATGCAACTATTCAGTTTTGGTATAACTCCACTCCTTCATCATGGCCTACACCTCCTACTTGTCCTTGCAACCCTCCATATATGCTCAACCTGTGAACCAACCATTCCAACAATATGTTCCTCAACCACCTCAGTGGATCATCCCATCATAAGAATGGAGGCCCCAAAAAAATAAACCACCTACTTTAATACCTCCACCCAGACTTCAAGATCAGCTCACTCATTATGCTCCGCCTAAGTTGCCTCAGATGCCTGCCCATCCCAATCCAAACCCGAACAAAAAATAGGAACAATAGGTTTATAGTGGGGAAACATCCTATCTAGCTTATGTTGTGGAGATACATGAGATCAATCTAAGTTCGGGAAGAGTAATTGCAGATAATCATCCTCCATATCCTCCTGTAGAAGTTGAGGAGGAAAAGGAAGAAAAAAACAGTTAGATCCAACAACCTCATTTCCATGAGTGCCCGATCCACTCTAGTTAGCACATCCCAGAAGATACTGAAATTCTAAGAGAACTGATAAATTTGTGTGTGAAAATACCCTTCTCTAGGCCATTAAGGATGTTCCTAATTACAACAGGCTCATAAAATAAAAGTGCTTAAATAAACCAAGGATAAAGAAGAAAGACATTGTCACCATCAATGTTGTGGGACAACTACTCGACTTAATGTTGGGAAGGGTGATCTTCCCAAAGTACCTGGACCCTGGTAGTCCAATAGTAGATGTACACATCGATGGTGTCATAGTCCCCAATACTTTGATTGATCTCAGTGATGCCATCAATGTGATGACAAAGGAAACTATGCTTAAAGTAAACCTCCAAGGACCTTTGAGAAAGACCACCACTATTTTGAAACTTGCAGACAATTCCATAGTAGCTCTGGAAGGAATTGTTGAGGATATTATGGTCTCAATCGACTCTTAGGAGTACTCTAAAGATTTCCTAATCCTCCAGCTAGAAACTAAGTTTAATGGATATCCTCTCATTTTATTAAGACCTTGGTTAGCCATTGTTGATGATTATATCAATTGTCGGGCTAGAAACATGACTATAAAGAATGGGCCCTTATCTAAACAACTCGTGTTATATGCTCCTGCCCAACCTTACATTGATCATGACCTACCTTTGTGGTTGTACGAAGAAGAAGAAGAAGATGGAGTATACAATACTACACCCAACCCCATTTTTACTATAGATATTGTTCTTAGAGGGTGGCAACCCAATGAGGATGATCTCATCGACCACATCATTCAAAACCAACCCCCCACTTCCATTCCACTTGATGAGCTAGTCAAAGAATCTGCAAAAATAGATGTGAAGGTAACAACATAAGAAAAGGTAGTTTAGTTTCTGAGAGGCAATTTTCTCTACAAGTTTGTATACTCACAGCAGGTTTACACTGATGAGGGGGCTCAATTTACATCTCATCTCATTAAGAACCTCCTAAGGCAGCACAAGTTAAAGCACAATGCTTCAACTACCTATCATCCTCAATAAAATGGCCAGGTTGAAGTGAGAAATAGAGCCTTGGAGAACATCCTCACCAAGGTTGTGAGCAACGACATAAAATATTGGGCGGAAAGACTGGTGGAAGCCACTTGGGCTTACAATACCACTTGGAAGATAACCACATGGTTTACTCCATGTTATTTACTTTATGGGAAGAAAGATTTTCTTTCCATTGAGTTTAAGTACAACACCCTGAGAATGGCAGCTTAGTTAGAAAGACACATCAAAAAGGCACAATAAGAAAGGTTGTTGCAGCTAAATGGTTTGGATGAGTTCAAAATGCAGGCCCTCCTTCACACAGAGGTAATCCAACTGCAACGGAATGTTTGGCATGACAAGCACATCAAATAAAATACATTTCAATAAGGAGATTGGGAGATTTTCTATGACTCAATATTCAAGGACTTCAAAGGGAAAATAATGAAAAGGTGGCTAGGACCTTATCAAGTGGAAAAATTCCATGACAACATGGTTGTTCAGATCAAGACCATAGATGAGGAGGGGTTCCCTTTTCTTGTCAATGGTTATAGGCTAAAAATATACAAGAATCACCTATATAGGGCTGAGTTTATCATTTCAATAAACATGGAGGTGAATTTCATTGGAAGCTCCATATTTTCCAGTGCCTCACCTTCCTAGAGAAACAAGAGAAAAATGAAAATAAAGAGGCATGGGTGAAAACCTCTCTGAGGCATCCAAGGCTAACTCCTAGGTTGAAAACATCCATGAGGTGATCTTGGATAAACAAAATAGGGAGAAGAAATAAGGAAATAAAGTATCCTTGGGTGAAAAACTCTTTGAGGTGCCTAAGGTAGGCTTGTGGGTTGAAAACCTCTATGGAGGAAGCCCACCTGTATTTAAAAAAAAAAAAAAAAAATAGAAAAAGACATGAAACAACACCTATGCACTAAACTATTTTTTTTTTACACATTGTTGGTCAAGGACAGTTTTGCCAAAGAGGAGAAGCATCCTTTCTCTCTTATCTCTCTCCTCTTTATACCCACTCCATGATCAACCCTAGTATGCATCCATACATCCATTTCTCCCTCCAGGTGAGAAAAAACCCCATGTTTTTCTTACTCTCTGTAGTCCTACGGGATGTCCTAGGCTGCTACAGGAAACCTTGTACTACTACAGCAAAGTCATCTGAGAAGGAACCAGCTCACCCAAGGACACCTAACCCTTAGGAAGACCTGAAAAATGTTTTTTTTCCATACCTACTACTTCTAACCATCACTCCACTCCATGTATACATATTCACTCACTAAACCCTCTCTTTCACCACTATGAGCTAGTTTAGCTAAAACCTTACACAGGGCCTCTCCCCTCATTTCTCCACCACTCCATTCACTCCTTAACTAAATCCCTAGCATTCCTGAAATACTTCTCCTCATTTCTCAGCTAATTGGAGCTCTAAAACAACAAAAAAGGGACTGCAACAGGAATATGATCACTTCCTGTAGTAATCTTGCACATGTAACAGCAAGTGAAGAATTCAAGAGGTAGCTAGTGGAAATGGCTCTAGATGATAACCAGAGGACTCCAGAAGTAAATCCACACCACCACCACCACCTGAGGATATCCCTCCAACACCTGCAAAATTATAATTAGTAAACCAAAATAATAAGCAACTCACTCAGAAAAATATGAACAAAAAAAACCACAACAAAGAAAAAAAACTAACAGCCATCACCATGCTCCAAATCTCTCCATGAAAAGGTTTTTCAACTCCTCATCAATACGTAGGCTTAGGTATGGCCCTCTGACCCTATCGCTATGCATCATTTGGCTAAAATAAATTAATGTCGAGATAGAGAGATTAAAAAGGAAAAAAGGTGGCCAATTAACTTGGCCACCCTCATAAATTTAAAGTTAATGAGAAGTGGAGTTTTTCATGACACTTGGGCTTTAAAAATAGTTAAAGGAAATATCACGAGGAGTTGGAGGTCATTCCGAGTCAGATGGAAATGATTGGCTCGAGTTGGACCAATAGTCGAAATGAGGAAACCCTGTGCCAAATCAAAATCACCACTACACTCCAAATATGCTCAATTTGGAATAAAGGTGTGCTTTGAATTATTCTCCTTAATTCCATTATGCACTTCAAGAACAATTAGAGTAGGAAAGAGAAAATATCCATCAGATAATTTCTCATGAAGGTTGAAGTTTGCATGCCAGCCCGTGCTACAGGATGTCTGTTGATTCTAAAGGAAGTCTATAGGAAGACTGCACAGTGATAAGAACTTCCATGATATCCACTCACAAAGCGTATTGACACCCAACACCACCATCTCTGAAGCAAGAAAACATGAGAGTGTAGAGGTAATTGGATGTCACCCCACCAAGTTATGAATTTTTTCGTGAAACATTATACTTAGTCACAATAATAATTCAGAACTTAAGAGGTTGTTAAGAGAATTAGGGTCAATAAAGTCTCATTTTGTGTTGAATCTAAGCCTTTGAGGTCCCATATAACCAGTGTTGTAAGACAAAATCCATCGAGCCATCTCCATAACACAGTCATAAGATGGTGGGAGTTTTTAACAGAAGGGAACCCACATATATTGAAGAATCAGATGACACCCTAAGGTGGTTTAAATTTTTATAAATCATCAGTGGATAGGATTCTTCGAGCTCCTCAAGGGCTTTGATGATGAAGTGGCTCAGGAATTTGTAGTGGCCTTGCACTCCCAAGTAGATAATAGGGCAACCACTGTGGTTAGAGGACTAGCCATTTCCATAACTCCTGAATTGATTAGCAGAGTTACAACCTTTCCTCTAGGAGTCAAGTGGAACAAAGAGGATAGAGTCTCCAGCACATCCTCTAAGAAGATCTTATTTTCTCCTAATGAGGAATACATTGACGATAAAAATGGATTGAAAAGGGGAATTATCCCTTACCCATGGGATGAAGTAGCATATCTCATCCTGAAATATGTTTCCTGTGAGGGAAGACTCAGTGTGGTTTATGGATACCACTTCATATTACTTCTTGACCTTAGATTCAAAGGATATATACCTCCAGAACAAAGACTAAACATTCCCTACTCCCTCCTAAATTCAATCAGTGACATGAGCCAGAAGGTGAGTGAGAGAAAGTATCAACACCTAGCTCACCATGGCCTCATAAAAATTATAGTGGGAGATGCTCTTAATAGAATTAAAATCCATGTATCGTGGTCCACCTTCATAGATATGGATAGACAAGAATTCATTGGGGCACAAGTTGTCACTCCTAGAAAAAATGCTAGCTCTAGTCTTGGAGAGAGGGGTATGAAAGAAGAAGAAGAAGAGACTAAAGGGAAAGAGGCATAAGAGAAGGAAGAGGAAGAAGAGGATATTGAGATAGAAGAAGAACACATAGAAAACCTAGAAATAGAGGAAGGAAAAGAGGAGGAGGAAGAGAAAAATGAAAAAGGAGAAGGAGATGAAAAGGAGGGGGAAGAGAAGAAGAAGAGAATGAAGGAAATACAAGAGAGGAGGAGATACTAGACCACATGTTGAGCACTGATATATCTCCTCAAAAAACTAGCCCATCACCAGGAACCTCAGAAAAGGAATTGGTTTCCACCGTATCCACTCTAAGCACCTCTGTAAAGGAAAAAAGAAAAAGACAGACCACCATGTACTTCAGGACCAGAAAGAGTGTCAGGGTGAAATAGGGGAGACCCCAAACTCCAACTAAGAGCCCAATAACAATTAAAGAGTCACTCAATAAGAAAGATGAAATAGGCCCAGAGGAGGGAAAAATTCAAGAGGTTACCACACCTGAGAAGACACATGTGACCAATATCAGGAGACACTCTTCAAGGCTAGCATCCCTCAAACAAGTGCTAACCCCCATAGACCTTCAACAGGCAGAAAAGGAGGGGCAACAAGCAAAGGAGGGTTTTCTACATGAAAAAACAAATTTTACTACAGGGAAATTTGCTCGGGCTACAGGAAACCCCAGATGTGCCACATGGAGAGCAGAAAGTCATGAGGGAGGAGGATAAAGCACCTTTGGAAGGGAAAGAGGCCCAAGATGTTGAAAAAGAGACTTGAGGGGTAGGATTACAAAGGGAAGGAATATTAGGAACCAAAGGAGGAGCCTCCCTCTCCACATCGTAGCCTAGAGCCAAACTTGAGCTCCTACTACACATTCATTGATGGAGGAAGGATGATCCCTCAAAATCTCTTAGTTCCCCTACTTTATCAACTAGAGAAAGAGAGAGCACACACACACTACTGGATGAAAATTTCCAAAACAAAGAGTGTGCAATATGTAGGGATCATGGAAGAGAAATTCACTGATATGGGGAGAGATTTGGCTAATATCAGACTTAGGGAAGCAATGTTGAAGGAGCAACTATAAGAGGCACTAGAAGAAAACACAAGTTAACAAATCCAACTACAATAGAAGGAAAAGTAGTTTTCCACCATGGAATACATGTACATGGAGGAAATACAACACATGCATCCCTCAAACTATTATGCCCTCTACTCGAAGGAACAATGGCTTCAATTTCATATCAAAAAAATAGCATCCTATGGGTCATTACCTTTTCAAAATTGAGGGAAATTTATTGACTTTTGAAATCAATACAACATATCAGATAAGCCCAACTTGGAAGAATTTTATATGCATAATATTATCCCCATTGGTATAAACATTTGGGACCCTAACACTAGGTTGGGGGATATGCAGTTGATGGCCTTAGCCTCTTGGATGACGAATGAGGAGGCCAGGGAAGAAGAGGTCAAAAAGGAGATGAGAAGGGAAGGAAAGGAGCCTCTCCATATCAGGGTAGAACTATTCAGCCCTAGAGGGGTCATTAACAATCACCTAATGATAGAAAATGATTCTAGCCTTGTAGGTAAATACCTTGACAATCAAGCACAAGCCATTGCACAATTTGATGACATCTCTAGACTGTTGGGAGAGGAATGTGTAATGGAAAGTCAGTGAAGATGGAATGGACTTCCTCTTAGCCTAAGAAACATGGATTATCATACCCCAGAGAGATTGAGAAATGCCCTCGAAAGGAAATATTTGTACAAGAGGGATATGAAAACAATGAAGATTCAATAGCTTGGCTTAAAACTAAGTCCACCTTTGTTGCTGCGAATGGGTGAAGGAAAA
Organism: Pinus albicaulis; assembly: GCA_034641835.2. Taxonomy (NCBI): domain Eukaryota; kingdom Viridiplantae; phylum Streptophyta; class Pinopsida; order Pinales; family Pinaceae; genus Pinus; species Pinus albicaulis. Next base: position 789,988,770 of record CM076569.1, read on the forward strand.
TACCAAGATGAAGAAAAAAAATAATGGGAGGAGGGAAAAAGGAATGTTGGATTCCACCCTCCTCAGGGGACTCTTTCCCGAATTAATTGGGATGTTAGAGAAGCCACTAAAGCACTAAAAGAGATAAATAAAGAGGACTAAGTTGCCAAGAGGATGAGAAACCATTTGGTAAGGGGGTGATGTTGAGCACCATCATTAGGTAGATTTTAAGCGGTTAATTGTCACCTTTTTAGCCTAATTGTTCTCTCTTTCTCACGTTTGATTGCATTATGGTCATATGTTTCTTATTATATATAGTGTATTAAGGGTTGTCATAATTCGAAAGCCTAATGTGGTTTAAAAGCAAGAAAATCAATAGGATATGCCATTTTTTAGGGAGATTTCACAATCAGGGCTCGAAGTAGAAAACAAGGAGTGAGGGGGTTTAACACCACCTTAACTCCTAAAGGCAGCCAAGATATCCTTGATAATCTCCTCCAACAACTCCAAATCAAAGGCAACTAAGCAAGTGGAAGATCAAATGAATCCAAGCTCCACTTCTCTCGAGTTCCAAGGAGACAAACCACCTAATTTTTAGGTAGTTTTTGGTATTTACCCTTTAGGATAAATAGTGCAGAGGAAGAGCTCATGAGAATTCAATTTTTGGAGATATATAGAGCACTTTTAACTCGTGTAATATATATTTGTGTCTTTCATATGCTATGTAATAAGATTAGTGATGAAATAAAATGAGTATTCAGTTTTTGCTTCATTGGGTTAGTTTCAAGGAGATGATCTTGGGCCTAATCCATTGGACTCAGCCCCTCTTATGTATTTATGTTTAAAGTTCATGTTGTTGTAGTTAGTTTCATTACATTTCATGTTGTTGTAGTTATTTTCCTTACATTTCATGTTTGTTGTAGTTAATCTCTTTCAGTTTATGTTGCAGTAGCATATCAAAATCCAAAGTTGTGTGTTAAAGCGTTCATCTCTCACCTCTTCCATTAGAGCTTGAGGAGGGTTTATTTTCACCATAGATACAAACTTGATTTAGTTTATGATTTCATGGAAACTTTATATAGGTTTCGTTGTTTGTAATGAACATGTTGTAGATGCAGAGTTAGTTTCTTGTTGCATAGGTAGGTTTTCTTAAATTCAACCAATATTTTCCACCATTTTCATGATAGATTTGTCAATGATGAATGCATAAACAGGTAGTTTGCTTCCAGGTTTGAGCAGAGAAATAGAGGAGGACTGCCTCAAAACCATTAGCTTTAGTTTCCACCCCTCATAAACCAACTTCCAACTAGACCACTTTTAACCTTGTTTTTGAAAAGCCCCATCACAACACCGAGAGCCACCTTGGAGGTGCAAGACAAGATTTGAGAGAATTTTTGAGCTTGAACAAGTGGTTGGATACCCTTCATACACCTAGATCCACCTTCATTCCACCTCTCCTATCCCTTTCCTCACCATTTCTGGCCTGAAACTACCCTCGACCTTTTTCCTGTAGCTTTTGAGGACATCCTATAGCAGTACAAGAAATATTGTATCATATATTGTAGCAATGCAAATGAATCACTTATTCAGAACAAAACCTCTCTTTCACCTCATCTAGAACTAACACAACCTCTAAGAAACCTTTAGGTTTGAAACCATGAGTACAAGACCCTCTTAGATCACCTCAACTCCTCCTTGTTTTGCTGCAAAACAAATTTTTTTCAAAGCATAGTTAGCCCATTGATAGATGCATTGTTAAGCATAACAGTTAAGAAAAAGATAGATAAATTTCAATCAGTCATTTGGTTCAGCATGTTTGCCTAGATTATTTTCCCTTTTTGCAAGATCAATTCAACAATATAAATCACAAATACCACTTAGTTTAACTTTATTTCTTGCATTAGCTTAAGTGTGGATTTATTGCAGATAGCTAGATGAGTCATTATGATCTAGAATAGTTTCTTTTTTTGCTGATAGAGTAATGGTCATGATTTATTTTCAGTCTTAGCTTTCATTCAAAAGTGTGAAAAAATTCCTTTCCTAGAAGTAACCCTAACAGTAGCACCTCATTGTAGAACTGAGAAGAGGATGGCATGAGTAGAATGCATCTGCCATGTATGTATCACTATCACCTCCAAGTTTGTATGAACCATGGGTTGATAAAGTAAATTAGAGTAGCCTCTGGGACTTACAACACTCTTGGTTCAATACAAGAGCTCACCATCATGGATGCTTCATATTTTATTTGAACGCACAGATGTGAAGGGAGGATGAGAAATAATAATGAAGAGACTGTGTATTATGGTTGGTGCTTCAACAATTCAGAGTCAAGAATTATTTTGAGCACTAGCCCAAAGAAGGGTTAGCCATATTTAACGAGACTCGGTTGGAACTTCCCTGGCTTCCATCATTTTCTTAGATGCCAACGTTATCTACATTATTCGAGAACTGTTGTCTGCCATGTTATGCAAAGTGATGCTTGGGAAGTTGGAGTTCACAGACCCATTGATGCACAAGCTGAAGCACCATTTGAGAAAAATGAAAGTCATGACCATAATGGAATACATTATTGATTGGAGATCCTACATGCATTTTTTTTTCCAATAAGCAGAAGATGAGCCCCTGTAGAAGGCAAAGCAAGATCAATATGTGCTCAAAACTTGAAATGAAGAAAACATTTTTTGAAATCGGCACTTGATCAAATGTGAGGTGGGAGGCGGTGAACAATAGCATTCAAATTCCTATTTTGAAAATAAAATAGTCCATCCCATCATATTAATCACGCTCTTCAACAAACTGGGATGGTGGTGTTAACATAAACTATTTTTTAAAAGTTTTTGGAAGTTAAAAGGATGTAAAACCCATATTTAACACACAAAACACACGATATGTGGCTCTTTTATTGATCACACAAACTTGATTATTAATATGAACTCAGTGAGGGGTATTTAAACCTTTTCTAACTAGAAACTTGCGTAAAATAGCTTGACATGCAACCACACACTCAACTCGACTTGATTGACTCTCTAAACTTATCCAACACTTCATGTAGGAGTAATTAGCTATTTTAACACTCCCTTGTAATTACGACCGCTAAACTAAGACATGAATCATGACAAATAAAACATGCATACCGGTCTATGTCTCAGCTAGGCTTCCAACACCCAAGTTTCTTCTATGAAACTCAAACACATATTTTTCCAATGAATTAGTAAATATATCAGCCAATTGATCACTAGATTTACAAGGCTTGAAGTGAACTTCTCCATTGGTGACAAGTTCTCTAATAAAATTATATCTAGTATCAATATGCTTTCTCCTTTAATGAAACACACTATTCTTGGATAGTGAAATAATTGATTTGTTGTCACAATATATTCTTGTTAATCATTGTTGTTTCTGCTTGAGTCGATCCAATACATTTCTTAACCATAGTGCTTTACATGCTACTGATGTTGTTGCTACATATTTTTCTTCTACTGAAGAAAGTGTCACAATAGGTTGCTTCTTGGATGCCCATGAAATCACACTTAAACCAAGTTGGAACACTTAACCATAAGTGCTCTTCCTATCATCCAAAATTCCTGCAAAAACACTATCTGTATATCCAATCAAAGCCTTCTTTCCTGTACTTGCTTACATTATGCCACAATCTCTAGTTCCTGTTATGTATCTTAGAATCATTTTTCCTTCTCTCTGATGTGTGTCTTTTGGAGTGTCCATAAATCTTGAAATCGAACTCACTCCTTGCATAATATATGTTATTGTAGTTGTGAGATAAATGAGGCTTCCAACCAATCTTTTGAATAGAGTTGGATTGACATCTAATCCTTAATCATCCTTGCTTAATTTTGCACATGTTGCAACTGGTGTAGGGACTAGTTTGCAATTTTCCATAGTGAATATTTTCATCAAATCTATAGCATATTTATTTTGAAAAATAAAAATTCCTTTTTCATATTGTTCAACTTCTATGTCAAGAAAATATTTCATGAGAACGAGATTTTTCATCTCAAATTATTTCATCATGGTTTATTTAAATTTATCTAACTCAATATCACCAGTATAAATCATGTCATCCACATATAAAACAACAATAAAAATATTTCCATGCTCATTTACCTTTGTGTACAAGGTAGGCTCAATGTTTCTTCTGCAAAATCCATTATTTATCATGTAAATGACGATTTTTATATACCAAGCTCTATGTTATTACTTAAGTCCATAGAGTGCTTTCTTCAACCTATAAAATTTATCTTATTTACCTTAAAATTCATAACCTAGAGGTTGTTGGACATAGATTTATTCTTCTAGAATTCCATTAAAGAAGGATGATTTCACATCCACTTGATATACTTTCCACTTGTTCTGAGTTGCTATCACTAAGACCGCTCTTACAATATCCAATTTGGATATCAGAGCAAACGTTTCTCCAAAGTATATTCTCGGCTTTTGCGAGAATCATTTTGCAACAAGTCTTGATTTAAATTTGTCAATTTCAGCTTTCTCATCCAACTTTGTCTTGTACACCCATTTCACACGAATGAAAATTTTATCCTTTGGAAAATCAACACAATCCCATGTATCATTCTTTTCAATAGCTTCAATTTCTTCGGCCATGGCTTGCACCCAATTTTCTACTTTGATTTCTTCTTCAAACGAAGAAGGTTGGAATGAAAACAATGCAAAGTTTGAACTAACATCCAAATCATCATAAATATATTCAAAACTTGTCATATTTTCCTTACCATTGTCTGATTCATCACGTGATTGGTTGCTAGGAGAATTGAAATATCTTAATCTTCTTGGAGATCCATGACGCAAATAAAAAAATCGAAGTTCTTTTCGATGTGCTCTCTTGTGATTATTGTTTCTCCTTCTCTTCTACATCATCTTCCATCAATGGTGCTTGTTAATCTACTATTTTATCTATAGTCTCATTCCATAACTCTTTTTATTTAAACACAACATCTTTGCTAATTATGGTCTTCTTGGTGATAGGTTTATACAATTTATAAGCTTTTTATTTCTCACAATAACCAGTAAATATGCATTTTTCACTTTTATCATCCAATTTACATCTTAGCTCCTTATGCACATGTGCATAGGCTACACATATGGAAAACACTCTGAGATGAGATACGTCACAAGACATACCTAGCCATGCTTCTTATTTTACTCTGTTCATTGCACTCTTTGTAGGAGATATGTTTATCACATACACAACAAATGTAATTGCTTCTTCCCAATACTCATTAGAAAAGTTTCTTCCTTTCAACACGCTCCTTGCCATGTTCATAATTTTCATGTTATTCCTCCCAGCTACACCATTCTGTTGTGCTTTGTATTTAGTTGTAAATTTTCTTCTGATTCCATGTTGTTTGCAATAATCACGGAATGGATTTGAATCATATTCTCCACCATGATCTGACCTCAATACCTTGATCTGTCAATCACTTTGTTTCTCTACTAAGGCTTTGAATTATTTGAACTTTGCAAAAGTTTCAGACTTTTATTTTAAGAAGTAAACACAAGTATTTCTGCTATAATAATCAATGAAAGTGAGAAAGTAACAACTTCCACCAACAAACTGTTTCCTCATAGGTCCACACAAGTCCGTATGCACTAACTCAAGAGATTTCTTTGTTCTATATGCAACTTCCTTTGGAAAACTCTCATGGTATTTATTTCTCAAGATGAGATAATCAAAAGTACTAGTAGGTTCTTTGATGGGAGGTAACCCTCAAACCATCTATTTATGTTGCAACAATATTAAAGCAGAGAAGTGTAGGGGTCCAAACCGAAAATGCCACAACCAATAATCATTATAACATGCAATTGTGAACGAACTGACCTGATCATTGTAACTCATATTTAGAGGAAATAGTTTGTTCCTTATCATCTGCACCTTTGCTATTAGTTTCATTCTTGGGGGCTTGTCATATATAACACATTCTTTCCCTTGAAAAGTAATTATGTATCCTTTCCGCATCAATTGACCAACACTCATCAAATTGTGTTTGAGACCAGGGACATAATATACCACTGAGATTTTATTTTACCCCCTTTGCTTGGTTAGAATGTTGACCACTCCTTTATCATTTACATCCATAATATTGCCAGTCTCCAAATTTACCTTTGTCTTTATAGATTGATCCAAATTTGCAACCAAATTATTGCTTCTTTTCATGTGGTTACTGCAACCACTGTTGAATAGCCACACATTATCAGAAAGTTCATTCCTGGTATTGAAAGATAGGAACATTGAGTTAGTATTGCCTATAGTGAGATTAGCTCTTTGGTTTCCTTGATAAACTATCATCTTCCTGCAATACTGATCAAGGTGACCAAATTTATTTCAATAATAACATCTCACCTTTTATTTTTCAACTATTTGATTATTGTTGAAGCTTCTATTGTTTCTTCCACTTTCATGTTCGTGCTCTTCTCGGCCATCTCTCTGCCACCATGACTTATGCCTTGTCCTTTGCCTCTCTATTTACCTCTACCTCAACCTTTGTCTCTTGAAATAGAAACCTGGCTTTTGAAAGAAATTTCTAAAGTAAAACCCTTATTTATGTCTATCCTTCCCTCGTGGGATAGAAGTGATCCCATCAACTCATGAATTGTCAATGTTTCCAAATCCTTGGCTTCTTCTATGGCTACAACCACAACATCAAAATTGGTAAACTAAGATCTAAGGACCTTCTCAACCACTGTTTGATATTTAATATCTTCACCATAAAATTTTAACTTATTTATGACACAATTCATGAGTGAATCGATGTCCTTTTTCTCCTTCATCTGCAGACCTTGAAAATATCTTCTAGTGTTCTACAATTTAACAATATTTACTTTGGAAATACCTTTATATCATGTTTCCAAGGTATCCCATATTGTCTTTTCCGAAGACATGATCATAATTTTTTTGAAAACTATTTGGTCCACTCCCTACTGGATAAGATGCAACTGTTGTGTATTATTATTTTTGTCTTTCTTCCATATTTCCCTCTCCGCATTAGTGATGGCTAGTTCTTCTGCTTCATTCTTAGGTTCTGAAAAACCAAATTGGACATGATCCCAAACATCATGATCCTTCAACATGGTATCCATCTTAATGGCCCATACATCATAATTCTTCCATGTGAATGGAGGAAATTACGACTCGAACTAGATGAAGCCATCTTTCTTCAATAATACCCTTCAAATAATAAGGTCCTTTTTTTGTTTTATTAAAATAAATAAAATTTTCCAAACATATTTTATAAACCTCCTTTTAATAAACTCTCCTTGTTTTTATTTTATAAACTCCTTTTCAAAAAATCACCTTTATTATTTATTTAAAAAAAACTTTTCAAAAAACTTTATAATAAACATAGAGGCCCCTTTTCATATATAATTTCAAATATGGTTTAATATAAAAAACCTCATGCCCTCATATATTATCATGAATCACTTTTGAAAAAAATTGTCACTTAAAAATTCGAGACCCCACGTGATTGTTTTGAAATTACTACCTTTTGACTTACGGTTATGACCTTTTAATATCTCGCAGGATTTATCTGCATCAATGTTGATTTTGATAGGGTGGAGGAGCATTGATCCACTAATAATACCTCACAATATTTATCTTCGTAAATGCTGATTTTGATAGGGTGGAGGAGTGTTATCCACTAAAAAAGAAGGAATTGTAAGTTTTCCAAATTCATCGTAGTTTGGTGTATAGGGAAGAAGAGTTTATCAAGACACCTTAACTGAGCAACAAATCTGCAACACACTTTAATTATTTGACAATTTTGTAATATTTAAAAATCATCGTTCTTCTTCACTTTCCCTTCTTCTTCATTAGCTCTACTGGCTCCACATATCTTGTGATCCATCTTAAGCTCTGATACCAATTTGTTGGAATCACAATGAACTCATTGAGGGGTATTTAAACCTTTTCCGACTATTGACTTGCTTAAAATACCTTGACATGCAAGCACACACTAAATTTGATTTTGAATTAACTCAACTTGAGTGAATGTCTAAATTTATCCAACTCTTCATTCGAGAGTAATTAGATATTTTAATAAATAGATAGGGCATTGGGGCAAGAGGAGGATGTAAATTCAATATATAACATCGAAGTGTATGAAATGGATCATCCTTACGAGTTCCATAGATACATACATGTGGTTTACTTTCATATGGTACAATTAGGATCTTCTCTTATGAATATTAGATACTGGATGGTTTAGTAAATATTTATTGTTGAAAGCCAGTAAGTCTAGTCTCAGAATCTAGGATCAACAAACACACTCAATATGTAACTTATATTTATGGTGTTATTAACCCATTAATGCATGGGGTTGTATATGCCCACTGCTAGATAATGCAATTTCTTAAATCTAACAATGAGTATATACAACCCCATGCATTAATGAGTCAATATCATAGTAAATATTAGTTTCCCACTCACTAGAAGAATAGAACTTCAGTTTAGGATCTTCTGCATAAATACATATCTTTCTTTCTTATGGTTAGCAAAGAACTATAAGGGACAGGTAAACAATAAATCACAGGTATATAATCATCATTTCATAAAGTGACTTAGTTATTTGTATGATGGATCTTATTGCTTATGTATTTGACCTAATACATTATAAGTGGATATACTAGTGATTTAAACTATTATAGGTAATGCAGAGTGTGCTTAATTTTATTACCATTGTTACACATAAGGTTATTGTTAGAACCAATGTCATTAAGAAAAGATATGGAAAACAAAACAAGTTGGTATTCAAAGGAGATAACTAATTCCACCGTTATAATAATATTCGTTGCCCATGTCACCCTATTTTTAATGAAAACTACTTTCCTATTTTAATTAATAAATTAGAGTTAACATGAAGGTTGGATTAGATACAGTGGAAAAAATGTAAATTTTTTAATGTTTACTGCATATCTTGAAATTTTTCCATACATGATCTCCATGCACCTATAGTAGTCTCTTTTAGGTGGATGGATTTTTTTTTTTTTCCATTCATTATTATTCTTTGTATGTGGGTTGTAACTATAAATAGATGTGAAAAAAAACATGATTAAGAGAATATAGTCCACTTCTTTTTTTCTTGGGTTACCAAGTTTTGAAAAAAACGTGATTTATAGAAGATACTCCACTTCATTCATTCTTGGGTATTTTGGCTTAAATTTTCAACATTGGAAGGTGGTAGCATAGAGGCAAGGGATCTTTGCTTTTCACCTGTAATAAATTCTCGATTAAATTTACGTGTATTCTAAAGTTAAATTTGAATTTTAGAACATTGAATTTGTTTTTTCATTGACAAATTTTCTTTTGTTGTCAATTGTAAGGAATACTTGATGGCATTTGATGTATTTTTTTTCCAATTTTAAATTGAATTATAGAACACTAGATTTTTTCTCCTTCGAGAGTGGGACACGAATGAAGATTTTGCATAATCTAAATCCATGGAACTATTTCACTACTATCGACACATCCTTGCTCATTTTGGGAAGGAATAACCTCTTATTGGGATTTCTCCAAAAAGGCCATGATGTAATCTTTGAAAGAGTGAATTTTCAATCTATTCGGTGGTTAAAACATGTATGTGAGTTGATCATAATTTTTACTTGTAATAATTTAGGTTAAATATAGATGAAATGATAATAATTTTGGTGTGTATTGTATAATGGTGAAAATGGATACTAGCTCATTTTATGTTTTATTAACATGGATCTATCTCTAGATGATTATCTATTATCGTATTTTTTCATCCAACGATTATTGTTTCTTGTTTATCCCTTAGAATTGAAAAAAAAACGTGCAAGGGTATTCTTTGTTTTATTTATTTAGTCTCACATGCTATTATCATTTTTCTTGGTTCACCAAAATTTACCCAGTGTGTATTTCTTAGTATGAGTTGGGGTTTTACCCTTTTTGAACCATGTAGGCTAGGGAATAGCGTCAATGGATATCTCCAAATATTTCTAACTATGACATGCTGATTACCACTATGTATGGATTCCATAATGGAATATTGTGTATTTTGGACACTTTTTGGTATGAGTTTTGCAAACTACCTTATTTAAGGCTACAAGGATTTTTGACAATTGCATATACTGTTAGTGCTTTGTGTGATATTTTATGTGACTTGGAACAAGTCCAATGTATATTGTCCTTCATCACATGGGATAATGAAAATTATATATATTCTTATAAGATTTAATAGAAATTTAAACCTTCTATTTCCTCTTATTTTTTTGTTCTGAATCAATAGAGAAACTAGATATTTCTTTTGTAGTGACTTAATCAATGTTTTTTGTGACATACTATAGACATATAATGCTTCTCTACTTGTAGAAGTGATTGATCATGTTAAGGACTTGAAGTGTCGGGCTTCTTAAATATCTCAAGTAGGTAATGTCCCAACAAATGTATATGAGCTAAATGTGGAAGTTGATGGATCTATTGAAGAGGGAAATATTTTTATAAAGTTTCTCTTTGTTGCAATGATTGAACTGATCTCATGTTCGATTTAATCCAAAACATCCAGACTTTTGGGTTGAGAAATGTAAAAGATGAGATTTCTACTTCTGCTGGTAGGGTTAAAATGTCTTTCTTGTAACTGACAATGAAAAATAGCTCAAGTAGGTCTTGTACTGACAAATGTAGATGAGCTTAAAGTGGAAGAAGATGGAGCTATTGAAAAGGGAGATTTTTTATAAATTATTCTCTTTGTTGCGTTTATCAATCTGATCTCATGACTGATTTAATACAAACTTTCCAAAACCTTGGGTTGAGAACTCTAAAAGTTGAAATTTATACTTTGGATGGTAGGGTTAAAAATGTTCTTCTTGTAGCTGAAAATGAAAAATATATTGAAGAAATCCAGGAAAAACCATCAATCAACTCTATAGAGGAATCTTTGAGGGAAGTAATCCAGAGGACTTATGCATCTAGTGAATTATCAATGGGAAATTCAATCTCAAACAAAGACAAAGGATTATACCTTTTGAGGCTTGAAGTGCTTTACATTGTTTACTGGTTAATTGCATAATGTTTTGTGAATTTATTGTGCAGAATAGCTTGATTTTCGAGGGTGTTATCATGATAAGTTGTGGCTACTTATTCGTGGTTTTAGTAATGCTGTAGGATTTTCAAGATTGGCTTAAATATCCCTGATTCAAAACATGTATTCTAGTGTGTTCTATGATATAAGTTCGTAAATATTATTTGATGAGTTTATTGTTGTCATTTCAATTTTCCGGGTATATTAACTGGTAATTTTTTGTACATAAGAGCATATGCTTGGCCTAGAATATGAGGTTCACATTTCTTTGGATTGTATCTAACACAAGTGATCATTCATCCAGGTATTTTATGTTGGTTTTTGCATGCCTTTGGTAAGAAGATTATTGGTCAACATTGGAAATATAGTATCATATCCAATCAAATACCCATTAAATATATGTGGTTTTTTTGTTTTCATTTTTGTTTATGCTATAATGTTATCAAATAATTTTCAAGGTATTTATCAAATAAATTTTTCTTACTTAAAGTTTATATAAAAATATTTAACTATATAAGATTAATCATTTTTGGTGGAGTTGTTTTGTTTTTACTTTTTGAGATACTTTAATAATAATTTATGGTATTCATATGATTATTAGTTTTACAATATCATTTCAACTAAAAAAACAAAAAACTATATGCACAAAATTCATCTTTACTAATAAGTAGTGACATGCCACCATGTAGGACTTTTTTGATATGAAAGTATAATTTATACATAGTTTAAATAATTAATTTATTTACACACACACACACACACACACACACATAGATATAATTTTTGGATATATATATATATATATATATATATATATATATATATATATATATATATATATATATATATATATATATATATATATATATATATATATGTTAAATCATATTGTTAAACACACACATGAACAAAACATATATAAGATAATCATGAGATGATTTTACTATTCAAATTATATACATTTATAATACATGCATATAACCATTGGTTTCATATTCCAAAGTCTCTTGGAATCCCTTAGATTCTTCACATTCCATGACACCAACCCTTAGCAGATTAGGTGTCTAATATTTTCCCCTTATTGTGAAGGGGTGTATACGAGTCCAAGTAGAGAGCTTTAATACAAAAATAAAATAATGCATGAAAAAAATAAGATGAACATGCTCTCTAAGATGATGGCATAAGGTGGGAGAACTCAAGGTCTCAACCAAATGTGGTTTAAGGATTACCACCAACATTGGAATGCTTAGTGTAGTTCTTGGAACTCTTCCAAGTATGGCTAGAAACTAAAGTCTTCTACTTGAGGAAGTGCTCTCGTTTTTTGTGAAAAGGGAGACCTTTGGGTCTCAACTTAGAATGCTTTGTGGAGTTCCTAGAACTATTCCAAATCTATCAAGAAGTTTAAGTCTTCTATTAGAGGAAGTTCTCCTTAAATATTTGAAAAGGAAGACCATCAACTTGGAAAAGGGAGGTCTTCAACTTGCGGAAAAAAGGTAGAACCTCAACTTGAAAATGGAGGTCTCAACCTACATTGGTTTAAGGAAGACCACCAACGTAAGGCATGCTTAGGGGCTGCTTTTTATCTGGCTACAACTCTGAATTTGGGTATGGTTTTCTTAGGCTATAGGCTCAAGAAACAGGTTCAAGTTGTGGCTCGGGCTCACTTGATGTATCTTTGAAGGTAATAGATGATCATCAATTCCCCCGCTATCAAATACAAGGTGAGAAGATGAAGATATCTCAACTGCAAGGCATTTCAATACACGAGAAAAAATTCTATGATATAAGCGAAATATCTTCTTGGTTGTTGAAGCCCATTGCCAATAAGAAATCCATCCAGGATACATCTTTATTCTTACTAGAGGCTTATTTCTGAAGAATTTGTTTGAATGATGGGTGTGTTGACCATAATGCTGAAATGGATGTCAAAGATAAAAATAGTGATCTTTCGCATTTCATCCAACTCTATCACAATGATGGCATTTTACAATCTGATGTGAATGTGAATAAGGAGCAAGACCTAAAACGGGTGAAGATGAACAGTCATGAAGAAATCCAATACTCTGAAATTGGATGGGCTTTGAGTAATTTGGAATATGAAAGGATACATCCTTGTCATATCCAAAACTAGTTCTTTGCTTATTATTGACAAGTTCTTTCGAAGTTCTCATGATAGACTTGGGAAGTACATGCTAAATTTATGCATCTTCATGAAATTCTACACTTTCACTCATTTTATTAGTTTTTGACAGCTGGTGGCAGTCTGCCTCAAATTCAAATAGAGTATTTTTATCAAAATATCTACTTTATAATGATGATTACACTTTCATAGTTCACATTGCTATACATGTGACACAAGATGCAAAAATTTGATTTTCTCTTATGCTTTTCGTAGGCAGGTTTGAATGTTAGAGAGATAGTCTTCACTAATTTAGATTGTGTTTTCAGTAGTAGAGTATATTAGAGTATGGAGGAACTCTAATACTTCTCCAATGAGAGCCATAAAAAATGTGTGTAGTATTCTTAAGAAAGACAATGAATGAACTCTCCTCCACAAAAGATTGTTTTTTATTTTAAAAAAAAATACAACCTTTCTTGATATATTCTATTTAGGTAAAAGTTTGATCTAATTATGTAGATGATAAAAATTCACTCTTAATTTTGAATATAAACTGTTCCACCACTCACTCATATAATATATAACATGTAGTGTATATATCATCACTCCATACTCATATACCATAAAACTCAACCCACTTTCATATTATCCATCCAAGATTAATATTTATTCTTGTAGGAGGCTTGTTTCTGAAGAATTTGTTTGAATGATGGGTGTGTTGACCATAATGCTCGTGCATGGATGAAGATGTAAATAATGATCTTTCACATGGACAACTTTTCCACAATGTTGGGATTTTACAATTTTTTGTGAATGTGGATGAGGAGTAGGACCTCAAACATGTGAAGATGAACCATCATGAAGAACCCAAACACTCTGAAATTGGATGGGCTTTGAGTAATATAGAATATGAAAGCATACACCCTTGTCATATCCAAGAAATGTTCTTTTCTTATTGCTAGAAAGCTATTCCCAAGGTCTCATGATAGGCTTGGGAAGTACATGCTAAATTTCTGCATCTACATGCAAATATTCTCTTTCACTGATTTTATTAGTTTTTGGAAGGTGATAGGAGTGTGTCTAAAACTAAAATACAAGATTTTTATTAACAATAACTAGTTTATAATGATGATTACGTTGTCGTAGCTCATTTTCTTGTACTTGTGACTCAAGCTGCAAAAATTCAATCTTCTCTTATGCATTTCATAGGTAGGTTTGAATGTTAGAGAGAGGGTCTTTACTGATTTGGATTGTATTTTTAGTAGTAGAGTGTATCATAGTTTTGAGGAACTCTAATACTTCACCAATTAGAGCCATAAAAAGTGCATGCAATATTCTAAGGCATGCAATGATTAAACTCTCCTCAACAAAATATTGTTTTTAATTTTCAAAAAATCACAACCTTTCTTGATATCTTCTATTTAGGTAAAAGTTTGATTTAATTATGTAGATGAAAAAAATCCACTCTTCACTGTGCATATAAACTCTCACACCACTCACTCATATAATATATACACATATATATATATATATATATATATATATATATATATATATATATATATATATATATATATATATATATCATCACTCCATAGAGACTCATATACCATAAAATTTTGTGCACTTTTATATTATCCATCGAAGATGAATCTTTATTCATGTAGGAGGCTTGTTTCTGAAGCATTTGTTTGAATGATGGGTATGTTTACCACAATTATCACATGGATGAAGATAAAAAAAATATATATTTCACATGGTCAACTATGTCACAATATTGTCACTTTACAATATGTTGTGAATGTGGATGAGGAGCAGGACCTAAAACATGTGAAGATGAACCGTCATGAAGAAACCCAACACTCTGAAATTTGATGGGCTTTGAGTAATCTATAATATGAAAGGATGCATCCTTGAAATATCCAAAGACCGGTTCTTTGCTTATTGTCGACAAGCTCCTCCCAAGGTCTTATGATAGACTTGGGAAGGGCATGTTGAATTCCTACATCTTCATGCAAATTTTCACTTTCACTAATTTTATTAGTTTTTAGCAGTTGGTGGGAGTTTGTCTCAAACTCAAAGAGAGGATTGTTATGAAAAATAACTACTTATAATGATGTTTTTTTTTTCCTAACTAATCATGTTGTACCTGTGACACAATATGTAAAAATTCCATATTCACTTATGCAATTCATAAGCAGGTTTGAATGTCACAGAGAGAGTCTTTACTGATTTGGATTGTGTTTTCAGCAGTAGAGTGTACCAGAGTATTGAGGAACTCTAATAATTCACCAATTAGAGCCATAAAAAGTGTGTGCAATATTCTTAAGAAAAGTAATGATTGAACTCTTCTCCACAAAAAAACTATTTTTAATTTTCAAAAAAATCACAACCTTTCTTAATATCTTCTATTTAAGTAAAAGTTTGGTTTAATTATGTGGTTGAAAAAACTCCACTCTTCATTGTCACACCACTCACTCCTATAATATACGATATGCAATGTATATATCATAACTCCATACATACTCATATACCATAAAACTGAGGGCACTTTCATATTATCCATATACCATACAATATTATCCATATAACAAATTTTATATTCCGTCACTTTACAACACGTGCTCATTTTAAAATAATGTTTTCATAAATTTAGGTATCCATGAATCATTATATATGCCTTGACCTATATATATCCATTATGTGCCACTACTTATAATATGACCATCAAACGAATTTTGAATACACCAGGACAGTCTTCATAAAAAAGGATCAATGCATATTTCAGTCACACATGAATTATTTAAAAAGGCTTCAATAGAAGTGGCATATATCAGAATTTTTGAAATATTTTTTCAGGACACCACACGGTTTCCAACGTAAATCAATAAACATATATCGGTTATCCTAAATGAGTTTCCAACATATCATTATTCAACGAACACATATAAAACGGCCTTCAAAATAACGCATCCCTTCAAAATAGTTCAACATCCAAATAAAAATATCATATGTAGCATTCAATCAATATAGCTCAGCATAAATACCATCTCACATTGCAAAAAAAAACATCTAACAACTCATTGTACCAGAGTAGTTCGGTTTTCAATACTTCAACAACATCCACGTTCTTCTAACAAATGTAGAGCATACAGCATCCAATACCACGATCCAGTAGATAGCGTTTATGTGCATTCAATGGAAGAAAACACCGTATTCACCATACTATTGCATATATGCCATATTTTCACTGCAAATTATACGTAGGAGGCAGCGCTCCAGGGAACAAGAATCACTCCAGCACATTATCAATGCAGTACTCAAAAATTCCACAGACTCTCTAACAAATATATAGCATGAATTTTGGCAGAGATGAAAGATTCGATCCCTGTATTCCACAGTAAGCTCGTTCCTATAGTGGTCGTTATCGTGCTATAGGTGGTTGTTTTTTAATTAATTTTCAGAACAACATGCAGCATAAGTCCAAGAAAATGGCAGAGAATGACACCAAAAATGTTGAGGAGAGGCCATACCTTAACATGACAGGTCTGACATGTGTAGGATTGACAAATGACCGGTCTCTGCTCTTATAAACTCTTAAAAAGGAATAGAACAAGCAAGGAGAAGAGGGCAGGTTTACAAATACCATAAACACAAGTGGCTCAAGTGAGCAGAGTTGGAAATAGTCTGTTGGTTTCATTTCAAGGTCTTTTGGACTCCTTTCGACTATTCACGTTCCATCACACCAACCCTTAAAGATTTAGGTATCCAACACATATTAATAATAAAAAATTTAATATGATTTTCATTTTTATAATTTATTTTAACAATTATAAGTTGAATTATTTGTTTAAGAAATATGTTACTAGAGGTAGATTATAGATTCACTATTATATAATTATAAGTAAATATGTTTTTAATCTACTGGCATAACTATATATATTAACAATCCAAATTAAAATTGAAATGGCAGCCGTTGCACAGAGAAAACACATGAATAATATATTTTATTATTATATATTGAATCACACGAATAAATCACAATATTTATAGTGCTGCTAAGATCCAACCACTTCTAAATATGAATAGGGAGGTTGAGATATTCTCTCAACATCCACCTACAGATCTGCAACTAATTCTAATATGAGTATGGAAGAATTGTCTTCCAATACTCGCCCTTAATTCTTACATACATATCATAACAATAAAAAATTATCTTGGTCTCACTGGTCTTCATCAGCAACTCTAACCACTCTGGAGTCTTCTGGATTCCGCTCTTTATTTCTTCACATCTTCGAGCTTGCCTTCCAACTCATTTAAAGCACACTTGCTTCTGACCAGCAATGCTGAATTTGTAAGATTAAGAATTCTTGACACCCCCGAAGAAGAGTCTCGACACTGAACTACCCTATTGAAATATTTCCATCTATGAAATAACCCCGAAGGATAAATTTCAACAGTCATATAGGAAAATACTCTAGGTACAAAATATGATCAACGATCAATCCTACAAAGTGACCTTTACACAAATATAAACTTAAACCCCACACTATAATGATATATTCCACACCACACCACACACTTGCACATCACATCACAAAACGTTCTTTAGAAAAGTTTGAGAGATGGTTCAGAAGGCTCATTGTCACTTGAAGAGGCTTCAAATATAGCATCAGGTGAATCTTCTGAAAATGCTGCATAGGCTAATTTTTTTCAATCTTCCATTCAAAATATCTTGGGCCCGAATTTTGCAATTGAATGTTGTATGTCCATATTTATGAAAATAGAAGCATTCAATCTTATTTTTATTCACCCTTCCCTTGCAGAATAGTGCAAGTTCATTGTCTGAACTAGCCTCTGTGTCACCTATCCTCTTTTCTTCTGTCGTAAGAGTTGCTACCATTTCATCAAGTGATATAAGTGACATTTGAATTAGAGTAAATATGGCATTATCATATTTTGAAGACAATCTATTTAATAAAATTGCCTTTGCATCATCCTCATCTACTTTAGAATTAATTTCTGTCAACTATCTCATCAAAGATTTTAACTCATTTATATGTGTTGACAATGATATCAGCTTTTGCCCCAAATACCTTATTCAATGAATCATCCCATATTGTTGTAGAAGAACTCTGTAAGTCAATAAGATGTAGCTAGGAATCTGCAAGAGATAGTCCAAGGATAGACTTGGCTCTTTCCTCTCTTTTTTCCCATTCAATTAACTGTTTAGCATCAATAGGTGATTTTTCTGTGCCTTATACAATATTCCACAGATTCCTACTCATCATTTGCAGCTGAATTTTTACCTTCCAAGTGTGGAAATTAATGCCATTAAACTTTTCCAATGCAATAGGCTCCATGTTGGAAAGAAAATCTTTACATATTTTCAGAAAAAAAAAAAAAACGTCTGCAAATCTAAAACAAATGATACCAAATTGAATTGATGGTTGTTGTTCTTGCGGATACGCAATAGCTCCAAATCTGCACGTTTCACGACACCACATTAACGAAGGTGTGCAACAGAGATTATTACGATTATATCTCCACCCATTTGACGTTATGGGAAACAACGCCTTGAAGTTCGTATTCACAATGTTACCAAAAGGGCCTGTTGCTCCCTCGGGGCCTTCCCCTATGATCAACAGTTCTCCCAAAGCCGACTCAACTCAGATATCTACCACAAGCATTACAAATCAACCATGAGCTGGAGTTCAGGATTTCGCGTATACAAATTTCAACCCGGGGAATAGAAAATATTGAATTTCATGATCTGGTCATGATCTCGGCATTTCCATGCTCAGGAGCCCGTCCCTTGCCCGGCTCTGATACCAAATTAAAATTGAAATGCCAGCCATTGCACACAGAAAACACATGAATAATATTTTTATTATTATTATAGATTGAATCACACGAATACATCACAATATTTATAGTGCTGCTGAGATCCAACCACTTCTAAATATGAATAGGGAGGTTGAGATATTCTCTCAACATCAACCTACAGATCTGCAAATAATTCTAATATGAGTATGGAAGAATTATCTTCCAATATGATAAGCATCAAAAAACTTACCTCGTTATATATTTCATATTTCCCAAATTAAAAAATTCATAAAAGTTGCTTTAATTATTACTATTATTAAAAGAATTAGTATACAAGTGAAATATATCTACATTTAAAAAAACAAGCAACAATATTCTTAACCATGGAGATTCACCCCCACTTTAACATTGAAATTATTAACTTGTATGTATTTATTCCTACGATACCATGGGCCAATGCCATGGCTTATAAATAGCACATGTCCAATATGACAAGAATAATTAATATATGAGTGAAACATATATACATTTTTAAAAACATGTAATGATATTCTTAACCATGGAGATTCACCCTCAATTACCATAAAAATTCTTAACTTGTAAATAACTCTTCTTACAATATTATGGGTCATTATCGTGACTTATCAATACCACATGCCCATATGGACTGTGTTGATATGAAATGTTATTTAACTAATTAATTTGAGATAAATTGATTAAAATATCATAACTAAATTGGAGATAAATATTAACCCTTGATATGTGAATACTATTATCAACATTACAATATATTTCATGGAAATAAAATGTCTATCATCCACCTAATACTTTTTGATAATTAAAATAAAATTATGAATAATCTAATTTGAAATAGAATTCAAATTATGCAAATTAAAGTGATAAAAGTAAATATTATAAACATAACTTTTTTTTATTTAAAAAGTGAAATATTGTGAAGATATTAAAGATTGATCTTTTTATAGTTATAAATGAAATTTTTAATAATGTCATAAATATAACTAATATAATTTATTTATAAATATGTAAACCAAATATTTATCAATATAATTATTTAGAGAAGATGCTGGAAGGGCTCGGCAACAGGAAACCTTGGTATCACAACCCTCTAATTTCTTTATTTCTATGGTTTGGACATTGCTGCAGTTGTTAAGGTTCAATGACACCATGACTCTTGCATGTTGCTAGGTAATTTTTTCGCTTTAGTTGTTGTGCCTCATGTTTTTTTTTTTTAATTTCTTGTGTAGGGGGTCAAGGGAGCTAGGTTGTGGAGGATTCATTTTCATCATATATCTACTTTCAAGCCTTTTTTTTGTTACAAAGGGAGTTGACGAGACCGGGGTGCAATGGTTCATGGCCATATTATCCCCACTTTCATGCCTGTATTTTGGTTGCAGTGGAGGTGGGTTTTTATAGGTATGGGTTTGTGGTAATATAAGTAATCTTGGCTAGGTTTATCATGGGTTGTCATTTTCATAGCTTCCACATTTTTTTCGTCATCTACCAAACATCTCTGTCGCGGGTTCTATGGGTTTTCTTGGGCTCACTAGGTTGTTTATGCCTGGGTTCTTTTGATGATGGTTTCGACTTTTATACCCTTTATGGAATGTGGTGGGATTACATCCTTGTCCCTCTCGAAGCTATAGGATCTATGTGCCTTTTTGTGGCCATCTAGGTGGCTTGTGCCCAATTGTTTGTATGTGACCTAGTCAAATTTTCTTGTTGGGGTTTCAGGATTTGTTGGTGTGCCCTTTGGGGTTTCTTGGCGAACCTTCATTCTCTTCTCTCTTGTTTTCATTAAGTCTATTTTTTATGATTTCTTGTGATTATTTAAATACTCAAATGCGTTCAACATATGCATAATGTATTTTTGGTTCTTCGTTCAGATGAATAAAATCACAATTAGTTTTCTTAGGAAAAAAAATATTTATCAATATAAAATTAATCAATATTTAATAATTTGGTAGCAAAGTAAGGATTTCTTAAGCATGAGATGCAAAACCTTACTTTTCTTATTTTTAAATGTGGGTATAAAATAATCCCCTATATATATATATATATATATATATATATATATTTATTATGATCATACACATTTGAACTAAGTTATATGGACTTATTTTGGAAAATTTTAGTGTATGGATTGAAATTTATGGTAAAAGAGTTAAGCCAAAATGATTTTATCTCATGATCATTACAAATGACTGTCAAAATAATAAGAATAACATTTTATATTGTTTTTTATACTTCATAAAAGCTTTTGACACCATTCTTAGGATGAAACTATGGAAGAGACCGAAGGAGCTAATGCCAGTTCCTCTCAAGTTGAGGGTTGTTGTGCAAAGTTTGTAAAAGAATGTTGTTTCCAAGAATAATATCATTGAGGGTTGGCTAGAATAAATTAATTGCAATGTTAGAGTCAAGAAATAGTGTCCCTTATCCCCTAGCCTTTTTTTTCATTTACATTGATAAGCTTGAAGGGTGCTTAGAAGATGTAGGATGTGTTGGCCCCACACACACTAGTATTCTTATCACTCTTCTCACTTATGTTGATGATATTTTTATTTTGGCAAGGATCCATGATGATATTTGATATAAACTAAGGATCCTACAAGATTTTTCTCCAAGATGGGTATAACTATTAAAACTAACAAGACTAAAATGAGGATAGTTAAATCCAAAAATATTACTATGAAAGTTTCATTTACAATAATAACTACTTGGAGGAAGTTCCTTCATTTAAATATCTAGGAATCGGCTTTAATAATTAGGTAAATTAGAATTATAGCATTGAGAAAAGGATAAGTGAAGCATGGAAAGCTTAATATGGGGTTGAAAAAAATTGTAAGTCAACAAATCTTTGGTTTTGGGATAAAAAACAATTTCTCATTAAGACTTAAATCACCCCTATTTTTTTTTCCCAAGGAAAAATTTGTAATTTTATTAATGAAAAAAAAATTACATGTTACATGTGCATGAAATTGTCATGGAGACAGACTATGAGCTGTAATTAAATATAGTACATGGGGAGATAAATTATGTTTTTCTCCCTCTCTTCTTTTCTACCTTCCGCTAAGCACCTTGTGTTGGTGTAGCCGAGATAAGGGTGAGCTGAGTGTCTTCAATGATTGGTCCATTGTCCTTATCTGAATCTGCTTTCTCTGAGTTGTGTTGTCTTTTATTCCCACATGTGTCTGATGCCCCATTATCCTCTGCTGGTTGAACCTTGGAGGTAATGTCGAATGGGTCTTACATCTCTTGTTCTTTTATCTTTGGTTCGATGGTTGTCTGATTGTTCACATTTGGGTTGAGGATATCCTCTTCATCATTTTTTTCCTCATCTGGATCTTCAAAAGGAAATTTCCATCCTTTGGTAGTTTTCTCGGTCCTATTATTTTTTCTCTTATCTCTTTTTTCTTCTAGGCATGTGTTTTGCAAATGACCGGTGTTCCTGCATATTCGACATAGAAATGCAGTATTTTCAAAGTCAAGATGTTGTGCCCATTTCTATTATTTGTGTATCATTTGTAAGAATTCTGGAAACCCTTTACTGAGGTCCACCTCCACACAAATACGAGAAAATGTGTAGATTCGCTCCTCTAATCATTGTGTGCCTGTTTTGATATATCTCCCTAGGATGTTTCCAATGCATGCTAATACATTTTCGTCCCAAAAATGAATGAGAAGGTTGTAAATCCAGACCCATACTGGAATTCTTGTTACTTCCATGGTATTTGGGTCAAAATTTGGGAACTAAGGAGTGATGAATAGCCCAGTAGATCCCGAGAACCACGGTCCCTCACTAAGGATGTTATCTCTAGCTTCCGAAGATGAAAAATTGACTATGAAGAACCCCTTGGAACATAGGTGGATTTCACAGTCCATAGTCCATTTGGTGAATATCTAATGAAAGAGCTCCATTGGTTTAGGCTAGAAGCTGTTAAATCTGCATATTATTTCTTGAGATTCATAAGAAAGTATATGTTCATCTATCTCTGGAATCTCTCTGTTCAGTTCTCGAACAGAATTCAGTTTCTCCACAATATATGGTTTCGGTGCGTTGTAAGCTAGTTGAGTTGAAGTAGTTTCTTTATATTTTCCCTGTAAAATGTTCTTGTAAGAGGGACCTTTAGGGATGTTTGGTTTTGGAGTGTTGGTTCCCCTAGCAGAGCCATGAGTTCTGTGGTGTGCCCCTGTGCCACCCCTCAGTCTCAGATTGAGAGTAATGGTGGATCTAGAATGGATGGAATAGTATATTAATGAGCCAGAGTCCTGGAGGGATCCGCCACCATGAATTAAATATTGCAAATGGCAGGGGATACCAGATACATGACTCATAATATTTTTCAAATCTACCACACCATCATTTTCCTGAACCCAGATTAAAATGTTGTTCCCCACAGGGGGCTTGACAAAAAATTGAAATCGAGTATAGCATACCTTCTTGCCGGTGATAGCAGTGTGTTCTGCCATGCAGGGCGGCACAGACCGCAGAGTCCAGGTCGGTCGAGGGTCAGGTGTCATGGCACGACTATATGAAGAAGTAGGGGCCTTGAAAAAGCCTAGATTTGTGAAGCACTGTGTGTTGGGTGCTATGTTTATCCAAGAGGCCACTTAAATCACCCCTATTATTTAATATAGATATGAGTTTTAGGGTTGTTGTATATTTAGAGAACCATGGAGGAGCATTGAGCAGATGAAAAATAATTTTATAACCTACAACCTCAAGACTAAAGGATGTATTACATACTTACTCTCCTAATTGAACCTAGCCTTTCCCATATTGAAATCATGGCTATGACCAAGTATTTCATGTATAAATAAAATTTATACACCTTCGAAGCCAAGAGGTTTCCTAAAATTTCTTCCAACTCTAGAAAAAACCCCATCCTTTGGCTCAAGCAGGGATGGCATAAGAATGCCCAATATTCACTACATCATTGGTGGATAAAGGAGGAGATCATCTTGTAGAATAAGGATAATATTAAAAATATTATTACTTTTAAATTTAAATAGAATTTATGGAGCAATACAAATTTAGAGGGAAAAAGGAAACTAAGATATTATAAGGACGTGATCAACCCCAATCTTGAAGACTAGAATTATCTATCTATGTTGACTAGTGTTGAGAAGAAAATGAACATTGCTAAGATAGGAACTAATTATCATGAGCTTAATAGTGAAATTGGGCATTAACATACTCCCAAAATACTATGAGAAGGAAGAGTCAATCACCTATGCAATACTAAGAGGGTTGAAGAAGAAAACTATTTTATCCTAGATTTCCTAGCTTGTAGTCAAATCCATTCTAATTTTCAAAATACATGTGACATTACCAACCTTCTTGACCTTTTAGGGTTGAAAAACTATGGTGATCTAGGAATGCTTCTCTCACATATAAACAATATATTGAAGAATTTCGATTAATTTCTTACCTTCTTAAGGTCACATACACCTTATTAATCTTAATGGACATTAATTACCATCATCACCATTATGAATATTGATTATAGCATATTAGATAACAATACAAATCATCTATAATAAAAATAATAAACTCCTTTTATGTAAGTATACATTATCTTTTCCTTTTAAATTCAAATAGATAACCTTTTTATAAAAAAACATTATTCATAACCCCGCATATATATATATATATATATATTTAAAAGAAATAGTATATTACTCAACAAACAACACTCTTTCAAACATCAAATGGGTATGGATAAAGAATGCTCATATTTTTAGAGATTATATGCTTGTTATTTACTAGTTCAAGGAGAAACAAAAATGTGAGTGTTAATAACTACAACCATATTAGAAGATTTTCTTCATATTAAAAATTATTTTGATTATATATCAAGTTGTCACATTTATGGGGAACAAAACATAGTTGTATTCACACTATATAAGGAAGATGTAATACAAGTTTTGGGGACTTGGAAGAGTCATGAATAACTAGGTGCAGAACAAATAGAATTTTTTCATAGACCTTTCATAAAAGGGGCCCATGACATACATCAAAAAGACTAATCTAAATATTTTTATTTTATTTATTTTTTTTCCAGATTTTATTATTTTGGGACACATTACATTTGTATGATCATAACTACACCCTCAGATGATTTGTGATTTTTTATGTTCATAGTTTTATGTTGCTAGAAGTTTTCTCTAATTTTGAATATTATTTGAGAACGATGTATTAGAGACAATTTTGATGTATTAGAGACAATTTTGACCGAGAATGATATTTCATATTATTGCTAAAAAAAAATTTATACTAGAATTCATAAATATACAGTTCATTCCATTAATGATTAAATTACTTTTTCTTTTCCAATAGGAAAGTAAATAAAAGGTATATTGATCTAAAAATATGATGCGTACTAGTTCAATTTACAGAAAAATATATCCAAACTCTACGAGTTATGCCCTTGTATTGTTAACCAAATACCTTTTCTTGTCTTTATGTTGTTAACTCATTAATAAATATAATTCTATAAAATCTTAAAACATATTATTTATTTATTTAATTTAAGTAACATTAAAATAAAATATTTTAAAAATAAATGTACTTTATTATTTTCCTTTGTTCTAATATGAAATATTTGTTACATAATAATGTTAATATAACATTTACTTTATACTAAACTAAAAACTAAACCCTAATATGGCATATCATCATTTAAAAACCTAATACATTTGTAGTGAAAATATCGAAAAGTACCATTATTTATAATATTAAAATATATTATTTATTTACTTTAATTTCTATCATCAAAATAAAATATTTAAAATAAAATAAAATTCTTTAAAAGAATATAATAAATAAACGAAGGAACTCTATGAATTTGTGGTTCACACATTGAAATGTATAGTTATTTAAAATTGTAACTATATGGTTTATTCATTTTAATTTCTTATGTTATTACACTTATTTTCTAAGTCACGAATTCATTTCGTATTTTTCTGTTTAGGATTAAAATTTGAAAATTTGAAAATAAAAATTGGTTGTTACTAGAAATTTGAGAAGCATTATTTTTAGCTTTTTGGGGCAGTCTGTTATATTTTTGTTTCTATCTTCTTCTTTTTTTATCTTAATGCTGCTGGAAATTATGGAAGCATGCTTTGTTTTAAAAAAAGATAAACGAAAAATTGCATCTGCTTTTGTCAAGCCACCTATTGTAGTGTAACTACGCTTCAAATATTTTAAAAAATATTTTCATATCTCATGATATGTGTTGTATTGCTGTCAGTCTAGTTGAAGTCAAGTCATGGTATATGCTAATGCCTATGTGTCAACCTGCAGTAGTGCACTTAACCGTTAATTTTGTCCTGCTTTTCAACCCTAAGTCAATTAGACGTATGTCAAAGTACGTGTTTTTCTGAACGGAGGAGATCGTTGTCATTAATATTAATACCATAACCGTTTCACTGGATGCACAACAGTGCTACTGGAAATTTTGGCCAATTATCAACAAGAGAGCATAGGTGACTTCCAGTCACAGATCCGTTTATCTCAAGCCATCGGGGGCTCTTCATACAAAAAAACACAACCAATTGAAGGTAATGATGGTTATCACATGGTGCAAATCACAGTGAGGGATATTTTCCATAATGAAGGTCGATTTTCATGGGGTGATGAACCATAGTTTTGTTTTAAAACCACAGAAAAAGCAAGAACACTATCATTTGATATTTTAGCTGTTGGAGATCAAATTTCTTAGAGTCATAGTTTGAGGAGGAATCTAGATTTCAGATAGAATTTCAAAGGAGAATACAATATACACTTGTAGGGTGAAACTACTTTGACCCTGCCACCTATTAGTTTCAAGAGATAAAGTCAATAATTTTCTAAAGATGGCTAAAACATGTGGAAAAATAAATCGAATTGAGCCACATGGTGCAGATCTAGTGGATGCAAATTCGAGGGTAAGAAGCTTGTTTATCCAGTGAGGGGTATTCGCTGTGTACCAGGTTAGGGAGCTCTCACTCAGGAGTAGCTAAAGAATTTTCTAACACTTTTAATGGACAAGATGCCACATTTTATGGCCTTACCTTGCAGGTTTCTAAAGACTCTATTGCTGAAGCCTTTAACCTTCCACAGGAAGGAGAGAGGTGGTTTAAAGGGCAAGTTATCATAGGAGGAGACCTCAATAGTTTCCTTAGGGATGCACACAGAGATCGAAATTGGGCCAAGGGCATTCCAAGCAGCTAACTTAAGAATGACTAGGTAGACGCTATTGATCTTATCAAGATAAGATGTACCTCATTTGTGAAAGGAGGTATACAGTTGTGTTTCTCTATCACGTGAGTTTCTTTTTCATCTTTCAGGTATGAAGACATTAAATATGCCATATTTCTTGTTGGAGAACCTGAAAAATATGTTAGTAAGGGTTCAAACTCAAACTTATGTTTCAAAGTATAGCTTGTATCATCAATATTTAATCAAAGTTCTAGTTGAAGAATATTTATGGAAGAGAAATCAAACATGGGATCACTTTTTGTTTTACAGAGCAGGACAAATTGCAGCTACACCTTCAGTTTCACAACCACACCCTAAACCTGCAAAAAGAAGAACAAAGAGAAAGGCCAAAAAATAAATTATCCATAAGAAGGCGAAGTGCAAGAAATAAAAAATTATGCAGTTAAGGTTGAGAGAAATTTGGAAAAAGCAGAGAGCTCCTCAGCAAGTAGACCCAAATCTATGAAAATGGTGCCCCCTATTCCTCCTTTTCCTAATGTCTACACCAGATCCTGAAGAGGAAGGTCTGAAACTGCAGATAAATCAAAATAATAGGTGTTATTGCAAATTTCATAAGCACATATTCAGCAGAATATACAGAAAGAGTATCAACCTAAACAATCAAATGAAGAACTCCTCAAGGATGCTAGATATGACATCAGCAGTAAGAAGAAGAAATAAGAAGCCAAATTTTTTTTTGGTACCAGAAAGAAGCATACCAGAGACAACAACAAGTTTAGGCTTAACTCCAAGGCTCTACATAATCCAAGCCTAATTAAAGAAGTCATTTATATTGAAGGTAAAATTGAATGGTCAAACACAGAGAAATCCATGAAGAAAAACAAAAACAAAACCCCTTCAGAGAAACACTTAGAGCCCTCAAAGAGAAGAAAAATAAAAAATGGTTATGAGGAGAAATCCACTATCAAGGAAGCAACCATAAGAGCAACCAGATCCAGATCAGCTACTGACAACAAAATATACTTGGTTAAGCTTGCTGAAGCTGCAACCCACATAGAAGGAAGGTAAAAAGGTTTTTGATACAAGTACCTTTTTTCTTATCAATCACAATTTTGAACAACAACTTAGATGTCAAGGAATATAAGTTTGCATAGGGTTTTCAACATTTTCTTATAATTTTTGAAAAAGAAAGAGAGCGCTAATGACAATTTTGGTAGCATTCCAGTTTTTGCACAGTTATAGGTTTTTACCAGAATTTTCGGTAGCACCTGTTTTAACTGAATTTTGACACCTGTCCGCAAATTTTTCCGAGGCAATCAAGGATGGATAAGAAACCATAACCAAATGAATATAACAAGTGATGGTTAAAGGTGGTTATGAGGCTATTGAAGGTCTTATTAAATGGAGCTACATGGTTATTTAAAGACCTAAGACACAAGGAGATAAATCAACATAAAAAAGGGCAACATGACAACACACTCAATATTTTAGCCCAAATTTCTTCTTCTCCATCTATCCTTTCCGTTAGATTTCGATTGGATATGGTTGTAATTCCTTTGGGCACATATGTATTGTTAGGAGTAATATTTCCTTCTTTTTAGAAGATATGGATTTGGCGCCTCTCTTGCTATATAAACCATTTCTAAATACCATTTCCAGACAGGATGTTGGTCTACCTCAAGAATAAATATAATAAAAAGCCTTTTTTACTTCATGCTAGAGGGTTTTGTGACTCAAGGAACATCTAATGTGTGGTGTGTCTTTTTTTCTTTTTTAATTTCTTCTAAAATATGAATTACGACAACTAGTAAGGTGTGAGTGAGAAATTGTTAAAGGATCTAAGATTAAATTATCTGCTTTCAGTTTTCTACAAATTATATGTGTGTTATATAACATGTCAGTGAAGACTTCATAAAGGATTTGTGGAATACTTTATACATGTAATATATCTTCTAAATTTTGTTTACTTTGCATAAACAGATTTTGTGTAAAGAGCCATCATCATAGTAGTGTGACTAATTTAGGATAGGGATATTTCCTAGAATACATACCAATTATCCATCTTCTTTCATTTGTACACTATGCTCTCTATACTACCAATTTAAACCCACAATTTATACTTGACACAACTTGCAAAATGCATGAAAGTCTTAAAGAATATAAAAAATAATTTCAAAATCTTTGAGCAGCCATACCATCATTGAAACAAACCCCTTTTAAAATTTGAAATGAACAATAATGTGTAGGAATTACTCCTTATGTAGTCAAGGAGTGAGTCCTTGCGCCAAAACCTTACGTGAAATAAAATTATTTGAAAGACAAGAAATGAAAATGGGTGTTCACTAAAATTTTTAGAAAGATAACAATGAATCACACATTTTTTTGAAAATAAAAACATAATTAGTAATACATAAGTTTTGTTAGCTACACATTTTAATAAAAAACTACCTTTTAATTTAGAATGGATGAAAATTGGAGTTAAAGAGATTAGATAGATGAATATGGGAAATATAGATATGAGGGAGAAATGGAATAAGAGCCAAACAAATGGGCAAACCAAGAGCATTATGGCAAGTGTATAAATATTATGAAAACTGGCTTAGAATTTTAGGACAATCAATCATCCAAATCTAACCCATGAAATTGAGCTTTCAACGTTAATACAATCAATCATCAACATGCTAAACCTCGGTGTAACCAAGTGTTATAAAGGCCATCGTGATTTGATTCTCCTCCTTGGTAATTTATCAAACGTACAAATGACACTCTAAATTGTGGGTATATAGAGTTTTGTTGGTCGAAATTGACTTGGTATTGTAGAGTAGGTAGGTGCAACCATATCTAAAACAATTTTAAAATAGGAGATACACTCATTGTGGGTATATCGAGTTTTGTTGGTTGGAATTGACTCGGTATTGTAGAGTAGATAGGTGCAACTATTTTTCAAATAATTTTAAAATAGTAGGAGATATACATTTATTATACTTGTTTAAAATAGTAGGAGATATACATTTATTATACTTGTTTAAAGTAGGTTATATTTCCTTTGTTTTTAGTAAAAAAAAACAAAAAATTCAATTAGTTTTGAAACTTCTAAAAAAAATATTAAACTCGATATTTTGAAAATCATAAATAATTTTTTTAATTTGAATTTCTATTTTCTGATTGGTTAATCTGCATGAAATTATTAATTTTATGGTGTTTAAAATTGAATTATCAAAAAAAATTATTTAAAAGACAAAACTCAAAAAATGTTATATGCAACCAAAATGTTTTGAAAATCAAAAATAATTTTTCAATTTTTTTAAATTTGAATTTCTATTTTCTGATTGGTTAATTTACATGAAATTACTAATTTCTGTGTTTAAAATTTAATTGTTAGAAAGAAAAAAAAATGATTTAAAAGACAAAATCTCAAAAAAAGTATTATATGCTACTAAATGTTATAACATTTAATAAAGAGTACACCTGTCAAATCTATCAAATCTAAATATTTATAAAATGATTGTCATTATATGAAGTAACAAACCAAATGTCATAATATTTAATAAATAGTACACCTATAAAATATAAATTTTTATGCTTAGTAATTTATTTTTACACCTCACTTTTTAAATTTTTATTTTTACTATATATTTTTATAGTCATTCACATTTTATATTATATCATTTTAAATTTTCCAGTTTTTAATTAATAATTGGATTATGAATTTAATATAAAATAAATAACAACATATTGTTTAGTTATAATATTTGCATAAACCATTTAGATTTCTTTTTAAATATAATTATTTATAATTTATTTATTTAGACAATGTTTAAAAATTTATTTATTTATAAATTTTAATATAATTTTACATAATAATAATAATAATTTAATTTAATTTTAAGAGATATAAATATGATATTATATGTAAGGCTATTTTAAATTCGGGTTTACGATTACTATGTAGCATACTTGATATATACATAGTTCTGGAGTTTTTTAACCTATAAATATTTTAATTAATTTAAAGTAGCTATCAATTATATGGTTTTGGAGATTTTTTAACTCTATAAACATTTAAATTAATCTAAAATAAATATCAATTATTTTTTACAAAAGAGGAGGTACTAAGGAGCAACCTTGCATATTCATATTCATATTACACTTGTTTAAGTCATCAACTAAAATTTTTGATAGGCAATAATTGGAACTAAAGGTGGAATATCTAATCAACCAAACAAATGAATAAAAAATTTCAAACACGGTATAAAGGTGGGATATCTATGTAGCAAGACCAACAAATGAATGAAAATATTTCAAACAAAGTATAGAGAATTGACAATTGATAGAGGAAATATAGAAATTGTATTTTAACATCGATATCATATGATAGTGAACTATGATTAAGCACATTTTCATATCCCTTTTTTCTAGGGCACTCCTCTACCCAATTCACCTAACCTTATCTAGTTAGTTTAGTGAACCTTCTCTTAAAACCAAGCCTGACACTTTACAATAAACTAGCATACCCCTAAAGTGGGGAAAGGAACAGTGAATAGCTCCAATCCTTAAAGGTCTCTCTGCCAGAAATATATCGTGGGATACAATAAAAATTTAGGACAGGAAGAGTAAAGTTATGATTCTATACAAATTCAACCAAACGAAAAGGAAAATAAAATTGATTTGGAAACCAATTTATCATTCTTTCAAGAGATTTTCCCAAATGAACGACTATGAGAGATTTTCCAAAATGAATGGTTTAGAGTATCTTCAAGCAAGTCAGTTAATTCTTAACAATTCATAAATATAGTTAATACAATAGCCCTTAGGTGACTTTCATAATTGAAAAATATACAGAAGAAAATAACTGACCAAGAAATCAATCTACAACTATAATTGCGGTAAATGAAATATCTTGAATTTAGTGAAAATAAATGACATCTAGTACTACATCTCTCTCTTGCAAGGAAGAAATGTTGGGATTATATTCACATTCCTTCCCTAGCCAGATCCATCATTCCATATATCATATATAGCATATACAAAATTAAATATATAAAACTGACATTCTTAATAACATCAGTAGTACTTGTGATTCACACTATATATTATACCTAGAAATAAGGTTGCACCATCGCTTAATTTAAGCACTCAATGGTTGAATGCCAATTACGGTTACAAATGTTATATTCCATTGATGCATGAGCTTAAAGGTAAGAGACCCAACACTTGGGTGGCACAAAATGATTGTGGGTTTATGAATAATTGTTAACTCTTCGAAGCACTACTTTGATCACATATCAACAGTCAGGAATTGCCAAGGAGGAGATACCTGCAATTTTTGTAAAATCATTTTTGGTCAAATGGGGGAATTGATATATTAGAACAAACTTATGAACTTGGTAAAATTATAAGTCAAAATAGATGGAAAACAATATGTCTATGGTATATATACCTTTTCCCCAAGTTTGATTGGAGATAGTCCTTTGTAGGGGTGACTACTGCACCTGAATGCATCCCGAGTCTATACTAAAAAAACCAAGACATCCACTATATCAGAAAAATAAACAAATATTATACTACAGTTTGATTCCTACATTCTTTGATAGTGTTAACTGTTTGGAATATAAAATAAGGCAATTATATTATATTATACACCACAGATCCAAGCAGTCGAGATCCTCCTTCAAAGATGGAGATGGAAACTCAAGTTTTGATTTAAAAACACAGATGTGTATTGTTGGGATGTATTAATCATTATTAAATTACTAAAATAGTACACATAAATTATCAATCCAGGGCCGTCTTTTATTTCAATGACAGTTTCACTATCTGTGTTGATACACCCAACCAGAAGCAAATCCAAATAAAGGAAATCATTGCTGAAGTAAATTCTGGAAGAAAATAACTCATGTGGAAATAAAATGATCTACAAGACTGCAAGCATACCTCAATTAATATTTCCTATCGCGCCACACAACAATTACCAAGTTGATTTCTCTGATCTCATATGTGTAACAACATATAAAACATTGCAACTGAAGCAGATCTATTCATAGCTAAAACAGCAGCAACAACACTTCTAATGATACATAAAGAAAATAAGAAATAGATATATACACAGCTACCTTAACAACTGCAATCCCTGCTAAACAGAAGGACCCTTCCTCCCTAGCAGTGCATAGGAAGAGACTAAACTTAACAAAAACAAAATCAGATTGTTAGTCTCCTATACCAATAGGTTTCATTTTTCATGATTGTCTTGATTGAACTATGGAATATGTTCAAACCTTCTTTCTTGAGCAAAGGTGTTCCATATTCTTGAAAAAACAAAAAATCAAAAAATTTTAAAAAAATGTAAAGAGGGTATACCCTAAAAGAAAAATCAAAGGGTAAAAAGAATAAAATGGTAAAAAAAAAAGACAAAGAAATGAACCCCAAACAAAAAATAGACCAAGGAAAGTGTGCGAATCCAAATGCCACTACTATTTCATTTTTGCAATAAAGCAATTGTATGCAGCTTGTCAAACCTTTGCCACAATTCATGAATAAGTCAAACTGTTTAAACTTGACTTACTCATATTTCAATTTCATGTTATAGAATAGAGAATAAATATCTGACCAAACAGTTTAATCTTGGCAGATAAGTAGATAGGTAGAGTGAATAAAAGGTGCTCAACAGTTCAATCTGAGCCCTTGGATGTAATAAGGGTAGAATTAGATAGATTTGCCTTGTAAAAAAGAAAAAGATTGATAAGGGTTTGCAAGTCTAAATGCACCCTAATAAAGAAGAGAAAATGGTAGTGTCAAGTAGATAGGGTAGGTAGATGGTTGCAAAGTTTTCATCAGATGAATGATGCTGTTACATGTTTTGATCCTTTACTTCATCACAAAATACTGAAGCAGGGAATACAGTGGAAAATCACTGAAAGCAAAGTCAAACTCATTAACTTCCCTCATCACTTTCCCCTTAAAGTTTTACTAATTTCCCCAAAAAGTACTAGGGCACTTGGAGATCAAAGGGGCTCAAGGCATTTCCTTGACTTTTGGAGGGACCGGACCCTCGGCCTAATGATAAAAAAGACCTAAGTATTTGAGATAATTCATCATTATAATCATTCACTTTAAACTTTTTCCTAAGTAAAATCCAATTTTACTTAGGAAAATCATGCAAAATTCCATAAAAATCCCTCATGATAACTTGCTATTCTAAGTTTAAGTATTGAAGATAAGATATTGCAATTTACTTCAAAAGTTCTCACTTTCTTAGATGTGCAAAATATTTTGAGTTTCCTTGTCCTTTGCCATATTTACATTTAACTCTATTTACTAAATCCCTAGTAAAATACCCTATCCTAAGTATATAACTCCCTTTTTATAAATAACCCAAAAAACCCCTCTATTATAAAGTTTAACCAAATGTTTATATCCCCGCATATTCAAATAAAAACCCACTATACGCCCTTTGGTTAAATTTATCATTATAATATAAACCCGCCCCTATGGTAAGTTAATTATATAAGTTAATTTACCATATAATAAAATAAAATCATATGTCCGAAAAGCTTTAAACATGTGGTGTATATGTTTAATACCAAAGAAAAAATAAAATCCGAAGTTTTATGCCAACGTGGCTCATCCACCTGGCATTTCCCCGATGATCAAAACCCCACCGCGACCCCTATTTCCTTTATAAACATGGAATTAGTTAATTATCTGAATTAACTAATAATCACATATTTCCGCCTATTATATGCCCCCCGGGAGGTTTAAATAGAGTTAATTGCGTTTAAAACCCCGCCGGGCCCGCACATCCAAACCCCACTATCTTTTTGTCCTATCCACCGTCCGATCTCCCACTGTAAGATCTACGGCCAGCGTTCACCCCGCTACCCATCCCTTGTCAGCGTTTTAACCAGCGGGGGATGGGTGGTATTTGACCAGTCACCCGTCCACGCGTCAACAATTTTGTGGAATCGCTGCCCTCGCGGTTAATACCGCCTGTACTCAAAAGCGGTGCGGGGACTTACCACTTACCGCCCGGCCCCTCCACCATACATCAGCCTGTACGTTGATGACGTCACACCTCGGAAAACTAAAAAACCCTTTAAATTGTAAATAAAGCCAATTCTTCGTGTTTTTCTGTTATTTTCGTTATTGAAAACGACAGCGCTCCCTGCTACGGTTTTCGAATTTCCACTGAAATTGACTGTGCTATCTGATTTCGCTCCAAGATTCCACTGAACTTGTGTTCGAGTACACTCCCGCCATCGCCTGATACCTGTTAAAAGCCAATTCTCGTCCAAAAACAGGTATTTATCTCACAGCACCCCGAACTTCAATATAAAATCTGTTTTCCCTGTTTTATACTGAATTGGTAATTAAAACTCATCACTGAGATCTCCCCCAAAGGTTTTAAAACTGTCCAATTGCTCCCTGAAACTGCATTTGTGTTAATTTCCTTCAGTTTAGAAATCACGCCCGACCTGTGAAGAAAACCAGAAACCTCCGTTTTGAATCCACAAGAACCAAAATGGAGGCCCCGGCAGCTTTGAATATCACTCCACTAAATGCCCCCCACCGTGAATTGGAATATTTACCTTTGGTAGATAAAGATTTCCAAATTAAAGACTTGCATTTTGATGAAAGTCCCCTATTGAGTTATTGTCGCTGCAGAGACGAATACTCGAAGGGGCAAGATCTTATAGGGTTGTGGGAATCCAATCTCCCAAGGTATCTCATCCCTTCAGTCATTTATTTCCCAGAAATCATCCATTATTGCCATTCAAACTATGATCCCACTCAAAGGGCTGTAATAGCTCCTGATCAAAGTGTTCTGTTTCCCATTACTCCCCAGGCTATCAATGCCATGTTACACTTTGAACCAGACAAAGAACTAGCACCATTTTCCATGGAAGAATTGATTGAGAAGACCAGGCAATTAACCCCAGAAAAGCTAAAATCCATGTGTCAGAATTTCATGTTGCCTGAGCATCAGCCAAAAGGGTCTCCTCCCTATGGTTTTTATTATTTCAATACATTGGGAAGGCTCATTGTAAATATGATATCTTTTGTCTTGGGATTCAACACCAGTGAATATGTGGATGAGATAACATTGGTTTTGCTATCCATTTTTACTCCTGGGCAACCTCCTGAGATTAAATATGACTTTGCCTCCTTCATAGCCAACAAGATCCATGATCAATTCATGAGGCTAGATGATGAAAAAGTTTTTAAATATTCCTCAGTCATCTATCATCTCATTATCTACTATCAGTCAGAAAAGTTCCGTTTCCCTGTTCAAAAACTTGATGCCGAGGGAAACCCCAGGTGAGTCATATTTTGGTCCCCCATAATTCATTCTTCCTCTGATTCTCCCTATTCCTACACTGAGTTCATTGATCAGTTTGTATATCCTGCAACAGCTTTGTTAACAGGAATCTCTCCCCCAAGGCTCAGTAATGAAATAAAAAAGACCTTGCAACTTTCAAGGACTTATAAAGTTGGGGATTGGTATTTGTATCAAAACCATACAGTCATCAGAATTTATGGATGTGAATTACATCCATTCAGGTTACCCAGATATGTGCCCATGATGATTTTTGCCTTGGAATACTTCAGGCAAATGAACAATTCAGATGTGATCCATTTTTGTAATGTAAAGAAGAAAGCTCAATTAAGGATCAAAAGTCAATTAGGTCCTTTCATCTGCAACTCTAGGGAGGCCGAGAGAGAGGCAGAAAATATATTACAAGGAAAGTTCCAAACATCTTTCCGTTGGGTTCCTTATGACCCATTTGGTTTTATTTGTGAAAAGAGATTAAAGAATAAATCATCCCCTTATATACACCACAAAATTCCTGATCTAGAACAATATGCCAATCAAGATGAATGGGTTGAAGGAACACTTGTTGAGGAAGAAAGTGAAGCTGACAAAATGAATAAAATTATGAAAGATGTTGAGAAAAACTTTGACCTAGAATCTTATGGTCAAGTGCAGGTACCCTACATTGGCACTTCTTCAGCAGCAATTCTACAGCACACATTACAGGAAAGCAGTCCATCAGTTGCATCAGAATCAAAGGGCAAAGGAAAGGAACATGCAATCCAGGTCATTGAAACTTTGGTCATGGCAGAGAAACCACAAACTTCCAAAGCACCTGAACAATCACAGGTTTCTCCCACACAGGCAAAGCACACACAAGTTCCAGAGTTGCAAACTCCATTAAATGTGGAAATAGGAAAAAAGAGGCAGGTTCCAGATACCACACCTCCAAAAGGGATCTCACAGGTACATCAAACTAAAAAACATAAATCAGATCCACTTCCAGATGTGGAAATCATAGATGAAGTGTTTGATGATGGAAGGGAAGACAGTCAACTAACTGGCACAGTTAGTGAAACAAACACAGGACAGAAAGGAAAAGCTTTACAAAAGAAATTAAGTACTGAGGTATCCTCTTTCAGACCACCAAAAACAGATACAGGGGATATTAAAAGAACCTTCATTAATATTAAAGCAAAGAATGATCCATTAAAAATAAAGGTATATGATCAATATATGAAAATGGCTCCCCATAATCAAGAAAGGCTAATGTCAGCATTTGACATGTCACAAGGCAAAATGATAATGAGCCACTTCAAGTCAAAGGTGCCAAAACCCATTACTGCAGCTGACTACATCAGGACAAATTTTGAAGTTTTGGCAAAGGATATCCATCCTCTGGACCAGATAGAGCTACATAGAAAAACTGGGGAAATGGTCTATTCTACTCTTACCAATAAGGCCATGGCAGCTATAACGCTGCAGGATTCTTTGAATAACACAGCTGCACAATTGCACATTGAGAAGGCCTCTTCAC
Organism: Pinus albicaulis; assembly: GCA_034641835.2. Lineage (NCBI taxonomy): Eukaryota > Viridiplantae > Streptophyta > Pinopsida > Pinales > Pinaceae > Pinus > Pinus albicaulis. The sequence goes on from CM076569.1 coordinate 790,026,837, forward strand.
AGGCTAAAGATAATAGAATAAAGTCTTTAGAAGACATAATCATTGGCTTGGGTCATAACCCCAAAGACATTTAAAGTATTGAAGCATTAATAAAGAAGAAAGATGATGACATAGCTGCACTGAGGAAGCAGCTAAAATTGCCAGCCTCAAGGCACCCTCAGACCCAAGAAGTTCTAAAAGGGAATTCACAGGAAGAAATAATGGAGTTGCTCCTAAATATGATTGAGCGACTAAGTGAAACGGAGAAGGAATTGGAACAAGCTTTGCAGGAACAGGAAACTATCAGGCATACATCAACAACAGGTACTACAACAACAGGTTAGCAAACACAGCCATCCCAGGTAAACACTTCTGGTTTGAGTTCTGATGAATTAATAAAATAGATGGAAAGTCTACAACTAAGGGTCACAGAACTCCAAACAACGAAATTGCAATTAGTAAAATTGGAGGAAAAATATGATACATCTAAAAAGACAGTTGCTGATAACACTAGGGAAATAAAAAGGTTAGAAAAATTGGTTCAGGCTTTGGAAAAAGATCTTTCATTGGAAAGCCTTTAAAGGAAATAAATGACATTCTTTGGGGTAACATCATTGAGTTAATAAAGGGTATTTGGCCCTCTATTCAAGCTATTTTTGAACAAAATGAGTTGGTTAAAATAGCTCAAGATGAAATAAACAGAACCAGAAATGAATTAAGAGGCAGGCCTGAGCAGGCCCAACAACTCATTCAATTTTTGAACACCGGGACAAAGCAACAGCTTGCAGGGTTAGGGATTGATGACAGGACAGGCACAGTTTTGGAAATAAAGAGAGTTTTCATCAAGAGAACTTTCATGCAGAATTTAGAAAGGAAGTGCACAGATATTTTGGTTGATATCAATATTTTCAGAGAGAAATTTCAAGCTTTGTTGGACAGTGGGTTACCAAGTCCTATGCTCTCAGAGGATCAAATAATGGACTTAGAAACCTATATAAAGAAAATAAATTCTCATGCTCAAAATACAGCTGCTTGTTCTCCTAGTTTACCACAATCAACATTACCAACAGGGAGAAACATCTATGATAGAGTGAGGAATTTATTTCATTTGGAACATGAAATAAAGTATCTATTTCCTAATGAGCCCACCTTTTACAAACTCACAGAAGCAGATGAGACATTGAGAAAGCTCAAAAGGACTATGATACCAGATAATCAATGGTGGAATGAAATGTTGGAAATTCTATAAAAGTTATTTTCAGGATAAGAGTTTTATCTTTACTATCAAGTAAAGGATAAAAATGAGTACAGATGAAAGAGTATCAGTTACACAGGTTAAAAGAGTATCCGTAAAGACAAAGAGTATCAAGCAAGCAAAACAAATTACTCCAAAAGACAGCAACGAGCCCTTTTTCAGCACTTACCTCCAGCACATCCACAAAGAAAGGAAACAGCACATCAGCAGTTACTTATTATGCTATCTACGAGACCATTTGTCTCCTGTTTACTTGTAAATTAATCCTTAGTCACCCAAAATATGGGCTAGGATAGTGTGAGATATTTTCAATTATTTAGTGTATAAATAAACCCTCAAAGAGAGTATTGAGGGTGGATTCTATTACTCTGCTGTAACATTGAGATTTTCGGAATAAAAGCATTTTGGAGAAATTTATTCGTGGCTTACTGGATGACGATTTAAAGCACTAGACTTGTTGCAGGATTCATGTGTTGGAATACAGTTCAATAAGTCTTTCTACCCTTTGTCTGAAGTTTTATATTAGTTTATAATATCATTCATATCCATTTCTGAATAATTTACATAAAGGATTGAATCAGAATTTGCTTAATTGTACTCTGATTTCAAATGTGGTTGTTCTTAATGTTTTCTTCTAAATTAGTTATAAGCATGAATTCTTAAGTGCTCATGCTTTGCTAATTTAAACATTGTTGATTACTATAATAAAGAATTCTTCATTGCTCTTTGTTTGTAGTCATCTCATTTCTCTCTTTTGAACATGGTGAAAATTCTTAGCTGCCTTTCATCCCTTCAAGATCATCCCATCCACTTTAAATTTTAAGGATTTTTCTCTGTCTAGCTATCTTGCCCTGTAATACCATCTTGTGTTTGGAATAGAAATCCAGTAAAGCCATCCTTTGACTCCATAGCCCAATGGACTGAAAGCCCTCAACCTTGCCCTTAGTTTGTGGATTCCACCATTTTCCCAAAACAAACTTTTGAATCTATAACTAGCCTAAAACCTTCCAAGAACAAAGATAAATCATAAAGAGAGAGCCCTCTCTGGATGCAGATTGGCTAGATTCTGCATCTAAAAGGTTGGTTTGTGGTTACCTCGGGTATAATTTCCTCTTACACAACTTTTAGGAAAACCTGAGTGATAACACAGATAACTCATGTAACAACAACACAATATTTGTATATTATGATGATTGAAAGTTACAGAGTCAAGATGATGATCTCCTCCCTTCTCTCTCTCTGATTTGTGTCCTTAAAATATACAAGATACAAAAGGGAAATTTCCAACCAACTGATTACAAAATCTAAGAGATATTTCCACCATGATTTAGTTGTAACAAGTCGAATCTGATTATTGCAATTGAGGAAATTTGGAAAATGGCCACAACCGAAAATCTGCGAATATGTCATTTGAAGAACCTTTTGTTTCTCCCAATGAAGCGGGTTTTTGGAAAACTACTCTAGAAAAACTAATTTGGTCTGTTCTGCACAAAACCCATGTCTCATATTTTTAATATTCTTCTTCGTTTGCCTGAAATGTCCAACGCAAAACTGTTACTTGTTATTCTAGAAAATTTCTGAGTTGGAATATTTAATTATGAATTGAAGATTGGATTTGAAATTTGAAAGAGATCTTGGAGGCTAAAATCGTGAGTTATAACAAATTCATTAAATAAACCATCATTTAAAAAATAATTCATAATAATATTCAATTTATTAAAAATAAATGAGAATAGATATTACTTATCCATAAAAGCATAAATGATTATGAAATAGGATTAAATGATAAATTATGATAAATAATGTGATAAAATAATGGTAGAAATGGATGAAATATATGTTAAGAAATGGTAATAAGAATGAAAATTTAGTGTCCCAACATCTCCCCCAAACTAAACATGTTGCATGTCCTCATGAAAACCAATGCCTTTGTATAAACCAAGTTGTAGAACAATAATCAAAATGTCACCTCAGCACATGATATTGATGGAAGGGAAAACTTCTTTCCCCAAATTATTCCTTAAAACAAATTTCATATTTACTTTCAACCATATGTATATGAAGTTGCAAAAAAGTATGATACATGTAAAAACAAACTTCATTACAAACCAGATTTTGCTAAAATTTTGTAAGCAAATCGAATCCGAAAATCAAATCAAAGCAATGAACAGATTTCAATATGTCAGCAAAATGGTTATAGGTGATAATGCATGATTTCTTTTATTTTTTTTTGGAATTGACAAATTTGTTTAGCTTGAAAATTTATGGGTTTAATGATACCTCTTCGTTGTCCAAAAATCACAAGAATCCAATTTGCAGTTTTAAGGATATACACAAATCAATTTTAGGATTGTATACCTTAAATGAGGAATAAATTAGAAATCATTCGTCATGCATAGCAACCCTTTCCTTAAACTAGAGAATTAGCATGCCCTCATGCTACACTAGAAAACAAATTGAGGTGGTTGCTACAATCATGGCTGAAATATTTGTTTGGTGTATAACAACATGGAATAAGGGAGATTTTGAGATTGAATAAGGAGATTGATGGATGGTAAATAATATTGTTGGGTGTGGAGCCTGATTATCTTGTTTATTTTGTATCAAAACATTGGACCCCTATACCTTAATGGGGCGGCAACGCCGCCCATAATTAAACGCTACCTGGGGGGTCCAGGGGGGGCGGATGCAACTTTATGGAGCCCCCCCCACTGGCGGGGTTACGGGGGCAATGCCCCTGAAGTTAAAAATAGATGTAAAATTGCCTTGTAAAAGTATAATAATTTCTAGTCAATCTGGGTCATTAATTAGGCGGATGATCTGACGGTAGAAGTTATGTTTAATTTAGGGTTTTTTGCCCTAGAAGGCAACCCATCGCTTGTATGAGGGTATTGTATTACGGCTGTGTATTTTATGTGTATTCTCAGAGAAAGAAACAGATAGGGAGACTGTGAGAGAGAACAAAGGATATTACATCAGATCTGTTGTAGGTTGTGTCTCTTCATTTTGCTGGATAATAGAAAGGAAGGACTGGTTGTTCGGGGTGGATGTAGCCCAAACTAGGTGAACCACGTATATCTATGTCTCTTTGGTTTTATGTATTTTTTGTGCTTGTTTTTTCTACATATTTTATGTGTTGCATTGCTCTGTAATATTTAGTTTTCTAACAACTGGTATCAGAGCCGAAGGTCTATTTGGCTGATAAACTCGCAGGAAAGAAGGGTTCCTGGTTCAAGTGGGAGAAATGGCGGAAGATGGTAGGTTTAGGGTCAAGAAGTTTAACAGCCAAAACTTCCCGCTGTGGAAGATGCAGATGGAAGACTATATGTATCAGAAAAATTTGTACCTACCATTGAGCAGAAAAAAAAAAGAAGCCAACGGCTATGACAGATGCAGAATGGGAGATTCTAGATAGAAAGGCACTCAGAATAGTACGGTTGTGCCTCGTGGCATCGGTAGCCTTCAATATTTCGAAGGAAACAACAATAGAGGGTTTGATTAAGGCATTGGTGAAATTAAATGAAAAACCCTCAGCCTCAAACAAGGTATTTCTTATGAAACGTTTATTTAATATGAAGATGTCGGAAGGTGGATCTGTTGCAAACCATTTAAATTATTTTAATAGAGTTACCAGTCAGTTAAGTTCTGTAGGGGTAAAATTTGAGGATGAAGTTAGGGCTCTTTTATTTCTGTGCTAATTTCCAGAAATTTGGAATGGTTTAGTTATGGCCATTAGTAACTCTGTCTCTGGATCTAGTACTTTAAAGTTTGATGATGTTTTTGGTGCTATCCTTAGCGAGGAAATGCGACGGAAAATATCGGGTGAGATATTGGGTAATGCTTTGAGTGCAGAGTCTAGGGGAAGAAAAATGGAAAGAGGAAAGAGCTTAGGATATTGCAGTAAATCAAGGAAAGGCAGATCCAAGTCCAAATCGGGGATAGTGTTCTGGAAATGCGGAAAGAAATGACACCTGAAGAAATACTGTAGATCTCAAAAGGGAAAAGAAGGAGACGCACAACAAAAAAACAATCATGAAGCAAATGTAACAGGTGATGTGTTACAAGATGCCTTGATTCTTTCTTTCGAAAATTTTACTGATTCCTAGGTAGTAGATCTAGGGGCTTCATTCCATGCCACACCTGATAAGAAATATTTTCATGGCTATGTTCAAGGATATTTTGGACAAGTTCGTTTGGGTGATGATAAACCCTGTAAAATTGTTGGAATTGGTAACGTTCTTGTAAAACAGCAGAATGGAAACCAATGGCTATTAAAGGAGGAAAGGCATGTTCCAGATCTGAAGAGAAATCTGATTTCAACAGGGCAGTTAGGCAATGAAGGTTGTGTGATAACTTTCACAGATAAAACCTGGAAGGTCACCGAAGGAGCCATGGTAATAGAAAAAGGCAAAAAGGTTGGTACATTGTATTTATGCAATGGTATTTCTAACTCTGTTAATGCTTTAACTTCAAAAGGAGAAGATGCAACATTATGGCATCATAGGCTCAGACACATGAGTGAGAAGGGGATGAAGATTCTTCACTCAGGAAATTTGTTGCCAGTTTTTAAGAATGTTGATTTGGATTTCTGTGAGAATTGCATTTATGGAAAATAGAAGAGAGTCATATTTCTCAGAGTTGGGAAAGAAAAAAAGAGAAAAAAATTAGAGCTTGTGCATACAGATATATGGGGACCTGCTCAGGTATCATCTCTTGGTGGCTCTCGTTATTATGTTACTTTTATTGATGATGCAACTAGAAAAACTTGGATTTATTGTATTCAGAATAAATCTGATGTATTTGATACTTCCAAGAAATGAAAAGGTTTGGTTGAGATTGAGACGGGAAAGAAGTTGAAGTGTCTGAGATCAGACAATGGAGGTGAATATTGCAACAAAGAGTTTAATAGGTATTGTTCAGAGCATGGAATTCACAGAGAGAAGACAGTTCGAAGAACACCATAAGAAAATGGTGTGTCAGAAAGGATGAACAGAACAATCATGGAGCGTGCAAGGTGCATAGATTGCATGCATGATTGCCTTTACAATTTTGGGCAGGTGTTGTAGATACTGTTGTTTATCTAATAAACAGAGGGCCTTCCAGTTCCTTGGATGGTGGTATTCCAGAGGGAGCATGGATAGGTAAAAAGATAAACTACTCTTTTTTAAAGCCTTTTGGTTCTGAGGCCTTTGTCCATATTAATAAAGAAAATAGAACCAAGCTTGAGGCAAAATAAAAAATATGTACCTTTATTGGATATGGTGTTAATAATTTTTGTTATCACTTATATGATTATTAAAATCACAAAATCATTAGGAGCATATATGTAATATTCAATGAAAAGGTATTGTATAAGAATCAATTGCGGGAAAAGAAATAGGAAAAAGAAAACAAAGAATACGTAGTTCTTGATGAGATCACAAAAAAGGTAAAGGTGCCTGAAAATAATAATAATAAACAGATACAACAACAATGACTACCACAATAGCAACAGGCACCTCAAACACCTGAAAGTGGTGTTAGAAGATCTACCAGGATAAGTGACCCCACCCAGACAAACCACTCTCCTTCATTATATTTCCCTTTGGTTGATTCTGTACTGAGCAGATATTATGGCGAAGAAATGCAGGTTAAAGTAGGAAGAATTGGGAGCTAACCATGGAAGAAGAGATGGACTCCTTAACACATAACCGAGACTTAGGACTTAGTCGGGGTTGCCTATAGGTAAAACTGCATTTGCAATTGCGGAGACAAATGGGTTAGGGGTACAGAAGAAGAAGATGGAGGAAAACAGAGGTACAAAGCTAGACTTGTGGTGAAGGGGTTTGCACAAAAGAAAGGTATTGATTTTAATGAAATATTTTCTCCTGTTGTTAAGATGACTTCAGTCAAAACTATTTTAAGTCTTGTAGCAACGAAATATTTACATCTTGAACAATTAGATGTAAAGACAACATTTCTCCATGGAGATTTGGAGGAAGAGATGTATATGAAGCAACCAGAAGGATATGAGGTCAAAGGGAAAGAAAAATTAGTGTGTAGGTTAAAGAAGAGCTTGTATGGCTTAAAACAGGCTCCAAGCTAGTGGTATCTAAAATTTGACAGGTCTATGTCTGAACAAGGTTATACTAGATGTCACTCTGATCATTGTGTTTATCTGAAAAAGAAAAATGATGACAAATATATTATATTGTTATTGTATGTAGATGACATGCTTGTTGCAAGGTCTAACATGCAGGAAATAAATGTGCTCAAAAGAAAATTGGAAAATTCATTTGCAATGAAGGATTTTGGAGCTGAAAAACAAATCCTTGGTATGAGAATAAGTAGAGACAGGAAAAATTGCAAATTAACACTGTCTCAGAATGAGTAAATACAAAAGTTGTTGAAAATGTTAATATTAGGAATGCAAAACCAGTTATTTTTGCTAGCCATTTCAAACTTAGTAAAGAGATCTGCCCCAAGACCCAAGAAGAAATTAATTATATGTCTAAAGTTCCATTTGCATCAGCAGTTGGAATCTTAATGTATGAAATGGTCTGCATAAGGCCTGATATTTCACATGCAGTGGGAGTTGTAAGCAGGTACATGAAAAATCTAGGAAAAGAACATTAGATGGCAGTAAAATGGATTCTCGGATATTTGAGAGGTACCAAAAATCAAGCATTATTCTTTGGTGGTTCAAACATTGCTCTACAGGGATATGTTGATGCAGATATGGCAGGTGACAAAGATAACAGGAGAAGCACTACAAGATATGTATTTATTGTAGGTGGAACAGCTGTCAGTTTGGTTTCAAAAATCCAAAGTGTTGTTGCGCTTTCAACAATAGAAGCAGAGTATGTTGTTGCTACAAAGGCTAGTGAATTAATGATTTGGTTACAATGGTTTATGGATGAATTGGGTAAGAAGCATGATATGGGCACATTATACAGTGATAGCCAAAGTGCCATTCATCTTGCAAATAACTCAGCATTTCGTTCCAGGACTAAACACATACAGCTCAAGTACCATTTCATATGGTCAGTATTGGAAGATGGACAGTTGAAGCTAGAAAAGATACACACTAGCCAGAATTCTGCAGATATGCTAACAAAAGTTGTAACCAGGGAGAAACTGAGAATATGCTCAGTTTCAATTGGTCTTCAAGGATGATGATGAATATGAGAAATAGTCAGGTCCAAAGAGGAGTCATTGTCCAACAAATGAAGCAGCGGTGGAGTTGCTACAATCATTCTCCAAGTGGGAGATTGTTGGGTACGGAGCCTGGTTATCTTGTTTATTTTGTATCACAGTGTTGAACCCTTGTACCTTAATAGGGCGACAACGCCACCCATAAATAAATGCTGCCTGGGCAGTCCGGGGGGGGGTCAGGGGGGGGGGGGGGCGGCTATGACTTTATGGAGTCCCCCCATGGCGGGGGGTTTCGGGGGCAGTGCCCCCAAAGCTAAAAACATATGTAAAATTTCCTTGTAAAAGTATAGTAATTTATAGTCAATCAGGGCCTTTCATTAGGCTGATGATTTGACGGTAGAAGTTATGTTTATTTTAGGGTTTTTTTCCCTAGAAGTAAACCCCTGGCTTGTATGAGGGTATTGTATTGTGGCTGTGTATTGTATGTGTATTCTCTGAGCAAGAAACAGATAGGGAGACTATGAGAGAGAATAGAGGATATTACAGCGGATCTGCTGTAGGTTGTGTCTCTTCATTTTGCTGGATAATAGAAAGGAAGGACTGGCTGTTCGGGGTGGACGTAGCCCAAACTGGGTGAACCACGTATATTTGTGTCTCTCTTGTTTTATTTGTCTTCTGTGCTTGTGTTTTCTGCATATTTTATGTGTTACATTGCTCTGTAATATTTAATTTTCTAACAAATATTAATGGCATGTTCATGATAATGAAAGTAACACTCCCACAAAGTGAAAGATTTTGTGTCTCTGAAAAATTGGAATTGGTAAAGAAGGGGAAATAATGGTTCAAAAACATGGATGAATAATGCTCAATGGTTTTTCATGACATTCTCCTAAAGTTTTAATAAATAAAAAACTGATGCTATTTTACCTCAAATTTTACCTATGTAAAAATTTTAAATGAAATTTGTTTGAATTTCATGCAAGCTGAGCTGATGTTGAAAGTGATGCAGAAGGTGGAATTCATGCAAGCTAAAAAAAAGTAATCAGAAAGTGGAGCATTGTTTCCTTCCACCAAACTGATTAGCTTCCCCGTCATCTATAAAACATATCGTGAGTATTCTTTATCAATAATTCAGCACCTAAATTACCTCATTACATATAAAACTGACATAATCATATTGTGAATGGCATGGGATAATAATGGATAAGGAGAGAAAATATGCATTCCCTATACCCATAATCTTTGGTTGTTATCAACATAGAAATTATGCTTCTGAAGGTATGTCCAATTACCTAGGATTCAAAAGCAGAATTAGGCCTCTTTATTCTACCTCAAAATTGTAGTGGTGTTGTTAAGCTATGAATAAATGGTGACTGATTAGGTATATCGACCATCTTTGGTTAAATATATGATACTTGTAGAATAAAGGAATGATAGATTAGATGATACAAAATGTAAAATATCAAATATCCTAAAAGCTTCATCCCTGACATGTAAAGTAAATATTTATAACTCAATAATAGTTATAAACCATAACCACCATCATCTAAGAACTGATTATATATTACCCTATGAACCATGAGTTCTGGAAAACCTTGTATATGCAACAATCATATTTATCGGAAGTTGGCTTTGATAAAACAAGGTAACCAAGTATATTATAGTATTAAATTAACTTCTATAACATAGGCATAGCCATTGTTTCCAGTAGGTGTCCATAGCTTCGGCAGGGATGCCTTTTTAACCCATTGAGATTCTAGTGTCCAATCTATTAGAGATAAGTACATAGTTACAAAAATCCTTTCAATTTACTTAGATGTCAACTGAAGGTCATTGTTCTGGCGTGGTAACTAGTTAATAACAATGTCATTCACGGGAGCCAACAAAACAGAAAAAGTCAGCTCGTGATAAGACCTCTTGTCCTTCAATTTTATGACCGAAGACCATTACCTTGGCTTGGTGACCAACAATGGTATTGTCACTTTAGTAGGGCCTATGATCATGGTAGTTCGGCTCATGATGAGACCTCGTATACTCTAGTTGACTATTCATGTTTAAAATTCAACTATGGTTATTGTTAATCAGTAAAATATTACTTAATTTATGGGGTGGTAGGTTAGCTCCTTAAGAGCTAGGGATGGCGTAAAAAGTTGTATGTTAACTATTTTTAACTTTGACTGTTTTGCTTCTCAAAAACTAATAACCTTTAAATGACTGTTGATAAACATATTTTTCATTGCTGAGATTGGGGTTGAAGAATAGTTCATTAGATAATCGAGGAAAGATTTAAATACAATTTTGTGGTCATCATCATAAATTTTACAAGATCAAGAACTTAACCCATTAGGAAAGTTGAACGCTGGCATGATGAAATCATCTTTGCATAATTGTTTCTTTAAAATATGTAGAAATTTGCTGAATAATGAAGATTTATCCACCGAGATTATCCTGGTCACACACTAATTTGAATTCATGCATAACACATAACCTCTTCTACAATTGATCATCAATATGCGGAAATAGAAACAGTCGCATGCGCACATAAACACAATATGTAATGGGGAAAGCTTATAGCTAAAAACCCCCAGCTATTTTTTATATTATAATGGAAGATAACATGTAACAATACATAGCACAATACTCCTCACAAGTACTCAGTACTATCTTCAGAAGTTACACACAAACTAGCTCAGTTTTGAACAAGTCATGGGTTCAAAACTCATCCACTATTTGCCTGCCTCTATTGCACAATCCAAGTTGGTGTAATGTGAGATCCAAGTTCGAATATCCTTGGCTTCAACTGCGCAATCCTCATTGGCAATCTCCTTCAATGCTTGTGCAAATCTCATGCACAACTAATGTCGCAACTAATAGCAAACTCACCCTTTCATCTACCTCTTCCACTGGTCTTCACTGAACTATCCATGCACTGCAGTCAACTGATGTGTTCTTTAGTTGAATAATGAGTTAATATTTAGTGAATTAAATAATATTTAATTCACCCCACTCATCTCTAGTGTATTAGCCAGTTAAACTAAACACAACTAGTTCAACTAAGTTAACCCGAACACAACTCCACCAACTGTCTCATCAACTCCACCAAACTCCGCCACTTGAGTTCTAACAGAAGTCAACCATGCATGAGCTCACCAAACCCCTAGGAATAGCGTAATTCCTTTTGCCAGATGCATGGGCCACATCCGTAGCTCCAACTGAAGTGCTGCAAGAGGATAAACTGAAGTTTATAGTCCAAATATTATTAAGGGTTAATAATATTTGATTGACCTATTTTTAGATAGGCAGTCTAAAAATAGACTTCGACCTGTATGTCTAAAAATATTTGTCCATCTATTTTTACCAACTTGACCAATCATCCAAGAATAGCATACTACAACTCCTAGACCATGCTCCATATGTCTAAAAATAGACATAGTCTAAAAATAGACTTTGCGCCAAAAATAGCCTGCAGGCCCACTTAGTGAAGGCGACTTCATTTCACTAAGCTCCATCATCTTGTTGCATTTTCAACAAAATAAGATTATGTTAATAGATAAAAAAAAAAATTTGACTACCCAATCATTATGTCAAAGAGGGTCTAGACCATTAAAAGTATTTCCCATTCACCAAAGAGAAAAAAAATCAAAAAGACCTTCATATCTTGAATTCAACGTGAAAATTGGCCAAAAACAATAGTTGTGTTGTGGTAACAACAACCATGAATTAGGTAATAACAGGGGAAGGGAAAAAAGAATGATGTTAGGAAGGTGACATGAAGGAGGATTAGTCAGTTTACAAAATAATGAGGAATTAAGAGTGAATCATTCCTAACAAGACTTACCATGATAATCATCCTTATTAATAAATACGAGACCCCCCCCAACTAAAGTATGTCTTTAATCAATCATAATTGGTCATGTCATAAGTAAAATACCAATTAAATCCACAACGTCAGTCGAGGACGTACCTGGCAACTTACCTTGGTGGAGTAACAACACTAGAGGAGTAACAACACCAAGTACTTAGAAAATATCACCATGGAGTAACATCACCGGAGGAGTAATAACATCAGATACTTAGAAAATTTCCTGGAGTAACAGCACCATATACTAGAAATTATTTAAGAGTAACAACACTAGAGGAGTAGGAGAAATGATGGAGTAACAACACTGACAGTGTAACAATAGTGACGGTGTAACAGCACCGATGGTGTAACCACAGTGATGGTGTAACAGCAGTGACGGAGTCACAACAGTAATGGAGCAACTCACTAACGTTGTAAAAATAGTGAATGAGTAACAACACTGACAGTGTAACATCAATGATGGAGTCACAGTAGTAATGGAGTAACAACACTGATGGTGTAATAACATCCAACACTTAGAAAAAATTTCGGGAGTAACAACATCATGAAACTTAAGAATTCACTTCTTTTATTTTGAGAACAAAAAAAAAATGTGACCTTGAAGTAAACAATACCTAAAGCATGAAAACATAAGATAAATTATAAAATAAAAGAATCTTTATTGAAAACTAATAAATAAATAAATAACTTAAGTTACAATGGTTATGATTTTTACTGCAGCAATGTTGTTTGTGAATGGTGAATGAATGGAGAAATGTTTTTTCGGAAATGACTTGGATCTTCAAATGGAAATAAATTCCTCATTTCTCATGTTATAAATCTATTAAGTGATGAAAATTATTCATGTTTTTTTGTTCGTGTGAAGAAACGTCTTTGAAAATGTTCTCATTTCATTATCATTGTCTTCAAAAATCACCTTTTCATAAATTGACCTCTTTTCTCCTAGGACTTGCAAAAAAACAAGCATCTACTTGCAATAAAACATAAAATCATGGAAGAAGAGAGATGTGTGGGCTCTCCTCATTCAAAACATATGCAAAAAAAATAACAAGTAGTTACTCTGTAAAACAAATCCACGAAAATATAAATAAATAAAATTTATTACCTATGGGGGAGTGGTGGCCAACCATACTGACTAGTAGTGTTTCAATCATAACTTATTTTTTTTTCGTCTGATTTGAGTGATTCCAAATCCAAATGAATGTGAATTTAGCGAGCTGTCTCCAATAGAGACGGATTTTAAAAATTCCATGTAATGGTATGTTCTTTTTTCTAAGAACAACCTGCGTAACAGAGTCATTTTTTATTTTCCAGCTCATACCAATAGTTGATATTTTAAGCATAAAGTTTTTATTTGATGACAGATTGAGCTAATTCAAATTGGAGATTTACAGCACTGACAGATTGAGCATAAAGTAGCTGAGAAAACAAATTTTCAAGAGACTTGATTTACGATAAATAGTCAGTATTGTGGTCATATCTTTCTTATAAAATATCAAAATAAAGTGATTCAAGTTGCATTGTAAACTATATTCATAGGGGAATATCTCATAGAAACAGGTTTCCAAAATATAGTCATTTAGGCCTTCAAAAATGGACTATCCCAACTCTGTTCCTGAGTTGCCTACTAGACATCTTGTCATTGTTTTGGTCATAAAGTTTTCATTTAAAATCCAAATCGAGTGATTCAAATTGGGTTAGAAATTAGAAATAAAGGCTTATGTAGGAGAGAAACGGGTCTTGAAAATATGCCCATTTTCTCCCTCAAAAAATGATTGTCCCGATTGTTTTTCTAGAATTTTCATCAAGCCCTCAAGCCGTAAGATATAATAATCAAGGAATTTTTCCAAGAAGGTGATCAAAATGAATATGAGTGTTTGTAGAAATTTCATTTTCCAATATAACAAATCTACATACATAAATAAATTCGAATATTGATCACCTTTGTCAAATTTCACAGCATGTTGCAACAAAAACAACTATTTTTACATATAAATAAATTTATTTGTTTATCTCTTTATTTATTCTATTTTCTACACTACACTATTCTACATTGAAAAATATAATATAATTATGTATAATAATAACTCCAATGAAGCCATTTTCGAAATAAGGTTTCGAGTATCCACAAACCCATAATTGAAGGATGTATGCGAATAAGTACTAGGGTATGAGAGACCAACATCCCTATTAAGGATGGTGCTAAGAATTGTTGAAATATGGAGTGAGGTTGCGAACAAACAACAAAGTGAAACCAGTATTCAATATAGTCTTGATTTCCCATGGTTGTTATATCGTGAAGTTCTTCGACTGGATTCCATATTGCGTTGATGCTTTGTTCCTTGATCTCATCCCATGAATTTTGGGGGGTTTTAGAGTGGGGGGTGTTTGTGGATTTTTCTATCTTCCTACTGGCACAGATGGACCCTATGTGTATCAATTCATCCTACAAGTGCATCAGTTTCTACAATAGTGACCCCACTCAAGTTCGTTAGAGCGATGCATAGGTTCTTACCTCTCGTCTTACCCCACATCGATTGTATAGCTGAAGACACCCTAAATAAAACACCCATAAATTAACACTTCTAAGTGTCCCATCAAGACATTGGTGAGCCCACTCAAGTTTGTTAGAGCGATGCACAACTTCTTACCTCTCATCTTATCGCCTAGAAATTGTGTCACTGGAGACACACAAAAAAAAAGCATGCAAAAATTCACACTTCTAAGTGTCCCAGCAAGACATTGGTGAGCCCGCTCTAGTTTGTTAGAGCATTGCGCAAGTTTTTACCTCTCATATTACTACCCGACAATTGTATCGATGGAGACACACTAAAACAATAATGGAAATTGCACCTCTAAGTGCCTCAGGGTAACATTGGTGAGCCTGCTCAAGTTCGTTACAGCACTGCACAGGTTCTTACTTCCCGACAATTCCAAACTGGGTACACTCTATCTTCTAAGAAACAACTCTAGTTGATTGGATAGTCATTGCCATCCCTAGAAATGACGCCAAAATGTTGGGCTGTATTAATCAATATTAATTACTAAAAAATTGCATATAAATTATCAATCTAGGGGCATTTTTAATTTCAATGACAGTTGCATTTTCTGTGTTGATACACCCAACCAGAAGCAAATCCCAATAAAGTAAATTGTTGCTGAAGTAAATGCTAGAAGGAAATAACTCATGCGGAAATAAAATGATCTACAAGACTGCAATCACACGTCAATAAATCTGTCCTAGCGCGCCACACAACAATTACCCAGCTGGTATTTTTGGAATTGAAGCAGATATATTCATAGCTAAAACAACAACAACAACACTTCCACTGATACATAAAGTAAATAATAAATAGATATATACACATCTACCTTAATCGTTGCAATCCTTGCTAAAGAGGAGGGCCCTTCCTCCCTAGCAGGGCACAGGAACAGAAAGAAGTTAACAAAAACTAAATCAGATAACACATGTAACATCAATAGAATATTTCTATATTATGATGATTGAAAGTTAGAGAGTCAAGATGATGATATCCTCCCTTCTCTCTCTCTCATTTGTGTCCTTCAAATATACAAGATACAAAAGTGGAATTCCCAACCGACTGATTACAAAATCTAATAGATCTTTCTACCATGATTCAATTGTAACAAGTTGAATCTAATTATTGCAATTGAGGAAATTTGGAAAACGGCCACAATAGAAAATATGCGAATATAGCCTTCAAAGAACCTTGTGTTTCTCCCAATGAAGATCGAATTTTGGAAAATTTCTCATTAACAAACTAATTTGGTCTGTTCTACACAAAACCCATGTCTCGGATTTTCACTATTATTATTCTTTTGCCCCCGAAATGTCCAACGCAAAAGTGTCACTTGTTATTCTAGCGAATTTCTGAGTTGGAATATTTAATTATGAACTGAAGATTGGATTTGCAATTTGAAAGAGATATTGGAGGCTAAATTCGTGAGTTATAAAAAATTCATTAAATAAACCATCATTTACAAAATAATTCATAATAATATTCAATTTATAGAAATAAAGGTGAATAAATATTACTTATCCATAAGAGCATAAATGATTACGAAATGAGATTAAATGATAAATTATGATAAATAATGTGATAAAAGAATGGTAGGAATGGATGAAATATATGTTAAGAAATGGTAATAAGAATGAAAATTTAGTGTCCCAACATGTATATTGAGAGAGGGATACCTAAAATAAGTTTTCTAAATCATGATTTTAATAGATATCAACGCAACATTTAGTAAAAGAACAATTATAGTTTTAAACAACAACTAAAAGCACAAACTAGAAATACCATAATGGTGAAAATTTTAAAAAAACGGGCAATCTTTCTCCACAAAACAGGGATAACAAATACTTCTTCATAGTAAAAAAATGAAATAACAACAAAAGAAAAAAAAGAACCAGTATAAATTTCTACATGAAGGTTATTCAATTGTTCTGCAGTCATACCCAACTTCATATATTTCTCTTCCAACTCAACTTAGCCACAGGTACAGTTTTTGCAGGATTTTCTTTTCGTATTAACTTCACAGTCGATTGAAATAATATATGGGAAACGTGACAATTCCAATCAAGTTTGTAACGTTATTAAAGAGTATTTTATCATATATATTCATTTCCAATGGATAAACTGCAAACCAAAATTAATAACCACCAGCCCCTATCCCTGTTACTAACCAGAGGGCAATGAATGTATTTCGAAGTCCTCTCTAGAAACAAGACTTTATTCATCAATCAAATCCTCCAAAACATTATTCATTCTAGTTTTACACCCGATGGATCAGATTTAGGCAAACTATCTTGTTTCTACATAAATTTATTTTCTTAGGGAAAAAGGATGATCTAGTATCCCAAGCAGGCTTGTGTGCTCTCAAGTGCAAATGAGAATGCAAGAAAGGGAACAACTATAAAAAATATATCTATATATCACAAATTCCAATTGAACACAAAATCATGCAAAATATTCTGGATCTAACTGTTCCAATATCTGTCTTAATAGCAGGAAAAAATAAACTCATAAATAAATGAAATAGAGTACCAAACATACTGAAAATAGCTCAAATCCATCGGATGAGTGTATTCCTTCCAGAGAAGCAAAAACCTCTAGTCTTACAAAGCGTACTAGTAAAAGAATATGCTCCAAGTTTGTATGAATCTTTGTTATTACTTGCTAAAAATAATCACGAGCATACATGAAATAAAATAATGTAAAATAAAAGGAAAAAAGAGATCATATGTTAGTTCATGAATTTTTTTCGCTTTATTTGGATCATGAAACATGAAATTTAATGAGATTTTGTAGAAAAATTTTAAATCTTATGTTTTAATTTTGAAAACACATTCAATTTAGATAAAAAAAAATGTTGCATAATTATGAATAATTTACATCCTTAAATAATTAGATTTTTATTGTCTACCCCACGGAAGAATGGAATTCTCTAAGAAAAATGATGAAAATCATGAGTACATTCATTGGGATGAAAAAAAGATTGTATGTAGTTAATGCATATCTCACTAGGGCACGACTATAATATAGGTGCTTAATAAGCACAAAGTTATGTATAACCCCTGAACTTTGTCATGAAAAAATCAACAAATGAAATGAAATGAATGCAAACCTTTTGTCTAAGAAATGTTGTTATAGGATCAAAATTTCATGTATAGATGTGTCCATAAGTTCGGATCTAAACATTTTTAATATAAAATGAAAATTGTTCATTAACGAAATGGTTGTGTGTAGTTGTTTACGTCTTTATGAGTACAACACCCCTTGGTTTGAGAAGTCCTTCCAATTCCATGACCCAGTTCTTCTTATGAAATTCACATTTCTCCAAGAGGAAAACTACCACATCCAGCGACGAGGAATTTAAGTGGGATTTGGACTCTACAAACCAAACAGACAAGGGAAAGAAAAATAAACGAAATCTAAGAGTGCATGAATAATAGCTCATGTGAAAAATGTTTGCAGGTTGTGATGCAGAAACCCACTGTGTCAAGACCGGAAAGGAAATGCTTAGTAGAATCATGTTGGGTATTATTAAGTCTCCAGAGGAACTTCTAACAAATTTGGAGCCCGGAGTGTCTCTATAAAAAACTGACCATCAAAAATTTAAGAAAACTGAGTTATTTGCTTCTTGAATGGCTCACGAAAATTATCACGCAAAATCATACTCACAGGAATGGATAATTTCTGATTGGTTCAGATCACCTTGACATCAAGATCATATTTTTTTTATAAGAAAAAACACCGAATTATATATATATATATATATATATATATAAAAGAGTGAGTACATATTCATAGATATGTATCATTTTTCCCATACGATCTTACAAAAAAACCTTGTCACATCTGTTGTGTTTAAATCATCAAGATCATCTACCACAGTTTGGTCACGTAACCATCATATCATCGACTGCCCTACTCAAAAGGAATTGAAAATGTATCCTCAAAACAACCTTTTTGTTCACGCATTTTATAAAAAGATGCTAAAAATAGCTAGTAGTTTCAGCAGTTTCATCCCACGGCCATTCAATAGGTGTTAGTTATTGATTCAATGTGGACATACAATGAAAACTGCTCAAATACCTCTCCCTTAAAGAACACCTTCGACGTAATTACTTTAAAAATGTAAGATACAACTGCAGCATTAAATTAGATAGATAAAAATAAAATGAGATAGTATTTAGTTTTAGGGTAAGATTTTGAGGGTTTGAAGTCAATAGCGGAGATAAAAAAAATGTTCTCGTTAGTTGTGTTTTTCGTGAGCATAATCATTCCTCATAATTTCCGTGACCTTTGCAGAAGGCTGGTGGAAACATCTCACAAGATCCTGATTTTTTTATCCAATATAATGACTCATTCAAATTTAAACTCAATTAAATTAATAAATAAACAACCATTTTTTTCATAAAATGATTGATTCATTTCTTTTTCTTTTTTTTGCCTATTCTAAAAATACAAAAACATATAAAAAGTATAATAATATTGCATAATCAATTTTACCTAATTTCTAAACCAAACAAAACAAAATCTAATATAATTATATAGTATATAAAATTATTAATCATATTTTATGGTTTGAAAATAAAAGATTATATTTTTTAATCATATTATATAAACATATCATTACATTCTATATATTGAAAAGAAAAACGCTTATGTTTTATTCTTGTTGAAAACCTTTCTCACCATCCTCATTTCTGATCTATTTAACATCTAGAACTTTGTTATCTATATACCCTTTAATATAGGGAGTGAGATACAAGTTTTTCAGAAAAGGATCTCTTATGCTTGAATTAATAATCTCACTACGTGTTCACCAAACTTTAATATTTGGGCTATAGACATGTAGATGCAATAGATGGAGTGCCTTCTAATTTTTTTCTATTTATACGTTTTTAAAAGAAACAAGATTGGTTGCAGAGCAACAAGTCCTTGACAATAGAACAAGAGGCAGTGGACTTTGCCAAGGTATTCTTCAAATTTTTAGAATATTTACATTGATAAGAATACTAACATGAAAAGAAAAAATAAAATCAAGTTTGTAATGAGTGCGATATTTCTCGTTTCTTAGTAAAATTAGTTGTTGATGTCTTAGAACTAGAGATGCTCCATTTCTTTCGTGAATTTTATAATTGAGTTTGTGAAGGTTTGCAACATTATGAGTGTTTATTTACACATTGGTTGATGTTAAGGGGCATACCTTTTAGAATTGAATTGAAAGTAATCATGTGACCATGAATTTCAAGGCTTGTATTATCAACAAGATTCAATATCTCTTTGTACACCCCATCAGTTGCATCATACTTAAGCATGTAACATGCAAGAGATAATCCAAAAATAAAAATTTAGTCAAAATTTGGTCAATAGAAATGAAACAGTAATGATTTCAAAAAATTATCTTAAGAGAATGTTGCAAGTATGCATTGAAATTAACCGAAGGAAATTTTTCAACGTAAAGAAATTATACTCCAGCTCTTACATCCTTCGAGGGTTTCTGAAAAATCAGGTGAAAACCCTGTAAAACTACCTGAGAACAAATAGTCAGCCCAAGATGCATGATGAAAACCCTGTAAAACTAGCTAAGAAATAATAGTTAGAGATGCACATAGAGGTAGAATAAGATTATAGTTAGCATTAGTGCAAGGATTCACTCCTTGACTGCAAAAGGAATAAGCCTTACACATTATAGTTCATTTCAAATTTAAAGGTTTTGAGTGGTGGGATGGCTTCTCAAAGAGTTTGAAACATGGAAAATTTTAGGGGCTAATATTCGCACTTGGGCTAATTTTCCATGTTTAAAAAAAAAAAAAACTATTAGCCAATTTTCGTTTTTTCTTAAAATGATTTTCCCACAATTTAAAGAATAAATTTATTTTACCCTAAAAATCACCAAATTTTATATAGAATAATATAAAATTATTAGAAATCTAATTTTTTTTACAAAAATATTGCCATACATTTTACAATTTGCATATTAGAGACTAGTAATATTCGCCAAGGGTTTTAAACTTTAAGATAGACTTCCATCCTTAAAATTTTCCTTGGTTTAAGATGATTTTTTATTGTTTAAGACTTTCATGCATTTGGAAAGTTGTGGCAAGCATAAATTGTATGGGTAAATTGGTAGTGTAGGAAGCAAAGTGCAACAAATGATAGGAGATGGATAACAGGTACTTACTCTAAGAAATATTCATATCCCAGATTAGTCGCATAGCTATAATTATGGCCCTTTACAGAAACTTTGTTTCATGTAAAGAAAAAAAAATTCAGAAAGTAGAGTACATGAATAAATTATTTGACAAATCCTTTATGAAATATTCACTAACATGTTCTACAACATATAATGCTTTGCAGGAAGCTCGAAAACTTATAATTTACTATTAGATCCTCTAACAGTTTATTACTCACACCTTACTAGCTGCTGCAACTCATAAATTAGAAGAAATTGACAAAGAGAGAAACATAAAATACATTAGATAGTCCTTGAGTCATAAAATACTCCAGCATGAAATGCAAAAAGGCTTTTTTTTATTTTATTAAGTCTTCAGGTAGACCAACATCCAACCTGGAAATGGTATTTACAAATGGTATAAATAGAAAGAGAGGCACCAACTCCATCTCTTCTAAAAATAAGGAAACACTACTCCTAACATTGCATAGGTGTCGTAGGAAATTAAAGCTATATCCCAACAAAATCTAACTAAAAGGACAAATGTAGATGAAAGAAGAGAAGATAATTTGGGCTAAACTGTTGAGTATGCTGACATGATGCCCCCTTTTCTCATTGATTTTTCTCCTCATGCCTTTGGTTCTTAAATAACCATGTGTCTTCATTAAATATGACCTTCAACAATCTCATAACCACTTATCAGCATCACTTGTTATATTCATTTTGCTATGAGTCCTTATCTTTCCTGAACTGGCTCGGAAGTTTTGCTGAAATATGTCAAAAATCATTTAAAATAGGCGCTACTAGAAATTCTAGTAAAAACCTGTAATTGCGCAAAAAATGTAACGCTACCGAAATTTACAGTAGCACTCTGTTTATTTTTAAAAAATGCATAGAAAATACTGAAAAAGCTATGCAAACTTATACACTTTGAAATTTGAGTTGTTGTTCAAAATTGCACTTAGTAAGCAAAAAGGTGTTTTTATCAAAAAACCTTTTTACCTTTCTTCCATATGGGCTACAACTTCAGGAAGCTTGTCCAAGTCTGATTTTCTATCAACAAATGATCTTGATCTTGTGGTTATTGTGGCTATTCCTTTTACAATGACCTTTTCCTCCTTTGAACGCTTTTGGATCTTTCTTATTTTTTAGGGCTTTTTTTGTTGTTTTGTAGGCGTTTTGTTTTTATCTTTCTTCTTGGAATCATCAGTCTGTATTCCTTCATATTTTCCTTCTACATAAATGACCTATGTCAAAAAACTTGGATTGTGTAGAGCCTTAGACTTGAGCCTAAACTTGTTGTTGTATCTGGTATGTCTTTTTCTGGTACAAGAAATAGGTTTGGTCTCCTCTTTCTTTCTCTTGCTACTTATTTCATACTATGCATCTTTGAGGAGCTCTTCATCAGACTTAATCGGTTGATACTCTTTTTTCATTTTCTGTTGAACGTTTTCTTCTAGAATTTTCGATAGCACCTGTTCTTTGGATTTTTCTGCAATTACAGACCTTCCTCTTTGAGATCTGGTATAAACATTAGGGAAAGGAGAAATGGGAGGCACAATTTTCATGGAATTAGGTTTATTGATTGATGAGATCTCTCCTTTCTCCAAATTCCTCTCAACCTTGACTGAAGGAATATTTTCTTTTCTGCTCTTGGTCTTATGGATATTCTCCTTCTTAGCCCTTTTATTTGATCTTTTTGTAGGTTGAGGGTGTTGTTGTGAGGCTGGAGATAGTTGAGCTAGAGGTGTAGGTGCAGGTTGGCCTACCCTGTAAAACAATAAATGGTCCCATTATTGATTTCTTTTCCTTATTTCTTCCTCAACTAACTCTTTAGTGAGAGCTTGATGATACAAGCTATATTATGAAGGAGCAGTGTGAGTTTGAATTCTGGCTGACATATTTGTTAGGCTCTTCAACAAAAAGAATGGAAAATTGAGGGTCTTCATACCTACAACATGAAACAAAAATCTCATATGATAAAGAAACACTACAGTATAAATCGTCTCACAAGTAAGGTAAATTTTTATGAGCTTAATAGCTTCAGCCCTTTCACTTTTGAGGTAGCTACTGGGAGTTCCTTTGTCCCAGTTAGGATCTTTGTGTCCATCTTTAAGGAAAATGTCGAGGTCTCCTCCAATGATGACTTGGCCCTTAAACCACCTTTCTCCTTCCTATGGAAGGTTGAATGCCTCAACAATTGAATCTGCTGATACCTAAAATTTAATACCATAGATGGTTACTTCTTGTCCATTGAAAGAATGCGCAAACTCCTGAGCTACTCCTAAGTGCTAGCTTCCCAGTATTGAGCACAGAGAATACCACCCTGCTTGAACAAACAAACTTCTCACATTTTAATTTTCATCAACTAGATCAACTACTTGAGGTTCAATATGTTTTAGATTTCCTCCTTTATTAGTCATCTTCAATAATAAAGATGTTTTTTTGTTGAAATCTGATAGGGTGCCAAACTAGAGGAGATCACCTAACATGTGTTGATGTGACTTATATGAGATCTTGTCTGAAATATAAGACTCCTTTCTCAAGCTACTCACTGGAATATCCCGTTCACAAATAGTTAAACTCAACACTAATAATCTTCCTTCATTTTCCGTGGTTTAAAATAGATACGTTGGTTCACCTTCCCATGCAAGAGATTTTTAATTATGGCAAGTATCTTAGACCGTAGCATACTCCCTCTGGTAGTCATGATGAACTTCATTTGGCTGCAGAATTTCGAATGGTATGCTATAGGTGGCTGGATATGAGCGGAGCTATAACTAGCAGTCACCTCCATTGTATTTTGATTATTGGCCTAAATTTCTGGCAGTGTCTATGTGTGACCAACCAAACGGTCATCGCATTAAGACTGTGGATCCACGATCTTTTCCAATCGAAAATCACGTACTTTAACATGAAGCTAAACCAACTCAGCTGACAGACAGGACGAAATCAATGGCTTGTTCTGCTAACTGGGAATTGACAGCTAAACACTACACATATAACCATGACTTAAACCTAACATGACTGACCGCATACCACTCCTATCAAGTGATTTAAATCATGAATAAATATTTGAAATGTAATTTAAAACAAGAACACGTGTCTTGACACAAAGTAGATGTGCTTTTTCTTTTATTTATTTTTTTAAACATGGGAAGTTACTAGAATTGCCAATAGAATCAGATTAAAGAAAAATAAACACAAAATAGAATTAAACAGACTATCTGAAAAAGGCTAAAACAGATGCTACCAAAATTCTTAGTAGCGTTAAATAGTTTTTTGAACCTAAAAACAAAAAATTTAAAATAGACTCGTGACTTAGCAAAGAGTTGTGCTAACATTGGCTCCACAGGGGATAGATCTCCCCCTGTGAGGCTCTAAGAGTATTTGGTAGTTTCAGTTTCTTTTCATTGGGCTTTGGAGTCTTATTATGAAACACACCGATATTTACAGTGAACTTAGGCCACCAACAACCTTAATAAAATAATTCATTGAGAAATCACCCATTGAATGGGCCTCCAAACAACTCTGTCCCATCAATATTTTGCAAGTCAAAAGTATTGTTCTGTAGAATATTAGAGATTATGAAAGGACCAAGCCATAAAGCATCAAATTTGGAATGCTTTGGGCCTTGATGTTGTGCATCCCATTTCAACACCATATCTCCAGTATAAAAATCTTCTTTTTTAGTTCCTCTTTCAAAAACTTGTTTTACAGCTCACTGATATTTTCTTACCAAATCGTATTGTTGTTCTCGCTTTTGCTGCACTTCTCTAATATGATAAATTCTCCTGGTCATGTTATTTGGATCAGCTTCATGATCTTACAGAAATTTAGCTATAGGAATGGCCAATTGGACTGGAAAAACTACGTCAGTTCCATAAACCATTTGAAAAGGTGATGTATTAGTTGATTTTTTTATTTTCACCCTGTCAGTCCATAAAGAAAACTCCAGTTTCGAATCCCATGCTTTCTTGTTTTGTTCCAATACCTTGGTGATGATTCTTACCAAAATTTTGTTAGATGATGAAACTAAACCATTCCCTTGTGGATAGTAAGATGTAGAGTGAGTGAGCTGGATGCCATAATTTTCACATACATTTACCAATGGAGTAGCTTTAAAATCAGTTGCATTATCTATTACTAACGTTGATGGAAATCCAATTTTGGTTATGATTCCCTCTAGAAAATTGATGATAGCTTTATGAATAGCATTCCTGGTAGGTATTGCTTCAATCCATTTGGTGAAGTAATCAGTTGCAACAAGAATCAAATGATGTTGTCCACCTGAAGATGTATGAATTTTTCGAATGAAATATAAGCCCCAATTGCTGAAAAGATGTAGAAACTACTATGGGCTTGAGAGACAAAGACTTCAAATGTTTCTTACTGGTGAACTTTTGACATTTTTCAGATGCTCTCACCTTAGCACATACATCAAAAAATAAGCTAGGCCAAAAATAGCCAGCTCTTATTATTTTGTATGCAGCAGTTCTCCAATAGTGATGACCTCGACACACACTACTATGCATATCAAACATAACTTTCTTAGACTCATATGGGTCAATGCATCTCAAAAAAAATCCTGTAGGATCTTTCCAATATAAACAATTATATTTGATGCAAAAATTAACAGTTTTCAGCTTCAAAAATATCACTCTCCTTTTATCAAAATTTGGTGGAGGTTTAAAATGTTGCAGAAAATAAATGATATCTTTATACTAGCTGCACTCATAAAGCTTTACATCCACTGCCTGCTATCAATAGGTTTTGAAGTTTTCTCATGTATATTTTCATCCATCAAGTTCAAGCCCCAAACTTTACAATTTTCTTTAACTAGTAGTTTGGCTAATCCTTGACCTTTTATTAGTTTAGTACACTTTATCTCTAAATCAAACTCAAGAACTTTAGTCACCCACTTACCTCTTTTTCCATCAATATCAGATTGAACTAATATCTCTATAACTACAAATGAAGGTACATAAGAAATAACTTGAGCATACAAAACATAAAATCTAAAATCTTTCAGAGCTTTCACTAATGCATAGTAATGCTTTTCCAACATTTCGTACTTCAATTCTGCATTTCCAAGAGCTCTGTTGAAAAATGTTATGGGGGCTTCCTTATTTTCTGAATTTGTTTGCAATAAAATAATGACAATAGTATCTTCAGATACAAATGATAAAATCAAGAAAGACTTTGGGTATTCGGGGCTTACTGACTAAGGCGCTTGAATGATAGCTTTTTTGATCAGCTCAAATGAATTTCTGGCTTCAAATATCCACTTGAATTCTTTATCCTTCTTCAACATTCAAGTAATATGCTTTACCACTTCGGAAAATTTTGGAATGAACCTTCAAAAGAAATTGTTCTTACCAAGGAAAGATTGAATCTCTTTCTTGGATCTTGGAAGTGTTAAATCCTGAATTGCAATCACTCTTTTTGGGATAAATTTTCACTCCTTCTTTAGAGACTATGTTACCCAACATCTTACCTTCTTTGAGAGAAAAATGAGATTTATTTGGATTCAATGATATAAAATATTTTCTACATTTAAAAAATACTTGTCTTAAGTGATAAAGTTGTTCTTGATCTGAAGCTGAAAAAAGTAATATCAATTAGTAGAAACTCTTTCGGTAATAATCACATGCACAAGAATGTGGTCGATGCGTTTCGAACCAACCAGTGTGGTTCATCATCAGGACTATGTGAGAGATCAGATCCAGACATTAAGTATAAATAGATGTAGAAATGGCTCAACTAGACATTGGGATAACGACTAGTTTGACTTTTTAAAAAGTAAATATTCCATTATTTATTTAATTTAATTAATTTTTATTTATTTATTTATTTATTATTATTTTATTTATTTATAAATTCTTTAATATATTTATACAACTAATTAACCAATTAATTAATATAATGGTAAATAATTTAACAAATTGTGGTGTATATATGTATATTTTCCTTATTAATTATATAATAATCAATTATTAACTATTAAAAATAAAATTAATTATTATTCATATAAATTAATAATAACAAACTACCTCTCAAATAATCAAACACTGAGTTTAAAAAATAAATAAATAAAAATAAATAATAATTATTAAGCATAATAATAATTTTAAAAATATAAGTAAATAAATAAATAAGGCTTTTGATGTTATTAATCGCATTACTGATCGTGACACGGCCCATTTAGTAGAACTTTGCTTAACCTCCACTTTCTTCAGTTTTGAAGGTGAATTTTATGAGCAAACTTGTGGCGTTGCCATGGGTTCTCCCCTTTCCCCGATAGTTGCGAATCTGTTTATGGAGGACTTTGAATCTAGGGCTCTCTCATCAACCCTTTTCCAGCCTAAGTTATGGAAAAGGTTTGTTGATGATACTTGTGTTGTCTAGCCTCATGGCAAGGATAAATTAGATCAATTTTTCATTCATCTTAATAGCCAATCGCGTTCCATAAAATTCACCATGGAACATGAGGTGGATGGTAGCCTTCCTTTCCTTGATGTCCTTATCTCTAGAAAAGATGATGGTTCTTTTTCCCATCAATTTTTTCGTAAGAAAACTCATACTGAGCAATATCTTCATGCTAGCTCTCACCATTTCCCTGCTCAAAAATTAGGCGTCCTTAGCACCTTAGCCACTAGGGCGCTGAGAATCTCTGATGAGTCTCACCTTGAAGGGGAAAAGACCCATTTGTTGAATGTCTTTTGTAATAATGGTTATAGTATGTCATAGGGCTTCAAAGCTTTCCTTAAAGCAGAAAAAGGTCCTTCTGTTAAAAATAAAAATAAAAAAGAGCCTAGTGAATGGTGTGGCAGTGTCAGCCTTCCGTTCATCCAGGGTACCACGGACAAGATTGCTAAGATCCTTAAAAATCATAAGGTATCCTCTTATTTCAAGCCCCTTAATACAATTCGTAGTTCTCTAAAATCGGTTAAAGATCCGATTGACCCCAGAGATGGAAAAGATGTCTACATCATTCCTTGTTCCTGTGGGACTCCTTACATTGGTAAGACTCGTCGATCGATTAATCAAAGGATTTGTGAGCATGCTGCTGATATCAAGCATAGAAGATCTCGCTCGTCCACCTTAGCTAAGCATGTAGAAAAGGCTAATCATCATGTCTGCATAGAAGAAGCTAAGGTAATTGCTAGAATCGACCATTTTCATCATCGTAAGTTGAGAGAGGCCCTTGAAATTGAATACAGGCCCGTTAATCTCAATAGAGATGACGGTTGGAATATCAGCAAGTGCTGGATTCCTGCCTTATTTTCTTGACCTTTTTTTTTTTTAATTTATTTATTTATTATTATTATTATTATTTATTTATTTATTTTTATTTTTATTTTTATTTTTTATTTTTATTTTTAATTTTATTTATTTATTTATGTATTTTTATTTTTGATATTTATTTTTATTTATTTATTTATTTATTTATTTATATTTTTATTATTTATTATTTATTATTTTATTTTATTTTATTTTATTTTATTTATTTATTTTTATTTATTTGTTTTTTTTGTTTTAGCTTTTATTTATTTTTATGGATTATATTTTTATTTTTGTCCTGATTTATTTATTGTTTATTATTTTTATTTTTATTTTTAAAATTATTATTATGCTTAATAATTATTATTTATTTTTATTTATTTATTTTTTAAACTCAGTGTTTGATTATTTGATAGGTTGTTTGTTATTATTAAATTATATGAATAATAATTAATTTTATATTTAATAGTTAATAATTGATTATTATATAATTAATAAGGAAAATATACATATATACACCACAATTTGTTAAATTATTTACCATTATATTAATTAATTGGTTAATTAGTTGTATAAATATATTAAAGAATTTATAAATAAATAAAATAATAATAAATAAATAAATAAAAATTAATTAAATTAAATAAATAATGGAATATTTTCTTTTTTTAAAGTCAAACTAGTCGTTATCCTAACGGCGAGTTGAGCCATTTCTACATATATTTATACTTAATGTCTGGATCTGATTTCTCACATAGTCCTGATGATGAACCACACTAGTTGGTTCGAAACGCGTCGACCACGTTCTTGTGCATGTGATTATTACCGAAAGAGTTTCTACTAACTTATATGATGGATCACAGAAGTTTAGATTCCAAAAAAGTAATATCATCTAAATAGATGACCAAGAATTTATCATTTTCTCCAATGAATGCAAAGTCCATAGAACGTTGAAAAGTAGCTCCAACATTCATAAGCCCAAATTTTATCTTTGCATATATGAATGGTCCCCAAGGAGTAGTGGATTTTCTCTTCTCTCAGTCTTCTGGACAAAAAAAACTTGGTTGTACCTGGAGAACCCATCCAACATGGAAATCTATATGACCTGGTTATCTTTTGAAGAATATGCTCCATCTTTGGAAATGGATAATTATCTTTCTTGGAGCATTTGTTAAGATTCCTAAAATATACACATAGTCCAACTTCACCACTCTTATTTCTTACTGGAACTAGATTAGCAACCCAATCTGAGTATCTCAATGGAATGATGATTTTAGCATCCAAAAGTTTCATCACTTCCTTCTCCATGACTGGTAATAATAGTGGATTCATTTGTCTTCATTTCTGTCAGAAAGGCTTAGTACCATCCTTCAATGGTATTCTATGCTTAATTATGGTTGTATCACATGTATTAAGATCCTCATATTTCCAGGAAAAAACATTAACAAATTCACAAAATGGTTTGTGATATTTGGACTTTCTTTCTTCTGATAAAGTGTTTGACAACTTAACATACCTCGGTTCTTTTTATGTGACCAAATTGAAATCTTCCAATCTTATTATGTTTCAGCTAATTGTGGTTTGAGTGAAACATCATTGTGATCAAAGAGCTTCTCAGGTGGGATTAACTCCTTGGGAATTTGGTTGGTAAACAGATGTATGATAGGCTAATCAGAAATCTGTTTTGGTAGATTTTTGGTGTCCTAATAATCAACATTATCCTTACTAAAATATTCAACCTAATCAATGTGTAGGACAACAAATTCTTCAACAGCTTCAATGAATCTTCTAATATCCTGATCATCCTCAAAAAAATTCTAATGCTTGAAATTATTAGGAATGCTAGGTTTGAACCTAACTTTCACTTCATATTTTAGCTTTATAGGTATTGGAATCTTGAATGAGCTTGCTGAAATAGAAAGTGAATCAGCCAAAATATTACTTTCTTCTGGAACAAAAGAAATGTTAAAGGCCACAAATGAGTCTTCTATAGTGCTCCATACTGCATTCTGGTAATCTCCGATTCTGGGATGCTTAGTTTGATAAACATTTCTGATTTGTTGAATAATAAGTTCAACATCTCAAAAAACATAAATTTTTGAAATATTCATGTCCTTTGATGTTTTTAAACCAATCAACAGAGCTTCATATTCAGCCACGTTATTAGTTGCTTCAAATTCAAGTTTGAAATAAAAAGTGGAGCTATCTTTCAAAGGGGAAATGAGAACTATTCCTGCACCAGCTCCTTCTTTAGAGCATGAACCATCAAAATAAAATTGCCACAACTGATAACCCTCATGACTAATCTTTTTTTAAGAAAGCTTTGAAATCTAAATTTTTTTTGCAAGCAGAGCAGAATTATCCATATGTAAAATTGTTGAACCAACATCAATTGTTCTAGCATAAATTGGATGATTAGTGCGGTATTTGTTGTCACTAATGATATATGCCAATTTGTTGGAAATAATGAGAGGGGGGGCGGGGTGAATCAATTTTCCTTTCAATTAGAGCATTAGTTAATCTTCAATTATTATCAGTGTTTGTACAATGATAGCAGCAAACAAGAGGAACACAAATGCACACAGTTTTTAAGGTGGAAACCCACTCCGGGACAAAAACTACCTAATGCTTTGCTAATAATTCTTTAATATTCAACTCCAATTGAAAATAAAGCTCCAACTTCCTAGAATCTAGAAAAGCATTCTTCTCCAGCTCCACTGGATGGACGCTCCAACGCCCGAGATTCTTCTGTAGTCAACTAAATGGATGCCCCAACACCCAATGAGCTACAACTCACCCTAGCACCACCCTACCACCCTATAGAAGAATAAAATAAGAATGGACTCCCGTACCAGGGAAAATGGTCCACAAAAAAAAAAAAACACCCTGCCGGGTAACCCTCAAGAATGAGTCTTGAAGGAAAGAGAAAGTGTCACTAAGACCACATGCTGAGCCACAAACAACCCTCAGCAGATGCAGTCCCTGTGAACTCCTACTGACTTTTCCTCTTCAACCCTTGGTAGATAGACACTAGTACAATTTGTACAATAATGTATTTATAATGACTAAGTACAATGATTGTATGCAGTGCTGCCCACTTGAAGACTTCATATGATGAACTTGTTGCTGTTGTTATGCACCTTGGTTGCTGCTCTTTTCATGCTACCCTCTTCTGCACCTTGCTTTGCTTTGCTGCTGTAGAAATTCTGGTCCTTTGCAACCCTTGACAACACATGATCTAGCTTTTTCTTGCCTTCTAGGAGCTCAATATTGAATCTGGTGTATATTTTTTATTTCATATCCTCAATATCTTATTTTTAGTCCTATAGTAGTCCTCTGAGTCATATTTCCAATGCCACAGGTCTGACCTAATTTGGTTTCTTCAAGAGAGAGTTATACCCAATCTCTCACAATGCCCTAATTATGGACTATTTCAGCAGAGCACACTTGTACTGCGTGCCACATGTCATTGTTTCTTCATTTGGCTCTGAAATTAATAGAGAAAAAAATACATAATATGAAATATCTACCATTTTTTATGGAATTCCAATCCGATACTTAGAGAGAGAATTATGACGAATTTACTAAGGTCACTTCTTTCAGATGAATTTCAGGAGTCTGCAAAAACCCTGACTTCCACAGATCATATCTCCAAAAATATTGTCCACCTTGATCTAAAATTTTTACAGCACCTTTCTCAGGATTTCTGCTTCGCCTCATAAAATTTTCAGCTTCTGAGCCTTTGTAGAAAAAAATTTAGAGCAAAAATTCCACAATGACCTGTTTCAGATGGCGAACTCCCTTTCCTAAGGAGGAAATAAAGATCACAATTTATATAAATTCTTAGGTTGAGAGGGGCTTAAACAAGTGAACGTGGGAGGGATTTTAAAAGCTTAAAAAATATTAATTATGACTTTTCAATGACCCATGCCCCAACCCCATGGGGTTTTAGCCCACTAACTGGGGGTACAAACTTCAAACATGAATATCTCTCAAACCATGAAGAATTACATGGCGTGCCATATATCAACAGAAACATCTCGAAAAGTAGAAGCCATCAAAAGAATTATTGACCCAGAATATATTAATTTGGTAGGTCAAAATTCCCATGCAATATTGGGTTATCCCTTGGTGCTGCTTGGGTTGACATCAATGACAACCATTGATCAACACAATTGAGCTTCTCCATAAGTTCTTTTTTTTTCTCCTCCAAAAATAGGGATAGTAGCATATGTAAAATCCATTTGAAAAGTTCCTCCCAACCTTCTAATCCATGACCTAGATAGTAACATGCCAAATCTAGGAGTAATGTCAGCTACAACAATATTTATCACCATCCCTCTCATAGGTAACTGAAAGAGGCTTACTACAAGGTATTTGATGACACCAAGGCATTTAAATTTTAGGGAATCAAAAGAGTAGAGATCTTGGTACTCTCTAGTTACATCAAGACCTAGTTCATCCATGACTACCTATTGTATATTCTACAACACGACCCAATATTTTGGGCATATTCAAAATTTTGGGTCCCCCCTGTTTGCTTAGCTCATTGAAGTGTCGATCCGATCTACATTTGGTTGATATACGCATGACCTTTTCTTACCAAGCCCTATCATTGTGCCCATTCGTATGGTGCACACTGTGCCCACTTGGCTTGCTGTCTCATAATTTCTCTAGGGTTTGGGGGCTTTCTACTTCATAGATCATTGAGAGTTCCTCCATGTATTCCAATCTGGGTCAACCATAGTATTCATGACCAATTAGTGGGGGCACTGAGCCCGGATAGATAAAGCTTCAATTTGGCTCGCATAATGCTCACCATGGTAGGGTTTGGTAGAAACCCTAATTTGTCAAGGGAGTGATCCCATTCTTGTTTTACCTAATCCACATCCCCTGAGGGCACATCCTAATTGGAATTCCATGGCATTGTAATAAATCATCAAATATCGTTTACCCTCAATTTCAATATTGATTTACCCTATCCCAACCTGTGCATTATGGTTTCTAGGGCTTTAGTGGTGCACTAGAAGTTCTACGTACCTGCAAGTCCCTTTTCTCTGGCATATGAATTAAAACGAAGTGGAGACATATTGCATTGATGGCTATGTCAAATATTTAACTTCATTATGGTATGGAAGAAGTTTGCTCTCCTTTGCACCTATAAGAACCTAAATCATTATGATCAAGAATCTAACCATGCCTTGAATTAACCTTCGTGATTAGGACTTTTGGCTTGGACTCTTAAGAGAGAGAATTTTATAGCATTTCATCTACATTCTGGAAATCAATACAAAGGAGTGTTTTGGATCTCACTATTGGATTTGATGGAGCCTTTTGTGTATTGACGCTATGAATATAGTCCTTTTCAATGAACGGTGTTTTCTTTAATTGATTGGTTTACATTTCTGTTTATGCGTTGTTTATGTATTTGAACTCCCTTTGATATGTGGATGATGTGTGATTGTTTAATTTAGGGATATGTTGATGACCTCATTTCTTGATGTATACATAACTCTCTACTGAAATTTGCTTAGATGATTTAGAGACACTTGATCATAGTGAATTTTTTCTCTTACATTTAAGTGGATCTTCGTACTAGTATGAGCTTAGTTAAGTTTTGATAAAAACACTCCCCTTAAGTTCCATGCTTTAAATTCTACTTTTCTATTCATAGTATTTTTTTCACAGGGTATTCATCGATCATCGACTTTGTTTTCATTCAACAGCCTTACAATCCCATAAATGCGAGTCTCCTCTTCATCCGAGAAAAGGTATATCTCTTACCAATATGACGACAACCAGGCCCATATACTTGATGGGATCCCTACAACAAATGGTGTAGATTCTAGTTGGGATTTTGTATTGGGGAGATCGCTTTTACTGTTGGCAAGCCATTTTTACCTATTAACAAAATTGGTGCTAGAAGGTGGACCAGATGAAAAGTTGAGCCCTTGGAGCCTACAGTTAGTCTCATATCTGTAAATGGATCATACCCAAGTTATTCTCCTGAAGATTTTATCAGACTTATCTATTTTTCGATGCTCATTCCCTGATGAACCTCTATATCACTTGTCTCAGTTAAAGTTCGATGGCGAGAATGTAATTTCCATGACCGAGAACCTTTCTAATTTTCTTGAGTTTTGAGGATATTACGAAATTGATGATGAGGAGCTTGTTTGTGTGCTCTTATCCCTCATTCTTGAAGGCCAAATCAAAATATGGTACCACACATTGCCAAAAACTTCCATCCATTCGTTCGAGCAACTCGTCGATGAATTTGAACAAGATTTTCACAGGCACGATTTTCAAAATGTATTAATAAGGGTAAATGAGATCAGAATGAAGCCTCAAGAATCTATAGAGGAGTTTGTTATTATATTTTTCCATCCTTGTTTCTAGTTCCCTAAAATAGATGTCGATTGGGCATATTTAATTGAACATTTTCAACAAGTGGTTTTAATTTCTCTACAACACCTTCCATATGTAAGAAATCCTAATTCTGATGTCTGTCATGATAATACTCACGCTACTAATTATCTAGATTCTACCCCTAATATTTCCTTTCCCATATCGTCGAGTCTAGATAGAATTCAAGCCTCTAAGGAGGTAAATACTATTTGTGACATTTCTCATCCTCCTCCTGATTTTATACCTAATGGAGTTTTGGTCACAAATATTTTAAGGAATTAAACATGCTTACAAGAAAAAGAAACATGTTGTATCACCCCCAAATATTTCATACACCCTGACAAATCAAGATTCGAAAATCAAGTTGATTCAACAACTCTCCTTGTTACTGAAACCACTCTTGAGTCCGTTGAACATATGCCTAGGTCATGTCCTGATTCGCATGCACTTCTCAGCAATAACTATGGTGTCCCGGATTATTTTGATTGTCCTATCAAGCTCCCAGACTGTGATGTGCATCCAATCTCATTGTCTCCTATGAATGACATTTATGTGCGAGGTGAAAGTCCTTGTATAATTGGTACTCCCTCATTCGAAAAATTTCATCCATTATTACCTTATTCATTTTTTGAGTCTGCCACACCAACATTTTCTACAAATAATTCAGAAGTGTCTCCTGTTGGGGTTGACAACAGTGATGAGCACAAGAGGGGTGTTTCCCAATCGCACTAGGAGAATGATGAATATCTTATTTCTAGTCTCTTCCACCTTCACCCCTTAGTCAGTCACGAAAGAGACCCTACATCTTGGAAATATTAGGATGTATCTCTCACCAGTTCATCGTCTTGTTTAATCCAAGGAGAGCCTAATGTACAAAATACCCAACCTAATCAAATTGGTGGCTAAAATTATTGCAATTTCTCTAAAAATATATTAAATCACGCCTCTTGTGAATTTCATTCATATCTATCTATTGATCCTATGAAGCCACCTAAATTCGATGGTTCACCTTTCGAATATTCAGGGACTCATTAGGAAGTTGAGGCACTTTAGCTTTTGCTGATGGTTATGTCAATTTCTCACGATCCTCATGAAACTCACAATCCAAGTCAAATTAGGGTTTCCATGCACCATACTCCTCTCAACATGACTGTGCCAGATGTCGGCTTATCTTGGAAATCCTCTGATTCGAGTCATGTTTCTTTGATAGCATATTTTTGTTCCCCAACATCTGATATGAATCAACATGTATACCATAATTTTTTCACTAGAGGGAGGACACTGACCATTTTCTAAAATATTTTTGACTGTTTCCAAGCCTGTATAGATTGTAGTTAGGTACAAACAAATGATGTGTTACAATCCAATCACCCTACCTCTCGATTGCCTAAGAATATTATGGTAAATTCATCTCATCCTTAGGAATATAAAGAATCTGATCCATTAAAATATTAATCTATCAGTTTGTGAGCATCTCACCAATTTAGTAATACACTCGTTAACAGTTGCCCAACTGCTAGAAATAATGACTACATGCATCTGCCAGTCTATCTCACGAAACCAACGAAGTTTGATAGCTCCCCGTTTAAAGATTCATAGTTTTTCCAAGGTGGTGAGGCACTTCAGCTCCTGCTGACACTTACGTTAGGTCCTCACATCCTCTAAAAATCCCATAGCCAACTTCAAACTAGGGTTTCTGAAATTAGGGTTTCAACACTTAAATTCTCTCGCATCTAAATTTCATTGGGCAAATACTTATTTTCTTCATGTCATCAAATTGATCATCCTCAACATCATGATGAGGTTGTCGGTTAGTTTTAGGGATCCTATGTGTCAAATGTGTTTGCAATTAGGCAGTGTCTTACCTCATTCTCGTTGAATTTAGGGTTATGCATGAATGCGAATACAAATTATTTTAGGTTGCGAGCACATCTTCCAGTTTTTCGGGATGAGATTGCAGTTCAGCTTGAATAATCTCTTTGGGCACATTCTCTGGTAATTTTCCATGACCTTCTTCTTGTTACGCATGTTTTACAGGTAATTTTTGTTGTTGGTGCACAATTTCTTATGCTGGTTCTGATTGCGGACATATTTTTTCTTGTAGGCCGGGAACTAATGCCATGGTTGCACTGGAAATCTAATTTCACATAACATGACCTCCTCTCTGGTTAAATTAGGGTTTTAGGTTTAGGCTAGCTAGCATTTTTTAATAAAATTTTATTGGTTGAAGTTGTTAATTAGGGTTTATTTTCTAGGGTTTGCATCATGGTTTAAAATTATGTTTGCTGTATTTTCTTTATGGTAACTAGTTTTATGCATTTTAACTTTCCATTATTTTCACTCATGCTCTTGCATTTTCTCATTGCAACATGGCATTCATATAGTCACTTCATGCACTTTGCCTTGGTCTTCACCTAAAATTAGTTGACTTCTCTTGCACATAGCATCCCATTACATCATAAGCCTCGTCTGTTGCACCACGCCGCACATTTTTCTTCTTGCATAATATTTACTAGTCGTTGACCTAGCCTGGCATTTTGTCTGTATTACATGCCTGGAGAGATAAAGATTTAGTTTGGATCGCATAATGCTGACCGTTCTAGGATCTGGTAGAAACCCTAATTTGTCAAGAGAGTGATCCCATTCCCGTTTTACCTAATCCACATCCCCTAAGGGCACATCCGAAATTTCATGAAATCGTAATAAATCATCAAATATCGTTTTCCCTCAAGTTTGAGATTGGTTTCCACTATCTCAACATGTGCATTAGGCTTTCTAAGGCTTTAATGGTGCATTAGAAGTTATACACACCTACAAGCCCCTTTTCTCTGGCATATGCATTAAAACGAAGTGGATACATCTTGTGTTGATGGTTACGTCAAATCTTGAACTTCATTACGATATGGAAGAAGTTAGCTCTCCTCTGCACCTGTAAACCCCTAAATCATTATGATCAAGAATCTAACCATATCTCGAATTAACCTTCATGATCTATGACTTTTGGCTTGGACTCTTGAGAGATAGAATTGTATACCATTAAATGTACGTTCCAAAAATGAATAGAAAGGAGTGTTTTGGATCTCACTATTGGATATGACGGATGCTTTTGTGTATTGACGCTATGAATATAGTCCTTTTCAATGAACAATGTTTTTTTTAACTGATTGGTGTACATTTCTATTGATGGATTGTTTATGTATTTGAACTCCCTTCGTTATGTGGATGATGTGTGATTATTTAATATAGGGATATTTTTATGACCTGTTTTCTTGATGTATACCCAAATCTCTACTAAAATATGCTTAGATGCTTTAGAGACACTTGATCATAGTGAATTGCTTCTATTATGTTTAAGTGAATGTTCGTACTAGTATGAGATTAGTGAATTTTTTCTAACAATAGTTCCCTTAAGTTCCATGCTTTAAATTGCGCTTTTCTATTCATC
Organism: Pinus albicaulis; assembly: GCA_034641835.2. Lineage (NCBI taxonomy): Eukaryota > Viridiplantae > Streptophyta > Pinopsida > Pinales > Pinaceae > Pinus > Pinus albicaulis. The sequence continues at coordinate 790,064,910 of CM076569.1, forward strand.
GTATTTTGTTTGACAGGGTATTCATCGATCATCAACTTTTTTTTCGTTCAACAACCATACACTCCCATAACTGCAATTCTTCTCTTTGTCTGAGAAAAGGAATATCTATTACCGATATTATGGCAACCGGGCCCATATACAGGATGGGATCCCTACAAAAAACTATGTATATTCTAGTTGGGATTTTATACCGAGGAGATGTCGTTTACTATTGGCGAGCTATTTTTACCCGTCAACACTACCTTAGGCATTAAATTATGTGATGCTCCAGAATCCATTAGGAAATTATGCAATATTTTATCATGAATATTCAGAGATAAATAGAAGGTATGGGTAGAGTCATATCTATCTTCTACCAATGGACCTAAAATAATAGTGGTCTTGTCATCTTGAAGGTTAACAAAATAATAGGCTACTTCAGTAGGTGGAGGCTGAAGATATTTCATAAAAGTCTCTTTAAAACCATCATTATTCATGAGTTCAACAAGAGGAACATGAATCTTTATCTTTTGTATCTCATTCTCAAAATTGAAAATAGGCGGCAATTTGTGAGAAATTTTTACCTCAAGTGAAGGAGGGATAACTGCTACCGAAATTTTTGGTCTTCTTGGTTCAGCCACTTTCTTTTCTGCTGGAATTTTAACTGGATCCTTATTCTTTTCTGATTGTGCAACAGGCTTGGAATTATCATCAATATTCTTTGATCTGAGATTGTATCTACTTTTATGATCAGCTGTGATCATAGAATGATTATAACTCTCTTCATTATTCTAATTATATGACATGAAATCTTCATACTCTACTCGTGTAAGATTAATCATCCCTTATTTATCTCTTAGAAAATTGATATCAACACTTTTCTCTAACGTTTCAGATTCCTCTTCATCTTCAAATATAGCATTCTGCAAAGGGGGCTATACTTTTTTATCATCAACATCTCTTCTTTCTTGTTGCAAAATTTGAGGAACATTAGGTATTCTAAACAACTGCCTATTAGGCTGATCAAATGAAACATTTCTAGTAGTAGCTTGTCTTGTTTCCATATTGAGCTTGGACATCTCAGTGGTCAATTAATTTACCATCTGGGTGAGTTCATCTAGATTAGGATATATGTCTGAAGTTTCTGAAGATGAAACTTCATCTTTTTGCTTTCCTTTTTCTCTGCCATTCCCTCCTCTTAGCCTATCAGCTTCTAACACATTAGATTATACCTCTAGTGCATTGTCCTACATTTCTGTTAGTTTTGTATATCTTCTTTCTCTCAATAATAAACAAAAATCAAGATCAAAGGCACCAACATAAGTGAGTTTTTTTGAATCTTCAGTACGCTTGATTTCAGTAGGTATTTTGATATACATATTATTGAATCTCTTAGACAAATCAGAAATGGATTCTCCTAATTTTATTTTTATTGCACAAAATTCAGTGATATAATACAGAAAATCTTTCTTACTACCACATTTCCTAAAAAATGTATCATCTAGGGTTTCACTTCTAGTGATGCTACCAGCTGTCAAATATTTGAACCATTTCCTTACATCACCCTCAAGGCTCTGAACAAAAAATCTCATCCAAAATTCTTGATGCTCAATATTTAGATTGTTAGCATAGGCATAAAAATCAGTAAGGTGTTCTTCAACTGTTACCTCTCCCTCACCACTAAACTTAGGCATTTACTTGAGATAATTTCCTACAAGTAATGAATTCATAGGCCGAGGTAAAACCAAAGGGGTATACCTTGCAACAACAATTGCATCCATTCAGTTAGGGGGTGGGTTTGGACCAGCCATGGTGTGATTTGTTGGGATTTGTGGAACAAAAATTTGTGGATTGTGAAAAATAGATGAAGCACCAACTTGCGATGTAGAGACTATTTGTTGGCTGGGAAATAAGGGAGGTACAAGATTTCCTTTAAAGTTAGGGGATAGAGTTTGCAAGACTTATTTAGGGATAGTCTTTGAGAAAATAGTAGTAGAGGCAACAAAATTTATTTTACTGTTTTTTTTTTATTATCTTTTCAGGGTCAGGAACTGGGATTCTCAAAGAGGAATATGGGTTAGACCTCGTTCTAGTCCTTGTAGGAGCCAGAACTTCAAATATGGAGTCTCCAGGTGTAAAAGAAGACAAAAGAGACATCTAGAACTCTACACCTCAGAACCAGACTTATAACTTTGTCATTCACCCAAGGATAAACTTCAATTTTCCTCCCCGGAAACACTGCCAAATATGTTAGCACAAGGAGTCACTCCTTGATTGCAAAGGAGTAAGGCTTACACATCATAGTTCATTTCAAATTTAAAGGTTTTGAGTGGTGGGATGGCTTCTAAAAGAGTTTGAAATTATTTTTTAATATTTAATACTTTCATGCATTTGGAAATCTACGGCAAGTATAAATTGTATAAGTAAATTGGTAGTATAGGAACTAGAGTGAAACAAATGAGAGGATATGGATAGTTGGTACTTACTCTAAGAAATATTCATATCGTAAATCAGTCACAGAGATATAATGATGGCTCTTTACACAAACTTTGTTTTATGTAAAGTAAACAACATTAAGAAAGTATAATAAATGCATAAATTATTTCACAAATCCTTTATGAAATATTCACTAACATGTTCTACAACATGTATATGATTTGCAGGAAATTGGAAAGCAGACAATTTTCTATTAGATCCTCTAACAGTTTCTTACTCACACCTTACTAGTTGTTGCAACTCATAAATTAGAACAAATTAAAAAAGAGAGAAACACACCATACATTAGATATTTCTTGAGTCACAAAATACTCTAGCATGAAGTACAAAAAGGATTTTCTTTATTTTATTAAGTATTCAAGTAGACCAACATCCAACCTATAAAAGGTATTTACAAATGGTATATATAGAAAGAGAGGCACCAACTCCATCTCTTCTAAAAAGAAGGAAACACTAGTCCTAACATTACATAGGTGTCATAGGACATTAAAGCTATATCCCATCGAAATCTAACTTGAAGGAAAGATGTACATGAAAGAAGAGAAGAGAATTTGAGTTGAACTGCTCAGTATGCTGACATGGTGCCCTTTTTTCTGCTGATTTGTCTCCTCATGACTTTGGTTCCTAAATAACCATGTGTCTTCATTAAATATGACCCTCAACAACTTCATAACCACTTATCAACTTGTTATATTCATTTAGTTATGAGCCATTATCTTTCCTAAACTTGATCAGAAATTTTACTAGCAGATGTCAAAAATCATTTAAAACTAGTGCTACCAGAAATTCTGGTAAAAACCTGTAACTCCGCGAAAACTATAACGCTACCGAAATTTCCGGTAGTGCTCTGTTTCTTTTTAATAAAATGCATAGAAAAAACTGAAAAATATTTGCAGAGTTATACACTTTGAAATTTGAATTGTTGTTCAAAATTTCACTTAGTAAGCAAAAAGGTGTTTTATCAGAAAACCTTTTTACTTTTCTTCAATATGTGTTGCAGCTTCAGTAAGCTTGTCCAAGTCGGATTTGTTTTCAACAACTAATCTTGAACTTGTGGTTCTTGTGGCTGTTTTTTGACAATGGCATTTTCCCCCTTTGAACCCTTTTGGATCTTTATTCTTTCTAAGGGTTTTGTTTTTTGTTCTGTAGGTTTTTTTTTATTATTATATTTCTTCTTGGACTCATTAGTCTGTATTCCTTCATATTTTCCTTCCACATCGATGACCTCTGTCAACAGACTTGGATTTTGTAGAGCCTTTGACTTGAGCCTAAACTTGTTTTTGTCTCTAGTATGTATTTTCCTGGCACCAACAACAGCTTTGGTCTCCTCTTTCTTTCTCTTGCTACTTATTTTATACCCTACATCTTTGAGGAGATATTCATGAGACTTAGTGGGTTGATACTCTTTCTATATTTTCTGTTGAATGTTTACTTCCAGAATCTCCGGTAGTACCTATGCTTTAGATTTTTCTGTAGTTGCAGATCTTCCTCTTCGAGCTTTGGTATAAATATGAGGAAAAGGAGAAATGGGAGGCACCATTTTTATGGATTTAGGTTTATTTATTAATGAGCTCCCTCCTTTATCCAACTTCCTCTCAACCTTGACTGACGTAATCTTTTATTTTCTTCTCTTGGTCTTATGGATATTCTCCTTCTTAGTCTTTCTCTTTGTTATTTTTGCAAGCCGAGGGTGTTGTTGTGAGGCTGGAGATAGTTGAGTTGGAGGTGTAGGTGCTAGTTGGCTTGCCCTGTAAAATAAGAAATGGTCCCATGATTGATTTATTTTCCTTAGTTCTTCCTCAACTAACACTTTAATGAGATATTGATGATATAAGTTGTATTATGAACCAATAGTGGGAGTTTGAATCCTGGCTAACATCTTTGTCATGATATTCAACAAAAATAATGGAAAATTGAGAGTCTTCATAGCTGCAACATGAAATAGAAATATCATATGATAAAGAAACACAACAGTATACCTCCTCTAACAAGTGAGGTAAATTTCGATGAGCTTAATAGCTTCAGCCTATTCATTTTTGAGGTAGGTACCCGGAAATTCCTTGGCCCAGTTGGGATCTTCATGTCCATATTTAAGAAAACTGTTGAGGTCTCCTCCAGTGATGACTTGGCCCTTAAACCACCATTATCCTTCCTATGGAAGGTTGAATGCCTCAAAAATTGAATCTGATGATACTTGAAATTTAAAGTCATAGATGGTTACTTCCTGCCCATTGAAAGAATGTGAAAAATCCTAAGCTACTCCTAATTGAGAGCTTCCCAGTATTAAGACTAGAGAATACCACCTTTCTTGAACAAGCAATCTTCTCACATTCAAATTTGCATCAACTAGATCAAATCCTTGAGGTTCAATTCATTTTAGCTTTCCTCCTTTCTCAGTCATCTTCAGTAATAAATAAGTTTGTCTATTGAAATCTGATAGGTGGAAAGACTAGAGGAGCTCACCTAACAGGTGTTTCTGTGTCTTCTATGAGATAGTGTCTAAAATATAAGACTCCTTTCTCAAGTTGCTCACTGGAATATCTCATTCACCTACATTTAAACTCAACACTAATAATCTTCCTTCCTTTTCGATGGTTCAAAACAAATACGTTGGTTCACCTTCCCATGCAAGATATTTTTCATTATTGTAAGTATCTTGGACCGTAGAATACACCCTATGGTAGTCATGATGAACTTAATTTGGCTGTGTAATTTCAGATGGTATGCTACAAGTGGCCGGAGATGAGAGGAGTTGTAATTGGCAGTCACCTCGAGTGTATTTTGATTATTGTCCTAAATTTCTAGTAGCGTCTATGTGTGACAAACCAAATGGTCATTGCATTAAGACTACATATCCAAAATATTTTCCAATCGAAAATCACATACTTTAACATGAAGCTAAACCAACTCATCTGGAAGACAGGATGGAATCAACGGCTAGTTGTGTTAACTACAGATTGACACCTAGACACTACACATATAACCACGACTTAATGTTAACATGACTAACCACATACCACTCCTATCATGTGATTTAAATCGTGAATAAATATTTTAAAGGTATTTTAAAATAGGAACACATGGCTTGAAACAAGCAGGATGCAATTTTTCTTTTATTTTTTTTTTAAACAGAGGAAGTTACTGGAATCTCCAGTAGTATTGGATTAAAGAAAAACAGACACAAAATAGAATTAAACAGACTGTCTGAAAAAGGCTAAAACAAATGCTACCAGAAATTTTGGTAGCGTTATTTTTATTTTATTTCACAAAGTCTAATCCTAAAAACAAAAAAAATAAAATAGACTCATGAATTAGCAAATAATTGTGCTAACAGTTAGTCTCACATGCATGCCTTCTTAGATGCAAATATCGGAATCTAATTCCTAGATGCAGATACGAGTTAGCCTGAGAATACCATAATTTGATTTATAGATGCAGATACTACTTACTATGAGAATACCAATTATTGTTGTGTCTAAATGCGTTAAGCCTACGGGTAAAATGAGATTTGCATCAACCTAATAGTTAATTTTTAAAGAATATTTTTCTAAAGAAAATCACAAGATCAACTATGAGGTTGCATGCATCCCATGTGTTAATATTTCTATATTATATAGTTAAAAAAAAAATTGATAAAAATAGCATAACAATTGATCCATTATTTTGATTCTTGATAAATTCACATGATCTGTGCCATTTCTCGTTGATAAAACATATGAAAAATGTAGGGCTCAAAGGTTTTGTGTGTGTGACACATAGGCGAATAGAATTTAATTTATGGCTGGGAGATTGTATCATTTTTCTACATATTATGTTGATTCTAACATTGTATGCATAATGTTAACCAAAATCGTTTAGTGTTTATGGCCCACCTCTCTACGTGATATGAAACAAACTCGGTTGTGGTGAAACTATATCTAAGAAATAAAAAATTTCCTCGGCCTATTGATTAAAATAAATTCACTAAGCATCCAGGTTGTAAACATGTTTGGCCCTGATAACACCAAGTTAAAAGGAATTGCTTATTATACAATCAAGTATTTTTTTGGTGTGTTCTATGTGTATATGTCTAAGGTTACAACGTCTTTAAAATCACATAATATAGCTTTTCCAAATATTCATTGTATGTGTTCCTCCTTGGTGTAATATGCAACCAACTTGTGTTAAAATATGGTTAGTGTGGGATTCTGTTGGGAAAAAAACAAAATGAAACTCACCTAAGCACATGAGGTGGAATTTTAAGTTCATAAGACATCTTATGATTTTTTTAACAATAAACATATATGCATGCCTCATTTTGTTTTTTTATTCAAGTTTTGTGGCACATAGCATAAGGATGAGAAGGATTAGTCCCAATGTTGGTGGTTCAGGTCCACGCCATGTTTGCATGCAACCAACGTCTCCACTTCGTAGTAGAGGATGAATTGAGATAGGTAGATGTTAATGTATGAGGAAAGAAAAACGCTCGGTTATTTGTCTGTGCAGTTTGATATATAACAACATATTTAAAATTGAAATGCTCAGATTGATATTTTTTTGCCTTGGATTTCAAATTCTATATGTGCTATATTCATAGTGGTGCAACGGTTGTGCTTTTAAGGGCTCACCACGAAAGGAATTTCAAGAGATACACATTTTTCCGGGTATTGGAGATCCTTTCTTTATTTCTTTAAGGTAAGCTCCACATTGATTAATCAAAGGCACCTAGAAACATTGAGGACTCGCTCAAGCCCCCTTCATGATTAAATTGAGGGATATTGAAAATAGGAGATCCATGAATTCCTAGTACAATAACTCATACTAGGAAAATGCTTGGGCTCGTGCTCTGGAGTAAAAATATGTATGTGAAATTGGTTTTTTCAGGTGGTTTTCTCATGGCATAGAAACCACAAGGGCTCACCACGAAATACATGATATTAACATGGTTTTCCATGGTTTTCTCTGGAGGTTTTCTCACTGAAATGTTGAGATAACCATTTTTAAGCATAAATTAGTTGTTAAACGGTTAGTGCAACCCTTAGTGTAAACTGGTACAAGGGTTGGGTATTTGGTAATGAGAATATGCCTTGAATATCATACCACCAGAGAGTAACATGAAGCATAATGTACTACCCATTATTATGGAATTGGACTTGTATTTTTGTGGAAGATTATATGTTGAATACTGGCATTCTAGCCGATTTGTTCTTGTTTATATTTACCTTTAAAAGTACAAGATTAAGGTTAAGGTACCCATAACCGATATTATGTGATGGTGAAAAAATTATAAGCCATGATTTTGAACCTTATATGTAGATGGAAACATAGACTAGCGATGACTGCTATGAGTGGTCTCAAGTGGACGAGTTCGAAGATCGAGCCTAGATTCAGGCGGGTACGGGGATGCTAGATTGTTTGTAACTAAACATAAAATTTTTAATTTTATCAAGATATCGTGTTGGTTATAGCTCTAGGATTTTCTGAACTGCAATAACAAGAAATATGATAAAATTCCCATGAAAATTTTATCGTTCAAGATCAATACAACCATTAAATTTTCTTAAAATAATAAAACAACTTTCCTGGCACCTTTAACTCAACTTTAAGCATATATGGGTTTAAAATTTACTCGGTATCTCTATAGAGAAGTTGTTAACTAGGAAATATTTTTCTTTGAAAAAAATGATAGAGTTTCTTTGAGATTTTTTTAAAGAAAGACAACAAGAGTTTGTAGGAATATCATAACCCCTACACGATGACCAATTTTTTCTCAAGAAGATATGTGCTACGCCTACCCAAATGAATCTTCGTATGTTTTTTATATGCATGGTACAATTATTCATTCTCGCATTGGGCTTATCGTTCAATAAGAAAATGTTCAGGCTCGTATCCTGGTCATTACGAACGAACCAAGAAATCCATTTTAAAACAAATATGGTGAGTTGTAGAGAAAAATATGAGTTGAGGAAATCTTTTTGCATCACTTGTATCTTCCACTAGGATTTTTCTCACGAAATCATGGTTATCCCTGCCAGCAATTTCCCATTATTTCCTGACAGACTCACTACACGCAATGTCGATAACTACAAGTACCCAATGAGAGCAAAGGAATTAGTCGCAGTTCATCCCATCTATAATGCAGTATATCATGTATAAATTATATGGAGATATACATAGCCTACAACAATGTATGAGGTAGTAACAGTAGAGAAACACCAAGAGAGTTGTAAGAGAGTGGTCTAATATACTAGATACAACTACCCTTTATGTATTTAGTGTTGATGTTACCTATTTAATACCCTGAATGATATAAGGTTTATCTCAAGCCACAAGAATCTCAATATCAGAAGTAAGGGCATGAGAAGTAGCTTTCAGTTAAGAGAATCTATGTGTTATATCCTTACCTTTGCCAAACTAAGGGCTATAGAAGTAGGTTTTCAATTCAAAAGATAATTCTAGCTTTCTTGTCATCAAATTGGCTCATAAGTTAGAGCTCAATTATCTTAGGTAGTTCAAATGAAGAGATAGTTCTGTATCACTCATCTTTTCTTGATGGGTGGTCAAGAGATTCCAACACATGCAGAAGGTCATGTGGTGACAGTACATGCAGATAGCCATTGTTTTTTCTTAACAGGTGATCAAGCGGTGCCAGTGCATGCAGATATCCAAAGATAGCCATGTGGTGTGGCTCACACAACTAGCAACTTGAGTTTCTATGAAGGGTGGTCACCTCATTATTAACGCAGCCTTCATTGGAGAAATTTTCTGTCCTTCACTAGTGGGTCCACTACATACAGATCCCTCCTTGGTTACTTTTCCTCACTCATTCACATGCCATATTCAATGCCTTGAACTAATGCTAACATTAGTTTAGAAATTCAGAATGTGAAGGAAGCAAATGAAAATACGAAGGAAACAAATGAATATGACATATTTTTTTGGCATCCCTCCCTCGGGAAGAGGCCAAATAAGATGGCGAAAGATATTTCGCTCTGAAAAATATATAGCGATCCTAAAACTTTCATTATTCAACACCATAGCCAACTCAAACTAATATTATTTCCACCATTTTGATTACTATAGTCACAACCATGCCTATGGCAGGGACTAATAAGAGAGAACCTAAAATACCAAATAAAAGGAAAATTATAGAAATTTAAAATATGGAATGTCTACTCCATTTTTATTTGGATGTGAGTACAAAGTTTTGTGGATTAGGGCTTCCTCACAGATTTTTGTCGGCAATGGATTGACTAGGTGGAGGAATAAGCACTAACCATGAAGGTTACCTCATAGTTTTTTCTATGTTTAGGATTAGACATAATAAAGGACTCGAGCACAACAGAACATGAGAGTCTCGGGAGGAAAAGGATTTTGAATTTCTAAGGAAATTTTGTAGAGGGAAGTCCATGGCCCTTCTTGTGTACTTTTCGCGATGGATGTATTGAGTGCTGATACAGAGCACCAAAATGGTGGGAAGTGGATTGGCGTGGAAATTAATGGGAGAAGGGACAAGAAGACATATGCGTCATCTAGTGGAGGTTGTCCAAAAATAAAATTCAAACTTGTTACATGATGCAATAAATAAAATATTTATTCTAAGCTATTTTATTTCAATTATCCATTTTAAAAAGTATAATTAGGTTTTGTAACCCCATCAAGGGTTTATTATAACCATTATTAGTCAACATCAAATCCGTTGACGGTTAGACAACCTTAACCAAGCGATCCCAAATTATTGGCAAGCGTGACCACAAGTTCTACGAGGTTTAGGTTCATAAAAAAAAATTGGCTTCTTGTAGGAAAGAATAATTTGTTATTCTACCATATTTCATGGATTCCACTGATTCAAAATTTGTAGTAGATGAAAAAACACCGCCGATAAAGGGGGTAATGATGAGATTTCTAGTGAGGGACACTTAAATCAATTGCTTCATATTTCCAAGGAAATTGACCCACGAGGACTAGATTTACTCTATGTAACTACTTCTACTCAAATCCAGTAGGTTTGGCATCATGTTTAGGGATGGAATTTTTATAAATTTTCCATTCACTTCGACAAATTTCCCATGCCCTCCTTGTCAGATTCACAACCCAATCTTGACAAGAAGGACCATGTGTTTCCCATGCATTTCATTCCTCTGATTGAAGCTTCCAAACATCTCCAAGAGCCTTTCGATCATATGTTACAAAACCTATGCTTCACCAATTCAAATAGAATTGTAATCGTGCATGACCCATTTCTTGGGTGGGTTCAGATGGTGGCGACCAAATATCGAGACTGTTGGAGAATCTAATTCCAACCAACTGCTAGGTGTCGAAAACAATAGTCCAAGTGTTCCAATTCAGTTTTAGTTAGTCCACTTTAGTTGAGTTACACTCCAGTTATTTATCATTGATGTTTCCAATATAATCTTATTTAAGTAATTCGTAATAGTGAGAAGAGCAATCCTCTGCTCCACTTATTTTCCATTTTCAATTCTTGTCATGGTATCAGAGCTAGTTTGCATAAGACTCACGAGAAATAAACAATGTGAGCGCAAGGTTTTTGTGAAACCAACTCCAAAAATAGAAGAAAGGAGATATCAACGCCTTAGAAATAAGCCACTTCGAGGGGGCAACCTCCAATACATTACATGAATGAACAATTCTTGGATGATCCAAATTAAAAAACCTCCTTTCTATATATAGGAGTCCATGGGGCCACAATGTAATCTTAGGCGACCTAACAATAATAATTTAAGGGCGCAATAATAACAATATGGGGGTTACAAGGGTACAATAATAACAATAAGGGGGTTACACTAACAACAATAAGGGACTATACTAGTAATATAGGGACCTAACATGCCCCTCTCCTTCAAACAAAGTGTTGTCCTCAATGCTTGAGTAGCTCTGGGTGCTTCTGTATAAAATTCTCATCCTCCCATGTAGAATCTTCAGTGGGTAAGTTCTTCCACTTGATGAGATACTCTGAAATTGATCGATTCTGTAGCTATCGAGTTCTTGTTTCCATGACCGCTTCAGGTTCCAATATGATTTTTCCTTCCTCATCAAGTTCTGGCAATATTGTTTGAACTGGAAGATTTTCACCTATAACCTTCTTTAAGCATGAAATATGGAAAACTGGATGCACTCGTGAAGAAGCAGGAAGCTCCAATTTGTATGCCATAGTACCAATCTTTTGCAACACCTTGTAAGGACCATAGTACTTTGGCGATAATTTATTATCCTTCTTAGCTTGCTTGAGGGACATTTGTTTGTATGGTTGTAGCCGCAAAAATACCCAATCTCCTACATCAAAACTTCTCTCGCTGCGATGTTGATCTGCCTGTTGTTTCATTCGATTTTGTGCCAAATTCAGGTTATCCTTTAAGAGTTGGAGAACTTCTTGCCGATGCTCGACGTGATCTTCCACTGCTTGAACCTTCGAATTTTCCCTTAAAGATGATGTGATAGATGGTGGATGATATCCATAAAGTGCCATAAATGGGGTCATTTTTGCTGCAGTAAGGAAGGAAGTGTTATACCACCATTCAGCGAGAGGTAACCACTTGACCCATTGTGTTTGTTTATCAGATAAAAAACAACGAAGATATCCTTCCAAACATTTATTTACTATCTCACTTTGACCATCAGATTGAGGATGATAAGATGAGCTATGAGCTAATTGAGTACCCAAAAAAGAAAATAACTCCGTCTAAAACATTCCAGTAAAAATGGGATCTCTGTCACTCACAATAACCCTTAGGTTTCCATGTAGCTTTTGAATTATGTCCATAAATGTAGTAGCAACTATACTTGCTTTAAATGGATGAGATAATGCACAAAAGTGTGCATACTTGGTAAGTCTATCAACTATCACCATGATGACACTCTTTCCTTCCGACTTAGGTAAACCTATGATAAATCCATTGAAATCTCCTCCCAATGTTGACTTGGAATGGATAAAGGTTGTAGAAGACCTGGGGTCTTAATTGTCTCAACTTTATTTTGCTGGAAAACCAAACATTCTGCCACAAACTTTTGAATATCAGATTTAAGGCCATCCCAAAAAAATTCTTTCTTCACCCTGTGGTAATTTTTTAAAAATCTTGAGTGTCCACCTAAAGGAGAAGTGTGCAATTCCAAAATAATATTTTGTTTTAGTTGGGAATTATTACAAAGATATAAGTGATTTTTGTACCATAAGGAATCATTTTTCCAACTAAATGTATCAGATGTACTAGGATCTTGCTGCAACTTTTGAATGAGTGTTTACACTTCTTCATCCTTCTTACATTCATCTCTTGGTTCGGTGATCCAATCTGGTTGGATAATAGAAATGACAAAAAGCAATGCTTCCACCTCTTCATTCTTTCTTGAGAGTGCATCAGCAACAACATTTAGCTTCCCTTTTTTTATATTATTTCAAAGCCATAACCCAACATCTTTGTGACCCATTTCTGCTGCTCTTCTAAAGATAGTATTTTTTCCAAAAAGTGTTTAAGACTATCATGATCAGTTTTTACCTTGAAGTGCCTTCCCATTAGGTAAGTTCACCATTTCTTTAGTGCATGCAATATTGCTAACATTTCCTTCTCATAAATAGGTTTCTGTAAATACTTTCCTTCGATTAGATTACTTTCAAAATCAATGGGTCTTCCTTCTTGCATTAAAAAAGCACCAATTCCATTTCCTGAGGCATCACATTCCACAATAAAGGTTTTTGTGAAGTCTGGCGTAGCTAAGACCAGTGCTAGGTGTTGAAAATGCAGCAAGATGATGGAGCTTAGTGAAATGAAGTCGCCTTCACTAAGTGGGCCCGCAGGCTATTTTTGGCGCAAAGTCTATTTTTAGACATATGGAGCATGGTCCAGGGGTTGCAGTATGTTATTCTTGGAGTATTGGTCATGTTGGTAAAAATAGATGGACCTCTATTTTTAGACATTTAGGTCGAAGTCTATTTTTAGACTGCCTATCCTAAAAATAGAAAAGTCAAATATTATTTACCCTTAATAATATTTGGACTCTAAACTTCAGTTTACTCTCTTGGAGCACTTCAGTTCGAGCTACAGAAGTGGCTCATGCATCTGACAGAGGAATTACGCTATTCCTAGGGGTTTGGTGAGCTCATACATGGTTGACTTCAGTTAGGACTTCAGTGGCAGAAGTTTGGTGGAGTTGATGAGACAGTTGGTGGAGTTGTGTTCGGTTTAACTTAGTTGAACTAGTTGAGATTAGTTTAACTAACTAATCAACTAGTAATGAGTGGAGTGAATTAAATATTATTTAATTCACTAATTATTAACTCATTATTCAACTCAATAACACATCAGTTCACTACAGTGCATGGACAGTTCAGTGGAGACCAGTGAAAGAGGTAGATGAAAGGGTTGAGATAGCTATCAGTTGTGACATCAGTTGTGCATGAGATTTGCACCACACTTGGAGGAATTTCCCATGATGATTGCGCTGTCAAGCCAAGGAGATTCTAACCTTGGATCTCTCATTAGACCAACCTTGATTGCGCAATATAGGCAGGCAATTAGTGGATGAGTTTTGAACCTGTGACTTGTTCAAAACCAAGCTAGTTTGTGTGTAACTTTATGAGATAGTACTGAGTACTTGTGAGGAGTATTGTGCTATGTACTATTACATGTTTTCTCCATTATAATATACACAATAGCTGAGGGGTCTTCAGCTATAAGCTTTCCCCATACATACTGTGTAATGTGTGTGATGTTTTGATGATCTTTTGATCGCATGCTGCTTGTTTTATTTCCGCATGTGTGATGATCTGAGTGGAAGAGATTATGTGTTGCATATGAATTCGAATTGATATGTGATCAGGATAATCTTGGTGGATAAATCTTCATTATTCAGAAAATTTCTACACTAGGCGCATTGCCTCTTTATGATGTTCAAAGGCCTTAGTTGCTTCAGGAATCCATGAAAATGCATCTTTCTTCAATAATGTTGTTAGAGGTGCTGCTATTCTCCCATAATTCTTAACAAACTTGTGATAATACCCTGTTAACCCGAGAAATCCTCGCAACTGCTTTATGGTTGTGGGGACTTTCCATTCCTTAATGGCTTTAATTTTGTTCAGGTCTACCTTAACACCCTTGTGAGATACAATATGACCCAGATATTCGACCTCTTGTACTCCAAAGAAACATTTGGATGTTTTTGCATATAATGGCTTCTCCTGCAATAGTTTGAGCAACTTGTCAACATGTTGAACATGATCCTTCCAAGACCTGCTGTAGATTAGTATATCATCAAAAATTACTAGCAAAAATTTACTAAGGGTTTGAAAATGGAATTCATCAACCCTTGAAATGTAGAAGGTGCATTGGTAAGGCTAAAAGGCATGACCAAAAATTCATAGTGACCCTCATGAGTTTGAAATGCTATTTTCATGCTATCTTCATTCTTCATTCTAATTTGATGATATCCTAAGCGAAGATCCAACTTGGTAAAATAAATTTCTCCATGTAATTCATCCAATAATTCATCAATCACAGGAATGGGAAATTTATCTTTAATGGTGAGCTTATTTAGCTCCCTATAATCCGGATGCATGCACCATGATCCATCCTTCTTGTGTACCAATACTACAGGAGCAGAGAAAGAACTTTGACT
This sequence comes from Pinus albicaulis, assembly GCA_034641835.2. Lineage (NCBI taxonomy): Eukaryota > Viridiplantae > Streptophyta > Pinopsida > Pinales > Pinaceae > Pinus > Pinus albicaulis. The sequence goes on from CM076569.1 coordinate 790,079,991, forward strand.
AGGTTTAATTATACCCGCCTCTAACATTTCTGCAATCATACATTGAATTTCGCTCTTTTGGACATAAGGATATCTATAAGGCCTGATGTTTGGAGGAACACTTCCTAGAATCAAATGAATAGCATGATCATGATCATGAATAGGTGGGAGTCCTTTGGGAGTTTCAAACACCTTGGAATGCTTGTCCAAGACTTTTTGGAGATCTGCATAAATAGATGATTTTGATGTTGGAAATTCTAGTGAAAATAAATGTGCAATTATACCTCGTTGTTCTTTATTTAGAAGCTTTTTCATGAAATTGGAGCTTATTATCTTTCCCGGCTTCCCTGCAATACCCCGTATTTTGACTTCCTTTCCTTCTGAAAAAAATTCAAGAAAAGTTCTTGAAAATTAAAAGCTACCGTCCCCAAAGATTGTAACCATTGTACTCCTAGTACAACATCAGCACCTCCCATAGGAATGGAAAGCATTGGACTATTCAACACATATTCCCCCATGGTTAGCTTGATATTATGGCATTTTCTAGAGCAATTTATAGTTCCTCCATTTGCAACCATCACTTGACATTCTGGTGCTGGGTATAGGAAACAATTCAATTTCTTGGCTACCTTACAATGAATAAAATTATGGGTACTACCTGAATCAATCAACACTATTACCTTTTTCTTCTTGATATGTCCTTCTATATTGAGAGTTTGAGGAGTGGTAATTCTTTCCAATGCATTACATTATATGGTCAGACTCATTTCTTCCTCTTCTAGGGCTAGTTCCTGGTGTATATCCTTTTCTTTTGAAGATTCTTATTCATTTTCTTGTTCCTCTTCACAACCTATGTAAAATATTTTTTTCTCAACACACTTATGACCTTTATTTTATTTGCTATCACAACTATAGCAAAGCCTTTTTTCTCTTTTTTCTTACAATTATTGTGGTTTCAACCTTGTAGGTTGTGGAAATATAGGAGTAGAAACACTTCCATCGTTATAGAAGTGAGTGGTAGGCTTCCTTGTTGCCATAATTTTACATTCAATTTTTGTTGCCAACCTGAATGCCTTCTCCAATGAATCAGGTTCCAAAATGTGAACTTCATGTTGGATGTTATCCTTTAAAGTACCTATGAAGAGATCAATCCTGTGTTCCTCTAGAATATCAGTTACCCTTATATTCAATTTTTGGAATTCCTCAATGTGCTCCCCCACTGAACATTTTTGTTTGAGATTTACCAATTGGCTAAAGAAGGTGTTGCTCTTTGTATCCTCATAATGTGCTATCATTTCCTTCGCAAAAATTGACCAAGTGACAATTTTTTTACCCGAGAAAAGCCATCGATATCATACAAATGTATTTTATTCTAAATGTAAAGTTGGAATGTGTACCTTTTGTGTGTTTTGCACATTATTAAGATCAGAATATTTCTCCATCTGTAGTATCCATGTTATAGGATCCTTTCCATCAAAATTCCTCATATCCGTTTTTGGAATATGGTGGTTCTTCCCTCCAACATTAGAGTTTATGAAATCACGATTAACATTTATTTTGTTCTCATCATGAGTTTCCTCTACTATCTTTTCACCATTAGGAAATATTTCTTGTATCAACTTTGTCAAACCTTCCATGTCTTTTTTTAGATCATTCTTCATGTTTTCCATCTTAGCTTCCATGTCATCCATATTATATTCCATGCCAGCTTCCATGCCATCCATCTTAGCTTCCATGCTATTCTTAAAACCATCCATCTTAGATTCCACACCTTTCTTCCAAACTTCCATGTCATTTTTTGTTGCTCTTTGCGAGAGTGAAATTTGTTGCACTTGCCCTTGTAATTTTGATATGTCATGTTTCCATTCTTCGTCTTCATGAGTCATAGTAGAGCCTTCTAAAGGGTTAATGGGTGTTGAATTCTTTTTAGGGGCCATTTTAGAATCCAATATTGATATCTATTCTACAATATGCCCTTGGAATCAATTCAACTTGATTCTTCAAACAAGACTTATGCAATTCGGAAAAACAAATACACACCTTTTACTTGCTTTTGAGGAGCTCAATATTGAATTTGACTTATATCTATACTTGCAGATCCTCAATATCTGAAATTTGGCCCTAAAGTAGTCCTCTGAAGCTTATTTCAAATGCCATGGGTCTGACTTGAATTGGATTCTTCAAGGAAAAATTATGTCCAATCTCCCACAATGACCTAATTATGGACTGGTTCAATAGAGTGAACTTGTATGACTTGCCATGTATCACTGTTTTCTCCTTTGGCTCTGAAATTTATAGACAGGAAACTACAATCCGTGTAATTTCAGTCACTTTTTACAGAATTCCAATCTGATGCTCAGAGAAAGAATTATGAAGATTTTCCCATGATGACCTTTTTGAGATGAAATTCGGGAGCATCAAAAAAACCTAACTTCCACAGATCATGTCTCCAAAAATATTGCGAAAAAAGCTCTAAAATTTATCGACGATGTTCCTTAGGATTTTGGCATTGCACTCTAAAATGTTTAGCTTCTGAACCTTCGTAGAAAAAAAAATTATAGCGAAATTTCTGCGATGACCTTTTTAAGTGAAATTCAGGAGCCTACAAAAATCCCTAACTTCCATAGATCATATCTCTGAAAGTATTACGAACCAAGCTCTAAAAGTTTGTGACGATGTTCCTCTGGATTTCAGCTTCACACTGTAAACATTTCAGCTTTTGACACTTCATAGAAATTTTTTTTTAGAGAAAATTCCATGATTACCTGTTTAGAGCAGCGAAACCCTAAAATCCAAAGCTCTGATACCAAATGTTGTGAAACCGGCTCCAAAAATAGAATAAAAGAGATATCAATGCCTTAGAAATAAGCCACTTTGAGGGGGAAACCTCCAATGCATTACATGAATGAATAATTCTTGGATAATACAAATTACAAAACCTCCTTTCTATATATAGGAGTCCATGGGGCCATAATGTAATCCTAAGGGGGCCACAATGTAATCCTAGATGACTTCAAAATAATAATTTAAGGGCATAGTAATAACAATATGGGGGTTACAGGGGTACAATAGTAACAATAAGGGGGCTACACTAACAACAACAAGGGACTATACTAGTAATATGGGGAAATAACAAAGGTGACCATGAGATTGAAATAAATATTGTTTAGGGACAGAGATCCAAAAGAAAAAGAATAATAAGAACCAACAAAAGAAGAAGCCCCTGATAGTTGAGTGAAATATTTTATTTTTTAATTTTTTTTATGAGTGCTCCTTTTGAAGGAAAATACGTCAGAACTTGGCGCTGGTTTGAGGCTAATATCTGCGTCCATTGGCATTACTTTGAGGAAAATATCAGTGCAATCAACGCACTTTCCATCCATATTCCCACGTCGATCCGGTAAAATACTTACAACATTTTCCTTTCAGCACGACTGGCGCGAAGGAGGTGTTACGGGGTTGCGCCACTTCAAGGTATGGTTTAAAAGGTTTAAAATTGATTGTGGGAATTTTACTATTTAAAAAAAAAAGAGTTTGCAAGAATATTTTGCAGAAACCAAGCAGCAATGTTACTTGTTCAGTCATTCTGAGCCAACACTCAACAAATGGGAAAATCCAAGAGGCTAAAGTAACAACAGAAGATGTTTGAGATATTTTTAGATCTAGAAGTAATGAGGCAAAAAGGCGCCTTTGCATTAAAATATATAAAATAATCTGTTGATGACAGAATTCTCCCTCTAATTTCAGATGCCAAGACATCCAAGGAGGCCTAGGATACACTTGAGAGGTTTTTTGGTGCAAGGGGGAGCATTGAACTTGAAAATGAAGGTGGATCGAAAGCAGTATTCTACATCGAGATGAAGAATTTGTTGAATCCCATTGTGTTCAACCACAAGTGGATGATGTCTATGAAGAAATTGCAGAATTAGAAGAGAAGGAGCATAAAGATGCTTGTGAACCCCATTGTGCACAGCCACAAGCGGATGAAGATTTGATGAATACAACAACATAGCTTGCTGATGAAGACTTGGTAATTCCAACAATAAAGCTTGCTGATGAGGATTTGATCCATCTAGCAACAGAGCTTTCTAATGATGATATGGTGAATCCAGCAAATGAGCTTGCTGATGAGAATAAAAATACTATGGTAAATCCAATGATTAATATTCTTGATGTCAACTTTGATAGAGAATTTTTGGCTACTGATGACTGGTTGCAAATGGTGCAAAAAAAACATGATATCGAAATTATGCTATTTGGTGACATAATCCCACTTCAATTAGTGGAAGACAACCTGTTTGCAGCAGCACATGTTAGTGAAGAAGTGACAAAGACAGAAATAGAGATAAATATAGAGATAGAAATAAAGACATATGCAAAGAAATGACTATGCAAAGGAAAAGTAGAAATAAAGGCAGAAGTGGCGAAGGAAGCACAACAAGATACAACTCTCATTGTAGAGCAGATGGAACAACATCAATGTGGTTTTGAAGATGTTTTTATACTTACCATTGATTTCCAATGTGTAGGTAAACAGATTGATTATGAAGAAGAATTAAAGTTAGTTGAAGCACAGCTTGCAACTCCATGTCTAGTTGAGGTCTACACAGAAGATGTAGATATGAATGTTGAAGATGATATGCATGATGAACACATCAATGAAATTTTCAGGTATTGGATCTTTGAAGAGATAAGATATTATTATAATCTTATATTGTAGCAGATTGATGATGAAAAATGCACTACATAAGACAATATGTTGCAGCAACCCCCATACAAGTCATTTCTTGAAGAAGTACAGGACATCCTTGGACAACATGGAACAATGGATGAGTTGCACCCACAAATGAAGAAACAAAGGTTTGAAGAATATAACAAGAAGAAGACGACGAAATGATTTAGAGGCTACAAAACTTGGAAAAAGAGAAGAAGAAAACTAAATCTAGTTGAAGTCAATTTTTTAAATTGTAAGCCTCGTTGAGACACAAACCAGAAGATATCTTAATTAAATTTTTATGTGGTTGTAATTAAGGGGGAGTGTTGGAGAATATAATTCCAACCAACTTATAGGTGTCGAAACCATCTGTCTAAGAGTCCCAGTTCAGTTTTAGTTAGTCCATTTTAGTTGAGTTACACTCCCATTGTTTATTATTGATGTTTCAATGTAATCTTATTTAAGTAATTCGTAATAGTGAGAAGAGGAATCCTTTGCTCCACTTCCTTTCAGTTTTCAATTCTTTTCAGAGCCCTTGCCTATTTTTTCAACTTCTTTAGCACCTATTCCTCCATGATAAACGAGAAGGGGATTGGAATGTCAGAATTCATTGTTTCACACAAATGGTTGCAACCAGAGAGATTTATTACTTTCAAGTCCTGCCAACAAGCAGAATGTTTACCATTCATGACATCTCGTGAAAAAATTTAAAGTTCTAGAAACTCGATTCATTAAGGACTTATGGGAAATGTACGAAGATCATTACCGTAAGAAACCTATATGGTTTGTCAGTCCTCTTCTTCCTCAATCAATTTGGAAGACTAAGAAGGGTGATTCAGATGTTGGAGGTTGCTTGAGATGGATGGATGTTCAAGCTTCAGCTTCTGTATTTTATATGTCTTTTGGTATAACGTGTTCTCTTTCGTGGAAAAAAATCCAGGAATTGACTCGGGGGATGGAGACCAGCCAAAAACCATTCCTTTGGGTACCTAAGGTTGTAGATGAAGCTCCTTTGGATAAAGCATAGATGGACAGGATGAGGGAACTTCTTTCAGAAGGGTACAAGGGCAGAATTGCAGGACCTGGCTTCCTGGCTAGAGATTGAGCGCCTTAGCTTGATGTCTTACCACATAAGTCCATCGATGCCTTCATAATGCAATACAGGTGGAATTCGATATTGGAGAGCATCAGCATGGGTTTTCTCATGGTGGCTTGGCCTCAACATTCCGAATAGTTTTCCAACTCGATGTTGGTGGTGAAGGAGTTGAAGGTGGGCGTGGAAGTGAAGAAGTGGACAAAGGAAAATGAAAATGAGTTAGTCACAACGGAGTAGGTTGAGAAACGAGTAGTGGTATATGATGAAGAGGCAATGGAAATGAGGAAGAGAGCTAAGCAACTAAGAGATGCCACTCAAACTGCTACTGCGGAAGGAGGATCATCGTGGAATGAGCTAGAACCATTTATCGATAATTTTACATCAATCCTGAATGAAGGAAATCCAACTGTGATTTCAGCCAACTCTCACAGTTAGTGAACATGCGTAGCAAGGTTTAAAATTGGTGTACTGTAATTTTTATGCGCTGAGATATATCGTGCACTTCAATTTAATGCATTACAATTTATGATGTATGAGATTCATACCAGATGTTATCTCAATCTCAGGAAATAAAGCCAATAAGTTAAATAAAAAATTCTTTTAAATCTTAGAGAAGTATTGATCTACAAATAAAAATGTATTCAAATATTGTTGTGATGGATAAACAAGTGTAACCAGTGAAAGGGACCATGCTCGAGACCTTTTATCTAAGCTTTGGGGCCACTATCAATAGTTTTGGGTTACAATATGATTTCAATCATAAATCGATGGGTTATAATGCAAATATATAATGAAGTTTCTTGACACCATTTTTTCTTGACACCATTTTTTTCATGTTACTATCCAATCCCACTATCCTAACTATGCCCAATTCACTAACGATAATATGATTATTCTTTTTTTTTTCTCAACCAAAGAATTCACATGACCACGGCTTAGGCATACATAATCTTGTGTGTGAGAGATTGGATCATGAGACCTAGAGGGACTTAAACTCCTTACCTAACCATTGGACCACAATCACAGTACTAAAAATATGATTATGCTTTATAGATTCATATAGGCATTGTCCTAGATGGTAAACTATGAGAAAATATTTAAAAAATCTGACTGATAAACTGTTTGAATTGGTTTTTTAACAGTGCAAATATGATCAACACTCTCAAGAACATGCCTAAGGCACCTAAAATCCTGAATCTTGACAACTATAACTTAGTTTTCCAAAACATTTAGCAAGATTTTGTCAAAATCTTTCCTTTTTAGACAAAATTATCACCTCATTAGACTACTCTTTCAGGAGCAATATAAACTTTATAAATTCTTCATTAATGTATACCAAAATTGTATTACAAGGTGTTTTTTAAGAGAAATTTTTTTTACTCACATTGAAACGATTACATGTGCAATTTGACCACATCTAAGTTGTTTTTAATCCTTATGCACAAAGCTAAAGGAATCACGACGAAAATGAGGGAATGTGAAATGTTTTTAGTCCTTAACTGCTTTTCCTCGTAAGAAGCGACACCCTTGTTGTCAAAGGGTGACTAGCTCAAATGGTAGGGATGGTGGTATGCCATCCCATCTACTCGGGTTCATGTCTCTGGAAACATGAACCGTCATAGTAAGGCTAGAAGGATAGGCATCTAGTTGGAGTTTAGGATCTTGACTCCAATTCTGGTGGTCTCCACATGTCTCAGTCCTAGTCTGAACTATGAGTTTCTGAGGTGCTCGAACTACAAGAAAGGAAACTGATAAGTACGACCATCAAGGAATATCTAGTGCAATGGAAATATTTTCCTTCCATGGACACCACTTGGGAATGAGAACAAATATTCTAGCATCCAACACTTAAATTGCTTGTGGGAAAGAATTTTTTGGTGGGGAGGACTAAAATATCACCAACAAACTAATTAATGGAATATGACACCCTTTCTAACCCTTTGTTCCCTTAGGCTAGAAACAATGGGAGTTTTAGAGGAAGAAGACTCTCAATATATAATAAAAAAGGGGAAAATAGGGCTATTTTAATAAATAATTATGAAGGAAATGTTATTTTACCAAGGTGTTTGTTGATGGTATTTGTCGATGGTATTATGGTAAATTCTAAAAACTTGGAAAAGTCACAATTGAAACGTATAAAGAACTGAGGGAGGAGTAAGGGAAGACATTCGATCTGGATATTTTCTCCTTTCATTTTGATTGGATTATTAGGTAAGTTTTTAATAAGCGAGGGTTTCAAGTGAGAACCTCTCACTACCTTTGTTGGGATCCAATTTCACCCTAGCCATCAAGATAACTTCGATGATACCAGATATCACCCTAGCTCGTTACATTTTTTATTTTTTTTATTTGTGGAGGTCTTCTCATTTGATTATTCTTCTATGGGTTATTTTTGACATGTCAATATTCTATCAAATGATTTACCTTGCACCATTATAGTGTATCTAAAGGTTGAGGTGTCCATCATATTATAGAAGGCTAGAATTTGTTAGTGTAAATTACATGGATCGTCAATGACAATTGATATATTTACCTTTCTTAGTTGATTGCTTATGGTTGTAGTAATTTTTAGGGTAGATCTGTCATTATTTTACTATCAAGGTGTTAACCTATCGAATCCCTTCAAGATCGAGTTGCGGATCTATCATATTTCCTATGTCAAGAAGCTTATTCTTTGTTTGAGGGCCAAGGGATTTATTACATGGTTAATAAGGAGCTGAGGCTCTTGATAAAACAAAGGTGATTTTGTAGGAGTACACATCACTTAGGGGTTTCTAAGGCTGTGAAGACCTAGAAGCCTCCCATCTATCATACAAGAGCCATGCTAGAGTTCCTAAGGCCAAGGGCGATCACAACTGTCACTATTGTGTTGGGCATTATCCTGCACTCAAAGGTGCCTATTAAATCATCCTTATGTTATTTTTAGGACCATACACCCACTTCAAACAAGGGATCCATATATAGTGTACTCTATATTCATTATGCACCAGTATTGTTTGTGAAGAACAAGGATGATACTCTCAAGTTGTGCATTGATTACACGCAGTAGAAAAAGGTGACGATCAAGAACATGTATCCTTTGGTGAGGAATGATGACTTATTTGATCAGTTTAAGGGAGAAACAATGTTCTTGAAGATAGAATTTATTATTCAACTAGCCCACAAAAATAGAAGAAAATATATATCAACGACTTGAAAAATAGCCTCTTCGAGGGGGAAACATCCTTTAGATCACATAAATTAACAATTATTGTATGATACAAATGAAAAATCCTCCTTTATATATAAATAAGAGTCTAAAGGGTCACAATATAATTAGAGTCGACATAGCAATAACAATGTAAGGGATTAACAATAACAATAGTGGGCTTCTATGTGTCACAATAATATCAATATGGGGACTGCATGGGCACAAAAATAAAAATAAGGGGGCTACACTAACAATAACAATAATAGAATACATTAGTATTATAGGGACCTAACATGCCCCTCTCCTTAAAAAAAGTGTTGTCCTCAACGATTGAGTAGTTTTGTATGCTTCTGTATAAAATATTCATCCTCGCATGTGTAATATTCAGCAGGTAAGTTCTTCCACTTAATGAGATACTATGAAATTGATCGATTCTTTATTTTTTTTCCTGTGACTTATTCAGCCTCAAATATGATTTTGCCTTCTTCTTCAAGTTCTAGCAACATTATTTGAACTAGAATATTGTCACCAATAAACTTCTTTTAGCATGAAACATGGAAAACTAGGTGTACTCAAGAAGATGCAAGTAGATCCAATTTGTATGCCATAGTACCAATATTTTTCAACACCTAGTAAGGACCGTAGTACTTAGGTGATAATTTATTATCCTTATTATCTTGTTTGAGGGACATTTATTTGTATGGTTTTAGCTATAAAAATACTGAGTCACCTACATCAAAACTTCTTTCACTGCGATGCTAATCTACCTGTTGTTTCATTCGATTCTGTGCCAGAGTAAGGTTATCCTCTAAGAGTTGGAGAACTTTTTGTTGATGCTCGATGTGATCTTCCACTACTTGAAACTTATAATTTTATCTTAAATATAATGTGATGGATGGTGGATGATATCCATAAATTTCCAGAAATGGGGTCATTTTTGTTGCAGTATGGAAGGAATTCTTATACCACCATTCAGCTAGAGGTAACCACTTGACCCATTGTGTTTCTTTACCAGATACAAATCAATGAATATATCCTTCCAAACATTTGTTCACTATCTCAATTTTCCCATCACATTGAGGATGATAAGCTGAAATATGAGCTAATGGAGTTCCAAGAAAAAAACAATTATGTCCAAAAATTTCCAGTGAAAATGGGATCTCTGTCACTTACTATAATCCTTGGGTTTCCATGAAGCTTTTTAATTGTTTCCATAAATCCAGTAGCAACTGTACTGGATTTAAAAGAATGAGATAATGAACAAAAGTGTGCATACTTGGTAATTCTATCAACTATGACCATACTGACCCTCTTTCCTTCAAACTTGGGTAAATCTGTGATAAAATCCATTGAGACCTCCTCCTAATACCAACTTGGAATGAATAAAGTTTGTAACAAACCCGGGGTCTTAATTGTCTAAAATTTATTTTCTTGGAAAACCAAACATTTTGCCACAAAATTTTGAATATCAGATTTAATTCCATCCCAAAAAAAATCCTTCTTGACATTGTGGTTATGCATTCAACATTGGATCCAGGATGATTACATGGTGCAGTAAGAAAAGAACACAGTTTCCTTGTCTTCAGCGGAAGCAGAGTATCAAGTTGTACGCAGCAACATGTGAGGCAGCTTGGTTGCAAAGACTTCTCCAGGATGTCGGGGAAGAATAGAAAGATGTAACAACAATCAAATGTGACAACGAGAGCTCAATGAAACTTGCTAATAATCTAGTGTTTCACAAAAACACTAAACAAAAATCTTGAGTGCCCTCCTAAGGGAAAGGTGTGCAATTCCAAAAGAATCGTTTGTTTGAGTTGGGAATTCTTACAAATATATAAGTGATCTTTGTACCATAATGAATCATTTTTCCAGCTAAATGTATCATATTTACTGGGATATTGTTGCAACTTTTGAATGAGTGTCCACACCTCTTCACCATTCTTCCATTCATTGCTTCCTTCTGTTATCCACTTAGGATGGGTAATAGAAGTGGCACAAAGCAATGATTCCACATCCTCATCCTTTCTTGAGAGTGCATCTAAAACAACATTGTTCTTCCATTTTTTTTATATGACTTCAAATTCATAACCCAACATCTTTGAGACCCATTTTTTCTTCTCTTCTGAAGATAATGTTTGTTCCAAAATGTATTTAAAACTATCATTTTATTTTTTTAACTTGAAGTGTCGCCCCATTAGGTAAGGTCTCCATTTCTTTAGCACATGTAGTATTGCTATCATTTCCTTATCATAAATAGGTTTTTGTAAATACTTTCCTTTGATTGGAAGACTTTTAAAAGAAATGGGTCTTCATTCTTGCATTAAAACCACACCAATTCCATTTCCTGAGCCATCACATTCCACAATAAAGGTTTTTTTGAAGTCTGGCATACCTAAGACCAGTGCTTGGCACATTGCCTCTTTAAGATGTTCAAAGGCCTTTGATACTCTTGGAGTTCAAGAAAATGCATATTTCTTCAGTAATTATGTTATAAGTGCTGATATTCTCCCATAATTCTTAAAAAACTTACGATAATACCATGTCAACCCGAGAAATCCTTGAAGATGCTTTATGGTTGTGGGTATTTTCCATTCCTTAATGGCTTTAATTTTGTTAGGGTATACCTTAACACCCTCATGAGGTACAATATGACCCAAATATTCCACCTCCTATACTTAAAAGAAACATTTGGATTTTTTTTCATATAATTGTTTCTCCTCCAATATTTTGAGCACCATTTCCACACGTTGAACACGATCCTTCCAAGACGTGTTGTAGATTAGTATATCATCAAAAAATAGTAACACAAATTTTATAAGGAGCGGTTTGAAAATATAATTTGTCAAACCTTGAAATATGGAAGGTGCATTAGTAAGGCCAAAAGGCATGACCAAAACTTCATAATGACCTTCATGATTTCTGAATGTTATTTTTGGAATGTCTTCAGTATTCATTCTAATTTGACGATATCCTGAACGAATATCTATCTTGGTGAAGTAAATTTCTCAATGTAATTCATCAGAAAATTCATCAATGACAAGGATGGGAAATTTGTCTTTAATAGTGATATTTTTGGGCTCCCTATAATGCAAACACATATGCCATGATCCATCCTTATTGTGCACCAATACTACTGGAGCAGAGAAAGAACTTTGACTAGGTTTAATTATACTAGCCTCTAGAATTTCTACAACCATTAGTTCAATATCACTCTTTTGGGCATAAGAATATTCTTAAGGCCTAATGTTTGGAGGAACACTTCCTGGAATGAAATGAATAGAATGATCCTGATAACGAATAGGTGGGAGGACTTTGGGATTCTCAAACACCTTGGAATTATTTTCCAAGACTTTTTGGAGATATGGAGAAATAGATGATTTCGATGTTTAAACCTCTAGTGAGAATAATTGTTGAATTATGCCTCATTTTTATTTCTTCAAAGGATTTTTCATGACATTAAAGCTTATTGTATTTCCTGGTTTACCTATGATACCCCGTAATTCAACTTCGTTTCCTTCCCAAAAACAATTCAAGAAACGTCCTTCAAAATTAAAAGTTACCATCCCCAAAGATTGTAACCATTGGACTCCTAGTACAACATCAGCACCACCCATTACAATGGAGAGAATTGGAATATTCAATACATATTCCTGCATGGTTAGATTGATATTATGACACTTTAGAGGGAGATTTATATTCCTCCATTTGCAACCATCACTTGACACTCAGGTGCTGGATATAGGAAGAAATTCAATTCCTTGGCTATATTACAATGAATAAAACTATGGGTACTGCCTGAATCAATCAACACTATTATTTTTATCTTCTTGATATATCCTTCTATCTTGAGAGTTTGAGGAGTGGTAATTCTTACCAATTCATTGCAATATATGGTTAGATTCATTTTTTCTTTCTCTAGAGGTTCGTTCCCGATGTATATCCTCCTCTTTTGATGTTTCTTGTTCATTTTCTTCCTCCTCTTCACAATCTATGTAAAATAATTTATTCTCGGCGCACTTATGACCTTTAGTGTATTTTCTATCACAGCTATAACAAAGCCCTTTTTCTATTTTTTCCTCCAGTTTTTGTGGTTTAAACCTTTCAAGTTGTGAAAGGCTAGGAGCATAAACACTTCCATCTTTATAGTTGTGATTGGTATACTTTCTTGTTGCCATAATTTTTCTTTCAACTTTTGTTGCCACTGTGAATGCCTTATCTAATGAATTAGGATCCCAAAGGAAAACCTCATTTTGGATGTTATCTTTTAAATCCCCTATGAATACATCAATCCTATGCTCCTTTGGAATATATGTTACCCTGATATTCAATTTTTGGAAGTCCTCAATATGCTCTGCTGTTGAACCCTTTTGTTTGAGATTTATCAATTGGCTAAAGAAGGTGCTGATCTTAGTGTCCTCATAATGTGTTATCATTTCCTCTGTAAAATTAACCAAGTGAGAAGCTTTTTACGATAACAAAGCAATCGATACCATACAAATTGATTGGTTCTAAATATAAAGTTGCAATTCATACCTTTTGAGAGTGTTGCACATCATGGAGATCAAAATATTGCTCCGTTTGTAGTATCCATGTTATTAGATCCTTAACATAAAACTTCCTCATATCTATATTTGGAATGTGGTGGTTCTTAAACCCAAAATCAGAACTTTTGAAATCATAATTCATATTCCTTTTGTCCTCATCATGATTTTCATGGATTACCTTATCCCCACCGAGAAGCCTTTCTTGCAACAACCTTGTCAAACCTTCCTTAAAACATTTGATGTCTGCTATCAAACCATGCATATTATATTCCATTCCATCCTTCAAACCTTCCATGTCTGCTTTTAAGCCATCGATGTGCCCTTTTAGTTCATCTTTGGTTGTTCTTTGTGAGAGAAAAAATTGTTTCATTTTGTCCTGTAATTTTGATATATCATGTCAATTATTCCTCTTCATGCGTCATGGTAGAGTTTTATGAGTACTTAATGGGTGTGGAAATTTTTTTTTGGAGGAATTTTAGAACCAAATACTGATATCTATGCTTCAATATTCCCTTTAAGTCACTTCAAACTGCAAAATTAAAAAACTACACACCATTTTCTTGAATTTTAGGAGCTTGATATTGAAACTATTGTATATATGTGATTTCATATCTCCGAAATCTGAAATTAGGTCTTGTGGTAGCCCTTTGAGTCTTATTTCCAATGCCACAAGTCAAACAAAATTTGGATTCTTCAAGGTAAACGTATTCCAAATATCCCACGATGACCTGATTATGGACTTCTTCAGTAGAGAAAAATTGTAAAGGATGCCACATATCACTGTTTAAACATTCGACTCTAAAACTGATATAAGAAAAGCTACAGTCCATGAAATTTAGGCTACATTTTACAAAATTCAAATCCGATGCCTGAAACGAAAGTTATGAAAATTTTTCCTCAGTCACCTGTTTGACATGAATCATGGAGCCTGTAGAAAGCCTAACTTCCTCAGATCATATCTCCAAAAATATAGTGAACTAAGATCTGAAATTGATACACAAGGTTCGCCAGTAATTAAAATCCATGTGGTTTTAATTTCAGCTCCTGAAGATTTGTATCAAAAATGTTATAGCGAAAATTCCAATATGGACTCTTTGAAGAAGCAAAACCCTATAATCCAAAGCTATAATACGAAATGTTATGCAACCAACTCACAAAATAGAGAAAAAAATAGATCAATGACTTGAAAAATAACCTCTTAGAGGGAGAAGCCTCCTTTACATCATATAAATAAACACTTCTTGGATGATACAAATGATAAAACCTCATTTCTATATATAGGAGTTTAAGGGGTCATAATATAATTAGATTCAACATAATAATAATAATCTAAGGGAACAACAATAACAATAACTGAGCTATGCTAACAATAACAATAAGGAAATACACTATTATTATAGGGACCTAACAGAATTGAGATCATGATATCATTAGGTACACATTAAAGAAGAGAACATCTACAAAATCACATTCTAGACCATGTATGGGAATCATGAATTTGTAGTAGTTCCTTTTTTTTTTACTGATGCTCCAACTACTTTCACGTGTTTTATGAATAGTGTGTTGTGTCCTTATCTAGATAAGTTTTTTATAGTGATCATTGATGGAAAATTGATATATTCTAAGAATGACAAAGAGAATGCAGAACATCTAACAACAATGTTAAGATTTTTGAGAGAGCATCAATTGTATTCCAATCTTATCAAGTGCATTTCCTTTTAGTTAGAAGTTCATTACTTGGGGCATGTTGTTTCCAATGAAGGTATAACATTGGAACCATAAAATATTAGAGGTATTATCAAGAGGGAAACTCCTAAGGATGTGGATGAGGTCAGATCATTCATGGGACTAGCAGGTCATTATAGGAGTTTCATCAGGAACTTCTCATGGATTTCCTATCCTATTACATCTTTGTAGTGAAAAGGGATTAGTTTTTAATGGACAAAGGAATGTCTAGCTAGTTTTGAAAAATTGAAGCAGTTCTTACAAGTTCTCCAATATTGAATATTACAGATCTAGAGAAAGAGTTTGTGATATGTACAGACACTTGAAAGAGAGGACTTGGTGGACTCCTAATGTAGGAAGGATAAGTAGTATGTTATGAGTGAAGGAATTTGAATGAGCACGTGCATAAATATGTGACTCACAATCTTGATTTGGAAGCTACCATTCATGCATTGAAGATGTGGAGACACTATATTATTGGTAGGAGCTTCATCTCAATGAGTGATCATAGTGGGATAAAGTACTTCTTTTATCAACCTAATCTGAATTCCAGACAAGCTAGGTGGTTGGCCATTCTTAGTAAGTTTGAACTCGAGATAATGTACATAAAGGGAAAGGAGAATAGGGTTGCAGATTCTCTTAGTAGAAGAGTATAGGCGAATCACATTTCAACAATGATTTCTTATGGGACAAACTTGTAGCAGCAAATCTTGCAGGAAGGATGGCATAATGAAAATTACCAATAGCTTCAGCACATGTTATAGAAGCACAATTCAAGTAATAGAGATGAGGAGTATCATCTCACGATAGATGGCATGGTTAGGTTCAAGAACAATATTTATGTGTCAAATGAAGGTGATCTTAAGAAGCTTATATTCAGGTAATTTCATGTTAAGTTATATTCAAGTCACCCGGGATATCAGAAGAAATTGAAATCAGTTAAGAAATTCTATAATTGGCTAAAATTGAAGAAAGAGGTGGTTGTGTTTGTTGCGAGATGTTTGGACTGTTAGAAGGTAAAAGTAGAGTGTATGAATCCAGGTGGTTTATTGCATCCAATTTTGATTCCATAATGGAAAGGGGAGGTAATTTCCATGGATTTCAATATATGTTTTTCAAGGACATAAAATAAACATGATTCCATAAAGGTTGTGGTTGATAGGTTAACTAAGGTGGCTCACTTCATTGCAGTTAATTCTACGAATTCAGCTACCGAGGTATATCATATTTTCATGAGGGAGATAATGAGGTTGCACGATGTTCCTAAGAAGATTGCATTTGATAGAGATTCCAAATTCACTTCCAAGTTTTAGAAATAGTTGTTTGTAGGTTTTGGGACAAATTTGGCCTTCAGTTACAACTTATCATCTGAAGATAGATGGAAAATCAAAGAGGGCTAACAGGATTCTTGCGGACGTGTTGAGGATGTATGTCATACATCAATATTGGAAGTGGGAAGAATATTTTCCACTGGTTGAGTTTGCATATAACAACGAGTATCAGGAGTCCTTGAAGATGAGTTTGTTTGAGGCACTTTATGGGTGGAGTTGTAATACTCCTATCAACTAGAGTGATCTAGTGATAATGGTACTATTTGGACTAGATATGTTGGAAGAGATGGAATAGTAAATGAAGGTTATCAAGAGGAAATTTACAACAACATAGGGAAGGCATAAGACTTATGCATATCAACATAGGGTATTTAAGGAGTTTCAGGTTGGGGAACATGTGTACTTGCACATCAAGCCCAAGAAGAGATCCTTGAGGATTGGGTCATGTGGCAAGATGGAACCTCAATATTGTGGGACTTTAGATATCCTAAGAGGATTGGACCAGTGGCTTGTCAACTTGCACTACCTCCAATAGTGAAATTCCATGATATTTTCCATGTTACATTTATTAAGAAGTATGTCCAAGATGTTGATCATGCGATTAATTGGTTTTTATTGCATGTGGAACCAGACGGAGAGTTTCATGCAGAACCATAATGGATATTGCAATGGAAACATCTCATGCTCTGGAATAGAGTATTCGACTATTTTAAAGTGCAATGGAAGAACTTTGGGCCCGATGAAGCTACATGGGATATGGTTGACCGGATGTGGGAT
The DNA here is from genome assembly GCA_034641835.2 of Pinus albicaulis. Lineage (NCBI taxonomy): Eukaryota > Viridiplantae > Streptophyta > Pinopsida > Pinales > Pinaceae > Pinus > Pinus albicaulis. Next base: position 790,097,347 of record CM076569.1, read on the forward strand.
ATGTGTCCTTCTCTATTCGTTTATTGATCGGATTTATTCTGGTATATGTGCTTGATGTTGTGTTCTTTAGATGTATATGCATATTTATGTTGTAAATAGCACATAAATTTATGTTAAGAATATCTAATAAGTAGTATGGTTTTCATGTTATGATGGTCATGGTATTGATAATATGATATGATTTTAATGCTACATCGAGTTGTGTTATAAATCTCTATGGGAAACATGTGTGTTTTCTCATTTATAAGTGTCATTAAACACTCAAGACGGTGTTCCCACAAGGGGAAGTGGTTTGCAACAACCCTTGGTTTATTTTCATGAAAATAAAATATAAGAACAATGTCATGGGACACATATTCCAAGAGGAATGTTTGGACAAACATAGTAATGGGTATAACTGGTGATAAATTTATGGTTATGGAAATTAGAAAAGGTATTGGGAAAGACAAATTCGTAATAATTGGAATTTTATTTATGAAGTAAAGGAAAATAGGAGAAAAGGAAGGTGAAGAAACACATATTTACATGAGAGGGAAATTGAAGGAAAATGAAGAAAATAGAAGCCTCGATGATAAAAATGATTTTGAGGATCAGTTCACAATTTTGTTGGTTAGAGTCTGGATAGTTTTGGGTTGATATCCCTTCCATTCTCTTATTCTCTCACACTCTTTCACACTCATATTATTCTTGGATCACTCTGACATACATTGGATTTGTAAAAATAAGGCATTGGAAAGTAGAAAAGTGCAACAGAACAGGTGGATCAACAACTACAACTGGATTACTTTGTAGGTAACAGTTTTCATGCATTATTTCCTTGTTGATTTATGGATGCATGGTATATGTTTGTGATTATTTGGTTATGTGTTGTCATTTCCATGGATTATTTCCTGTATTGGCAGTGGTTTTAGCCTTTCCTTGCCATTTTTTGGATATCCATGGTATTGCAGGTTTTTCCACTTGATTGTTTTACAATTGGTGCTCATAATTCCTTATGGATGTGGGTTGGAACAAATGTTCTAGAAGCCCTAGAAAAACTTGGGTTGAATTACTAGTCCTAAAGCCTAGGTTGGGAAAAACATTGTGGAGACCTTGGTGGGTTGAGTTACTAGTCCCTGGAGTCGGGCTAGAAAAAATATTTGGAGCCCTCAAAGGTTGTGGGTTGAGTTACTTGTTCTTGGAGCCATGGATAGCTTAGGTAGAGAATGATCTAGTTGGTGTTTGTGATGTCCAGCCATGGAGGTGGAATCACTATGGTTGAGGGTTGAGATGGCTTTTCCTTTGTAAGACATGCTTTGTTTTTTTCTTGGTTTATTCCATGAGATCCAACATTCACACTTGGAATATGGCACAGGGTGATTGGCTGAAAAGGATATTTGGTTCAGCCTAAAATATGGTCGGGTGGTGCATGGAAGTCCCTTACTTGGTTGGTATTTTCCTATGTTAATATGATACATTTCCTTATTGTGATATATGAACAACTATATTATTATATTGGCGATATTATGGATGATTTTCAATGGTTTCTATGCTAGTTATTTTATGGTTATATGATTTGTACCATCTATGGATCTTATCATGAATCGTTTAGTTATTGATTGATTGATTAATGTATGGACTAATGAGTGTTGTTGCAACCATATGGAGATGACCTATATCCTTCTTGGTCATTCTTATTTGAATCTCAAACTCTTATGATCAGATATTCATTCATGACTTGTAACTCTTATGTTTTCCATGTGTTTGATGAAATAACTATTATGGAATAGGAATTTCTTGGGCCAGTTCTTGTTCAAGATTTGTATGATTAGCTTTTTCCTCACATCGATAATATTCCAGAAATCCTCATGGAGTTCTAGGTAGTTGTCTTGGGGCTGGTCTATAAAAGTGGTTCAGATCTCAGGACCGTACCCTCTGAACTTGAGATTTTGGGCTATATCCACATCGAAGCAATATCATGCATGCATTTGGAGCCCTAAAACCAAACCATTTCCTTTTTTTGAATGTGGTTTGGGCTTCAGATGTGAGAAAAGTAGCCCCAGCTTAGGGTCTGGTCACTTGGGGTGGTCCTTTGGTCACTTTGGTCCCCGAGTGTCATGTAGACCTGATTGGTGTTTGCGGGAATCCAGTTGTCAACCCCACCTTGATAATTAGAACTTGGAGGCTGGGTCATGTCATAGAAACTCTTCATGTCATGTTTACCCTTGAAGGACGGTGAAATTGGTTAAATGTGGGAGGAGGCAATTAAAATCTTCACCATTACATCATTAAACTAGAGGAAGGGGTCGAAGCTAACATTACTACCCATTATCAACATCAAAATGCATATATGGATAGAAATATGGATACAATATTCACCATTAGCATGGGGTTAAGATAGAAATATGTAATCCATATTTTTCACCCATGACCTAGTTGAAAATTTTACTGATTAATTAAAATATGGAAGAATTACTTTTCCCACAACCTTCTGCAAAGCATAGTTTGGTTGAAAACCTCCATACATTGTTTCCTTCCTATATTGTTTTCTCCTCATAAAATAATAATCATTTATGGTCAAAGCCGCCTTTACCTTAGAAGGCAATATTTGGTACTCCCTCATCCAAGTTGTGATTGTTCTTGTTATGGGTGAGAAGTATCCATGCACCCTCGAGGAATCATCCAAATATGGTGGCATAGTTTGTGTGCTTCCATAAATTTGTGGTTTATTATAGAGGTTGGCATGCATATGTATATGGCTAATCCCACTGGAATGTGAACCACCTTCTCCATTATTACTCTTCTAGTTAGGTTTCCCAAGGTGAGTTTGGGAAATTTTGATGAGAATATCAATGATTGCTTCTTAGGTTTAGGTGATACTTCCAAGATCATTCCCAATCCTTGAATCCTCATGATCTCCCATGAGTTCTTATTCGTGTCCTTCTTGTTCTTTCGAAACATCCTACAAACCGTTTTTAGTCTTAAGTATTTTTCCTTGGCCTCTACCTCTTCACCCTTTAAAACTAATGTAAATGCCTCTTGGGCTCCCTCTAGTTTTTTTTGGCATCACATCCCACAACTGGGCAAGAATGTGGCTTTGATACCACTGTGAAAGCCCGAGAAAAAAATAACGAAATATATAATAAAAATTTTCAAGCACCATTGAATCCTTCATCAAACAATTAAAACACACACACACACACGTATGAAATGCATAGAGAATTCTAAAAAATCTTAATACAACTTCCACAAACAAAGCTAAAGCAGATATCTTCTTTAAAGCCATCACCCTATTGCAAGTGAACAAATATATATCCATATACAAGAAGGAGAATTTTTGATAAATATTTAGGTCTACCTACAACCAAAGAAAATTTACCAACCTACTTAAATGTTGTCATCATATTTAGATATAACTTATGAGTGTCATTGGTCTCCAAAGAAAAGCACCATGACCACCATGTAACTTTAATCATAGAATAATAATCTCAACAAACATATAAGCCACTATATATGGATCCCTTGTTCAAATTAGGTTTACAGTACTCAAAAGAACATAAAAATGATTTCACAAAATCCTCTAAGTGAAATATAATTCCTAGCCAAATGTGACAGTCGTGATACTCCTTGGCAATAGGAACTTGGACATGGCTCATATATGATAGATGGGATTCATCTAAGCATGAAAAACATTAGAAACCCATGAGATATGTGTGGTCCTACGGACTTACATGCATTTTTTCAGAAGCCTTGACTTATTAACCATTTACTAAATCCCTCAGACCTTTAACAAAGAAGAAATTTCTCGACCCCGAAAATCTGATAGATCCACAACTTGATCCTGGAGTGATTCAGTGGGTCAACACCCTCAGTGTGAAATAATGGTTTCACCACCAGGCCAATGACCCAATCTAGAAGAATTCAATCGAGAAAGTTCAATATCTCAATTGACGTTGATGATCCATGTAATTTCGACTGATAAATTATGGCCTTCTGCAACATAATAGACCCCTCACCCCTTAAATAAACTGTAGTGGAGCAGGGTAAATCCTCTAACAAAAGGCACGAGTGATAAAAATAACCCATGAAAGAATGATAAATTAAGAATACATCCAAAAATTAAGCAAAAATAGAAAAACTTAAACAGCTAGGTTGATACCTGGTATTGCTGAAGTTGGGTTGTCGATTAGGGTGAAACTAGATCCCACCAAAGCTACTGAGAGGATATCTCTTGAAATAATCACTTATTGAAAACTCTCCTGAGCCTCCAATCAAAATTAAAAGAGGAAATATCCATATTGAATTTATTCCATTCCTCCTCCTTTCTTCCTTTATAGATTTCAATTGGGCCTTTTCCAAGTTTCTAGAATTGACCACAATACCATCGACAAATACCACCAAAAAATTCCATCAAAAAAACGTTTGGAAAATACCACATCCTTCCTACTTATTCATTAAAATACCCTTTTCCCACTTTTTATTATAAATTGAGAATCCCATTCTTTTAAAACTCCACTCATTGCTAGTCTAAGGGAATGAAGGGCCAACAAGGGTGTCATCTTCCAACAGTAATTTGGTTGGTGATATTAAAAGTTTTATATACTTTATTATTCATGTAAAAAGTTAAATTGATAAGAATTTAATGTTAACTAGGTAATTGTAGTGTTACTTTGTTTGGAGTGTTTATGCTTTCTTGTGAGGACGAATTATGTTCCTAGGTGTTCCCTCCCTGCTCTAGGCATGCCTTGAATGATACCAATGGGATGGGAAGGGAAGAGTTGACATTTAGAAAGTAAGGGCTTGAAAATTTTGAATGGCCAGGCCCCTATTATTTACCTATTATAAGGGGAAATCTCGCAAGCAGGGGTATCCATTGAAGGGAATCAAAACTTGCATTAAAATTCCCTATAGACTTACGGATTATAGAACTGTAACCATTAACATTCTATAATGGTTTGTGCTCTATAGTAATCTCTTGTAGTCTAATGAAAATCTAAAAGAAAAAATCTGCAAGTTGAAGATATTAGTTATATAGGCTGGTGGAATATGAATAGTTAGTAGGAAATTGGATATGATTTCCATCTAACCCAAATACCTCTAGATACTCTTTTTTTGGATGCATATAATCTAATACTTTCCAAATATTAGTGAACACGAATTTCATTTAACTTGCAAAAAAATTTCTGAAACTCACACCAATATATATGGATACATTTTGGCTATTTCTGTAAAAATATTTACAGTGCACCTCACTAACATTAGATTAATACATAATTGGGAAAACATAAGGAAAATTATAGAATACTTTATATGTGCACATGAAATCAATAGATATGATATCTGGAGCTAGCATGGAATCTTTAACTCCTTTCAACCAATCATAAACACTATTTGATAAAGATTGGATATTTAAATCATAATTGGTAAGTATGCTGACCTTGTCTAAGGCTTATAATCAATCGGTGGATGAAAAAGAAATGAATATTGATGGAAAGTTCAACACTCCATCAACCTCATCAGGGAACCAAATCCTTGTTGACAATTTTAGTTTTTTATTATACTCTTTAGAAGAGATTTGTACATAGATTTTTGGAAAGTATCTCATACAAATAATAGTACTAGCTGCTAGCATAATAGGGTCTTCATTTTAGCTTTCATTTCAGGTTGAAGAATTTATCTCAAATGATTTCTCTGAAGTTTATTTGGCAAGAATTAGTCCTCTTGTTCTAAGCTTGGCGATGCCCATGCATCAAAAGTTCTAATAAATATTAGTCATCATATGATGATCATTGGTTGAATAAAAAATGTGTATTGCATCTATCGGTAATAACTATTTTCACACCCCTTTAAATATTATATTTTTTTGTTTATATCCCTTTCATGAAACAATTTTTTTTTCTATCTTTCATATTCACATTGCCTCAAAACAAGGTTGGATCATGGAAATTTAGTTTCATTAATAATTTAATTATTTGGTTAATTTTCTCTTTCATATTGGTCTCTCAACATTACTGTTATCATATAATCTAAAATTTCCATATACCAATGGATTGATTTCATGGAACTATAATTTATCACATAAACTGTAGCAATAGTTAGAACCAATGTGATATATGATCCAAGTAATTATCAAATACTTTCTCCATCACCTCATTTTGGGTGACAAAGATGACTAAATCAGAACTTGCATTACATGAAAACTTTTTTACTACATACTTTGGCCCTTTCTTTTCATTTTTCTCTTTATACACCTAGCCATAATAATTGCACCAAACTTTATTTCTTTTGCATAAACTCTTGAAGATATTTACTTTGCATAAACTCTTGAAGATATTGATCACCACTGGGGCTTCACTAGGGGACAAATACCATACCACGTGCATTCATATTGGGGGATATATAATAAAGAAAAAATGACATAATTTATTGAACATATAATAGGGGGTAAAAGGTTTTTATATTGGGAGGTATAAAAAATGAAGCTCAAAGTTAATGAAAAAATATAAAAGGGTGTAAAAAATGTTAATGAAAAAATGGATACCTAAAATATCTAAAGTAGGGGTTTTTTAAATTGGAAAATGTATAGGGTTCATATTGGTAGGGGGTTAAATAATGTGATTTTTAGAGGTATTTTCCAATATGTAGTTAGATTAAGGATATTGTTTAGTATGCCACAAATGTATGTCGTATGTGATATGTGAAGTGTTAATCTCATAGTAATATGAATGATCAAATACTCTATAAATACTCCTAGTTCAGCATGGTATTGATTCATGTAGCTTAATTCCATTTGTATTATTAAGCTTCAATTCACATATCAGCTATAGTCTTTGTAATCTGAAATCATCATGGAAGCAGTGAGATCATCAGAGAACAATGGTACTACACAACAATGAGAAATAAGAATTGATTAAGGTAGGATGTAAAATGGCAAGGAAACCTCTAAAACATTAGTACAAATAGCATGGGGATAAAATTATGTGCCCAAAATTTGGGTAACACTATGTAAACACTGTTGGAATTAATGGAGAAATCCATAGTTAGGTTGTTGTTATCATAGAGATAGGATTGAGATTCTAATCATAGATCTCATATCTTGATATTAAGGGAGTGGTTGAAACCATCCCATTAGTGTGAGAGCCTATATAATTAAGGCTCATCTCATTCAATGGAATAGAGTGTGTGTATGTGTGTATACACTCTCCAGATTCTCACCTGGAGAGCTATTTGATGAATAGCTAATTTTATCATGGTATCAAAGCTTCAGGTCGAAGCTAAATGGACCTGTGCTGTGCATACGAATTGGGGTGAAACTAAATCTTTGGACGCTAATAAAATTGCTGGAGGACGCGCTGAAGGAGAGTGCAACTCGTTGAAGGAGAGCGCAACTCATAGTACTGCGTAAGACTCTGAACGATTTGGAGTTGCGTGTGTATATCTTTCTGGATCAACGCAACTGTGTGGGTGTTGGATTGACGTAGTCGTGGTTGGAGCATATGGTTGCCGTGCGATTTCTTGGTTTGTCACATACATCGCAGTGGATCAAATCTATGAAAGTCTTTGAACTCAGATTTTATCCATTCAAGAGGTTGCTGCAGTAGCTCTGAGATGGGTTGGTGGCACTCCCCTTCGCCTAGCTGATGCACGGTGTTAAACAAACTCATGAGAGAGAAGTAACTAAGATGTGCGCGGTTGTTTAGATCCAGATAGAGAGATCGAATTGGGGTGTTTTCCATAGGCTATGGTCGTTGAATCGGTGGTTTAATCTCTGCGGGAGGAAAGCGCATTGTTGTAGATTTGTACATATTTTTGTTTTGTTGTTCTAAGTGGCATAAATTCTTTCATCCCGGTCGTTTTCGGTTACCTTTCATCTCTACTCGTTGTATCCATTGCACAGCTACATCAGAAGTCCATGTGTTTTGGATGTAGATATAATTTAGCATCACATTTGGACAGTGCTGAAGGATTGCATGAGACACAACAAGGTACGGGCTCCTAAATGTGGCACGATCACGCAGAGAAGAATATCAAATCTGCAAGAAAAGGGTAAAGAATTAGATCTTAACTGGCCTCGGCCTCCCATGATATGGATTTCAACTCATGGATTCGTTTCAGATTCCATGCGACGACAGCGGATGAATAGATTGAATTGGGCATGTCCATTTCCATGATCCCTCACTAGCCAGATCCTGTGTCTTTTGTGGATCACAAAGTTCCATAGCGGTTGTCACTTGGAGAAACCATAATTGCTGAGTTGCAGCATAGAGCATCGGATCTAGAGACCTTGATATGGAGATCGACCCACGGCACAGCGTAAGGGTGGAACGTTGTGAGATTTATGTGTGACCTCTATGAAATTGTGCAAGAGAGCAGCAGATCAAAATTTTGTGACATCATACGTGCAGAATCCACCTGAGACTGCATAAGAGTCGTGGCATCATCTGGTAAGCCTGATCTGTGGCTGCGCGGACCGGGTGTAGAGTGCACCAACGACTTGTGTTGGAATTTCTGATAATTCTGGAACAATATAGAGAGTCCCCTTCTAACACAGAGAATAAATGACAGAGATTTGCAAAATAAAACTTTTCTTTATATTTCATTAAAAGAACTAAAAACTATTACAAAATGTCTTCCTCGGTGGAGGGATTCACAAAATATGATCAAGACTGCTACAGACACAGTGATCTCAAAAAACTTCTCTCTGTCTCTCAAAAAACAAAATGAAACACACAGTTCTTTTCAAAACTCTGCAACTCTATTTTTCCTTCAATACTGTGTATTTTTCGCACTGCTGTGCATACCAATACAATTCTCTCTTTCTTGCCATGCCTCTCGGGCTTTCTCACTTTATATATGATGCGGTGGAAAATAACACATAAAAAAAATTACAAAGGAATACATTTCTGAACATAAAAACTTAATATAAATGCAACGTACGAGTGGGGACCGCTTCGCAATTGGCAATCGACGATCGGTGATACAACTATGCGCTTAAAAAAAAAAACTTGCGATTCGCGATTGAGTGATGGCATGACAATCGCAATCGGCGATCAAACATAAGACTTGGCGGAATGAACTTTGCGATTTGCACAATAAGCGATGTTGCGATTGTGATTGCACGATTGCGATCGCATCGCAAACATCCGAAAGAAAATATCATATGGCGGAGAAACACATATGCGATATTGCGATTGCGATCGCATCGTGACTTTTCAATCAGTGGATAACATATGTGACATACGATTGCGATTGTGATTGTGGCGGGACCACATCGCATCGCATCGCGATACTCTTATAACTGCAGAATATGTGTGGTACTCTGTTCCTTTGCGATTGCGATGATCGCATCGCATCGGAACAATCCATATCAACAAGACATTGCAAGAGAACTTGCGATTGTGATCAAGCGTTGACGGTGGGGACCAACATCACGTGCCTTTTTCACAACTTAAATAACTTTCGCCACTTAAATACATTTTCATCAATTTTGGTTGTTGAGGGCTTAAAAGCCCGAAATCACTGTTTCCATTAAAGCTCTGTTCTTCTGTGCTTTGGAATCACGAAAATCTTCGTCCCTCTGCAAAAATGGCTACGCCCATTCTAACATTAACTTCTCCTCTACAAACTCATCTGTTGCCATAAACAATTAAATTCATCCTTACGGTTCTTCTCCATTCCTCTTTAATACACGGTGTTGTGCACTCAATCTCTACTGTTGTTGCCTCTGTACTTTGTTTCTTCCTGCTCTCAAGGCACGCAGATGACTTTAATATTTCAACACTCCCCCCTTAAAGTCAGTTGCTAGGTTATCTGTCATACCCAAGCATTTTCTTAAAAATTCAAAGGTATTCTATCCCAATGGCTTTGTTAAAATATCTGCATATTGCTCCTCTATTCTACAATGTTGTAAAACAATTTCTTCATTGTTCACTAATTCTCTGATGTAGTGATACTTGGCATCAATGTGTTTCGTTCTCTTGTGAAACACTGAATTCTTTGACAATGCAATAGCTGAGCTATTGTCACAATAAATCACTGTCCCTTTTACGTGTTCTTTGCGTAAACTTCTCAAGATTCTTCTCATCCAAATTGCTTGACACGCTGCTGTTGTAGCTGCCACATACTCTTCCTCTGTTGTAGATAACGCTACAATCGGTTGTTTCTTAGAAGCCCATGAAATGGCTCCTGAACCCATATGAAAAACATAACCGGAAGTGCTCTTCCGATCATCTACACTTCCAGCCCAATCACTGTCAGTGTATCCAACTAATTCTGAATTTTCTGAAGTAGTATATAAAATACCAAATCCTTTTGTTCCTTTCACATACCTCAGAATTCTCTTTGCTGCCTGCCAATGTGCTTCTTTTGGCTTCTCCATAAATCTGGAAATCAAACTAACAGCATGCATAATATCCGGCCTAGTTGCAGTCAAATACATGAGGCTGCCAACTATGCTTTTATACAAACTTGGATCAAAATCCTTGCTGTTGTCATCTTTACTCAACTTCAATCCCATTACTGTAGGAGTAATTGCAACTTTGCACTCCTGCATATTAAATCTTTCCAAAACCTGATTCACATACTTTGCTTGAGAAATAAAAATCCCTTTTTTACTTTGCTCTACTTCTATTCCTAAGAAGTATCTCAACAAGCCCATGTCAGTCATTTCAAATTCATCTTTCATAACTGTTTTAAAATTTTCAATAAGGTAATCATCATTACCTGTAAAAATTAGATCATCAACATATAAAACAACAATGAACATTTTACCATCTTTTTCTTTGATGTAGAGGGTGGGTTCTCCCTCACACTTTTCAAATCCATTTTCTAGTAGATAGGAGTCTATCCTACTGTACCATGCTATTGGTGCTTGCTTCAGCCCATAAAGAGATTTCTTCAATTTGTAGACTTTATGCTCTTGGCCTTTCTTCTCATAGCCCAGAGGTTGTTCCACATATACCTCTTCCATTAACACACCATTTAAAACTGTAGATTTTACATCCATCTAGTATACTTTCCATTTGTTTTGTGCTGCTATTGACAACATTGCTCTTACTGTCTCCATTCTTGCAACAGGTGAAAAATTTCTTCATAATCTATCCCATGCTTCTGCTTGTATCCTTTGACAACAAGTTTGGCCTTGTGTCTCTCTATCTTTCCTTTAGCATTACTTTTGGTCTTATAGACCCATTTAACTCCAATGAATTCTTTACCTTCTGGGAGATCAACCAATTCCCATGTTTTGTTCTTCTCTATGGCATTGATTTCATCATCCATAGCTTCTATCCATTTTCTATCTTTAATAGCATCTTAAAATTGAATAGGATCATCAACTTGACAATACAAAGAAAATAGGGAATTCATACCTTCATTTTCCGCTTCCTACGCATAAATTTCATTAAGACTTCTGAACTTTGTTCCTCTTTCATTTGGTGTAGTCGTGCTTGAAGAAGCACTTGAATCTGCTCCATGTGGCGTTCTTGGTTATGCACTCTCATTTCTTCTCAAGGGTGTTTTCACTGCTACTTGAGGTGTCCCTTGCTGTCCTTGTGTTGGTGGAGGTTGTGCTACCGATGAGTTGTTAATTTCAATCACTTCTTCCTCATCTTCATCATGAGATAAACAACGTTTAACATTGACTGTTTTCTCAATGCTTCCATCCCATGCTTCCTCCTCAACTACACATCTCTGCTTATTAGAAACTTCTTTGTGGATGGGTTATACAATCTGTATCCCTTGGAATCTTCACAATATCCAAGGAAAATGCACTTCTCCCCCTTACTATCCAACTTCTTCCTCAACTTGTCAGGCATGTGTGCATATGCCACACATCCAAAAAATCTCATGTGGGTGACTCCTTGTCTTCTGCCACTCCACACTTCTTCTGGAACTTTGTTCATCACAGATTTTGTAGGGCATCTATTCAAAATATACACAACACAGTTTGTTGCTTCTGCCCAATACTCATTCGGCAAGTGTTTTGCCTTTAGCATGCTTCTCACCATTTCCATTATGGTTTGATTCTTCCTTTCAGCAACTCCATTTTGTTGCGGTGTGTACCTTGTGGTAAACTGCTTGTGTATGCCATTCTCTCTGCAAAAACGCAGAAATTCCTTTGATATATATTCTCCTCCTCTATCAGTTCTGAGAACTTTAATGTGCAGCCCGCTCTGTTTCTCTACAAGAGCCTTAAAATAACAAAATTTTTGAAAGACTTCACTCTTATATTTTAAGAAATAAACCCACACTTTCCTTGTAAAGTCATCTATGAAGGTCAGCATGTAGTTGCTGCCTGAAACTGATTCTGTTTGCATCGGTCCACATAAATCTGAGTGAATGATCTCTAAGGGTGCTTTCACCCTTATGCTTTTCCCTGATGGAAAATTTTCTCTATGTTGCTTTCCCAAGATGCAACCTTCACATAAGCTGTCAGGCTTCTCAATCAATGGAAAACCTCTTACCATTCCTATTTTGTGCAACAAATTTAATCCTTCGAAATTGAGATGTCCAAATCTCAGGTGCCATAACCAATTTTCATCTTTTGCTTCCTTCTGAAAAGCTTCTTGAGTTACAGCTGCTATGCTCTTTCCTTTTCCTTTCAAGTCAGTGTTGAGCTTGAGCGGAAACATTCTATTGCTAGTCATTTGTATTTCAACAATGATTTTATTGCTTGGAGGTATATCCTTTATGGTGCACACATCATCCTTGAAAATTACATTGTAACCTTTTTTTATGAGCTGCCCAACGCTCAAAATATTACACTTCAAACCAGGAACATAATACACATCTGGAACAAATTTTTGCTCACCATTTCTTGCTCGAATACTAACTCTGCCCTTCCCTTTTATAGAGATTTTAGTATCAGTCCCTATGGTTACTTTCGATTTAACCTCTACATCTAGATTGGCAAACATTGCTTTGTTTCCAGTCATGTGATTACTACATCCCGAATCTAAGAACGAAACATCATCTTATCTATCTTGTGCTACATTACATGTTAACAACACATTACTTGGGTTCTTTTCTTCTTTTGCTACATTAGCATTCTGCCTATTTTTCATGTCATTTTGCTTCTTTCTACATTCATTGGCATAGTGCCCATATTTCTTGCAATAATGACATTCGACATTGGATTTTTCATACCTTTGTCCATGCGCATGTTGGTGTCCACCTTGCTAGCTATTGCAATGACCATGGCTTTGATTTTGATTATTTCTCCTTCCATGTGAATGTGAAGGGTTGTCCCTTCCACCTCTTTTTTGGCTTCTGCCTCTTCCTCTTCCTCTACCTTGACCTCTTCCTCTTCCTAAAGGCATCTGGGTCTTAAAGGCATGCTCTAGAGATGGATTCATTGTTCTTTCCAATCTCTGTTCATGGGTCATCAATGAAGCATGAAGTTCATCCACTGTGAATTTTGAGAGATCCTTGGTCTCTTCTATGGTGGTAACTATAACATCAAAACTTGAGGATAAGCTCCTCAAAAGTTTCTCCACAATCCTTCTTTCTTCAAGAGTTTCTCCATGGGACCTTATTTGATTTACAATCCCAATCACATGTGTAAAAAATGAGTCTATACTATCTGACTCTTTCATGCAGAGAGTTTCAAAATCTCTCCTCAGCAACTATAGTTTTGTTGTATTCAATTTCTCCATACCTTGGTATGTTATTTTGAGAGTATCCCATGCATCCTTGGATCTCTTAGTTGCTGCTATCCTTGGAAACACACTCTCATTTACTGCTTGATACAAATAGTAGAGGGATTTAGAGTCCTTATTTCTATTGCTCTTCAATATATCCTTCTCTGCTTGAGTTAAGGCATCAAAAGCCTGCTCATCAGCTGGTTCATCAAGACCGTCTTCTACAAATTCCCATAAGTCTTGTGAGACAAACAAGGCTCTCATGGTAATGGCCCAATAATCATAGTTCTTTCCATTAAATTGTGGAAGCTGAGCATTTCCAATACTCATATCAGTGCTTGGTCCATCCATTGCTTTTAAACTAAACTCTCAACTTTAGACAAACTGTCTTTCCTTTTCTGAAAGAACAAACTCTTTTAAACAAAAAACAACAACTCTTTTTTCTTTGAGAAATACCTGAACTTTATCTTCTACTGAGCTTTCACACTGCTGGAGAAATGCTGCAACAGGGCTTCTTCTTCTTTAAGCTTCTTTGACCTTCAAAGAGCCTGAACTCGCTCTGATACCATGTTGGAATTTCTGATAATTCCGGAACAATATAGAGAGAATAATACTCCCCTTCTAACATAGAGAATAAATGACAAAGATTTGCAGAATAAAACTTTTCTTTCTATTTCATTAACAGAACTAAAAACTATTACAAAATGTCTTCCTCGGTGGAAGGATGCACAAAATATGATCAAGACTGCTACAGACGCAGTGCTCTCAAAAAACTTCTCTCTGTCTCTCAAAAAACAAAATGAAACACAAATTTCTTTTCAAAACTCTGCAACTCTGTTTTTCCTTCACTGCTGTGTATTTTTCGCACTGCTGTGCATACCAATACAATTCTCTCTTTCTTGCCATGCCTCTCGGGCTTTCTCATTTTATATATGACGTGGCGGAAAATAAAACATAAAACAAATTACAAAGGAATACATTTCCGAACATAAAAGCTTAACATAAACGCGACGTACGAGTGGGGACCACTTCGCAATCGGAAATCGGTGATCAGTGATACAACTATGCGCTTAAAACAAAAAACTTGCGATTGGCGATTGAGCGATGGCATGACAATCGCAATCAGCAATCGAATGTAAGAATTGGCGGAATAAACTTTGTGATTTGCGCAATAAGCGATGTTGCGATTGCGATTGCAATCGCATTGCAAACATCTGACGAAACATATCATATGGCGGAGAAACACATATGCGATATTGCGATTGCGATTGCATCACGACTTTTCTATCGAAGGATAACATATGTGACATGTGATTGAGATTGCGATTGTGGTGGGACCATATCGCATCGCATCGAAATACTCTTATAACTGCGGAATATGTGTGGTACTATGTTCCTTTGCGATTGCGATGATCGCATCACATCGGAACAATCCATATCAACAAGACACTGCAAGAGAACTTGCGATTGCGATCAAGCACTGGTGGTTGGGACCACCATCACATGCCTTTTTCACAACTTAAATAACTTTCGCCATTTAAATACATTTTCATCAATTTTGGTTGTTGATGGCTTAAAATCCTGAAATCACTGTTTCCATTAAAGCTCTGCTCTTCCCTGCTTTGGAATCAAGAAAATCTTTGTCCCTCTGCAAAAATGGCTACGCCCATTCTAACATTAAGTTCTCCTCTGCAAACTCGGCTGCTGCCATAAAAAATTAAATTCATCCTTACGGTTCTTCTCCATTCCTCTTTAATACACGGTGTTGTGCACTCAATCTCTGCTGCTGCTACCTCTATACTTTGTTTCTTCCTACTCTCAAGGCACGCATATGACTTTAATATTTCAACACTCCCCCTTAAAGTTAGCTGCTAGGTTATCTGTCATACTCAAGCATTTTCTTAAAAATTCAAAGGTCTTCTGTCCCAAAGGCTTTGTTAAAATATCTGCATATTGCTCCTTTGTTCTACAATGATGTAAAACAATTTCTTCATTGTTCACTAATTCTCTGATGTAGTGATACTTGGCATCAATGTGTTTCGTTCTCTTGTGAAACACTGAATTCTTTGACAATGCAATAGCTGAGCTATTGTCACAATAAATCACTGTCCCTTTTACTTTTTCTTGGCATAAACTTCTCAACATTATTCTCATCCAAATTGCTTGACACGTTGATGCTGTAGCTGCCACATACTTTGCCTTTGCTGTAGATAACACTACAATCGGCTATTTCTTAGAAGCCCATGAAATGGCTCCTGAACCCATATGAAAAAAATAACCGGAAGTGCTCTTCCGATCATCTACACTTCCAGCCGAATCACTGTCAGTGTATCCAACTAACTCTGAATTTTCTGAAGCATTATATAAAATACCAAATCTTTTGGTTCCTTTAACATACCTCAGAATTCTATTTGCTGCCTGCCAATGTGCTTGTTTTGGATTTTCCATAAACCTGGAGATCAAACTAACAACATGCATAATATCCGACCTAGTTGCAGTCAAATACATGAGGCTGCCAACTATGCTTTTATACAAACTTGGATCAAAATCCACGCTATTGTCATTTTTACTTAATTTCTATCCCATTACTGTGGAAGTAATTACAGATTTGCACTCCTACATATTAAATCTTTCCAAAAATTGATTTACATACTTTTCTTGTGAGATAAAAATCCCTTTTTCATTTTTCTCTACTTCTATTCCTAAGAAGTATCTCAACAAACCCATGTCAGTCATTTCAAATTCTTCTTTCATGCCTATTTTAAAATTTTCACTGAGATAATCATCATTAACAGTGAATATTACATCATCAACATATAACACAATAATGAGCATTTTACCATCCTTTTCTTTGATGTACAATGTGGGTTCTCCATCACATTTCTCAAACCCATTTTCTAGTAGATAGGAGTCTATCCTACTGTACCATGCTCTCGGTGCTTGCTTCAGCCCATAAAGAGCTTTCTTCAATCTGCAGACTTTATGCTCTTGGCCTTTCTTCTCATAGCCCAGAGGTTGTTCCACATATACCTGTTCCATTAAAAATCCATTTAAAAATGCGGATTTTACATCCATCTAGTATTCCATTTGTTTTGTGCTGCTATGGACAACACTTATTTCACGGTTTCCATTCTTGCAACTGGTGCAAAAGTTTCCTCATAGTCTCTTCCATTCTGCTGCTTATATCCCTTGACAAAAAGTCTGGCCTTGTGTCTTTCTATATTTCCTTCAGCATTACTCTTGGTCTTATAGACCCATTTTACTCCAATGACTTCTTTACCTTTTGGGAGGTCAACCAACTCCCATGTTTTGTTCTTCTCTATGGCATTAATTTCATCATCCATAGCTTCTATCCATTTTCTATATTTTATTGCATCTTCAAAATGAATAGGATCATCAACTTGACAATACAAAGCAAACAAGGAATTCATACCTTAATTTTCCGCTTCCTACTCATAAATTTCATTAATATTTTTGAACTTTGTTCTTTTTTCATTTGGTGTAGTCGTGCTTGAAGAAGCACTTGAATCTGCTCCATGTGGTGTGCTTGGCGATGCACTCCCGTTTCTTCTCAAGGGTGTTCTCGTTGCCGCTGGAGGTGTCCCTTGCTGTCCTTGTGTTGGTGGAGGTTGTGCTACCGATGAGTTGTTAATTTCAATCACATCTTCCTCATCTTCATCATGAGATAAACAGCTTTTAACATTAACTATTTTCTCAATGCTTCCATCCCATGCTTCCTCTTCAATGAACTGCACATCTCTGCTTATCACAAACTTCTTTGTGGATGGGTTATACAATCTGTATCCTTTGGAATCTCCACAATATCAAAGGAAGATACACTTCTCCCCCTTACTATCCAACTTCTTTCTCAACTAATATGGAATGTGTGCATAAGTCACACATCCAAAAATTCTCATGTGGGTGACTCCTTGTTTTCTGCCACTCCACACTTCTTTTGGAACTTTGTTCATCACATATTTTGTAGCGCATCTATTTAAAATATACACATCATAGTTTGTTTCTTCTACCTAGTACTCATTCGGCAAGTGTTTTTCCTTTAACATACTTCTTACCATTTCCATTATGGTTCGATTCTTTCTTTCAGCAACTCCATTCTGTTGTGGTGTGTACCTTGTGGTGAATTGTTTTTGTATGCCATTCTCTCTGCAGAAACGCATAAATTCCTTTGAGATGTATTCTCCTCCTCTGTCAGTTCTAAGAAATTTGATATACAACCCGCTTTGTTTCTCTACAAGAGCTTTAAAATGGAAAATTTTCTGAAAGACTTCACTCTTGTATTTTAAGAAATAAACCCACAATTTTCTTGTGAAATCATCTATGAAGGTCAAAATGTAATTGCTTCCTGAAACTGATGCTGTTTGCATCGGCCCACATAAATCTGAGGGAATGATCTCTAAGGGTGCTTTCACCCTTATGCTTTTCCCTGATGGAAAATTTTCTTTGTGTTGCTTTCCCAAGATGTAGCCTTCACATAGGCTGTCAGGCTTCTCAATCAATGGTAAACCTCTTACCATTCCTTTTCTTTGTAACAAATTTAATCTTGCGAAATTGAGATGTCCAAATCTTAGGTGCCATAACCAGTTTTCATCTTTCTCTTCCTTCTGAAAAACTTCTTGCGTTACAGCTGCTACACTCTTCCCTTTTCCTTTCAAGTTAGTGTTGAGCTTGAGCGGAAACATTCTATTGCTGGTAATTTGTATTTCAGTAATGATTTTCTTGTTTGGAGGTATATCCTTTATGGTGCACACATCATCCTTGAAAATTAAATTGTAACCTTTTTTTATGAGCTACCGAACGCTCAAAAGATTACACTTCAAACCAGGAACATAATACACATCTTGAACAAATTTTTTGTCACCATTGCTTGCTTGAATACTAACTCTTCCTTTTCCTTTTACAGATATCTTAGTATCAGTTCCTGTGGTTACTTCTGATTTAACCTCTTCATCTAGATTGGAAAACATTGCTCTGTTTCCAGTCATGTGATTACTACATCCTGAATCTAAGAACCAAACATCATCTTCTCTATCTTGTGCTACATTACATGTTAACAACACATTACTTGGGTTCTTTTCTTCTTTTGCTACATTAGCATTCTGCCTATTTTTCATGTCATTCTGCTTCTTTCTACATTCATTGGCATAGTGCCCATATTTCTTGCAATAATGACATTGGAAATTGGATTTGTCATACCTTTGTCCATGCGCATGTTGGTGTCCACCTTGCTGGCTGTTGCAATGACCGTGGCTCTGATTTTTACTGTTGCTCCTTCCATGTGAATGTGAAGGGCTGTCCCTTCCACCTCTTTTTTGGCTTCTGCCTCTTCCTCTTCCTCTACCTTGACCTCTTCCCATTCCTCAAGGCATCTGGGACTTAAAGGCGTACTCTAGAGATGGATTCACTGTTCTTTCCAATCTCTATTCATGGGTCATCAATGAAGCATGAAGTTCATCCACTATGAACTTTGAGAGATCCTTGGTTTCTTCTATCATGGTAACTATAACATCAAACCTTGAGGGTAAGCTCCTCAAAATTTTCTCCACAATCCTTCTTTCTTCAAGAGTTTCTCCATGGGACCTTATCTGATTTACAATCCCAATCACATGTGTAAAAAATGAGTCTATACTATCTGACTCTTTCATGCAGAGAGTTTCAAAATATCTCCTCAGCAACTGTAGTTTTGTTGTCTTCACTTTCTCCATACCTTGGTATGCTATTTTGAGAGTATCCCGTGCATCTTTGGATCTCTTAGCTACTGCTATCCTTGGAAACACACTCTCATTTACTACTTGATACAAATAGTAGAGGGCTTTAGAGTCCTTCTCTCTATTGCTCTTCAATATATCCTTCTCTGTTTGAGTTAAGGCACTAAAATCCTACTCATCAGCTGGTTCATCAAGACCATCTTCTACAAATTCCCATAAGTCTTGTGAGACAAATAGGGCTCTCATGGTAATGGCCCAATAATCATAGTTCTTTCCATTAAGTTGTGGAAGTTGAGCATTTCCAATACTCATACCATTGCTTGGTCCAGCCATTGTTTTTAAACTGAACTCTCAACTTTAGACAAACTGTCTTTCCTTTTCTGAAAGAAAAAACTCTTTTAAACAAAAAACAACAACTCTGTTTTCTTTGAGAAATACCTGAACTTTATCTTCTGCTGAGCTTTCACACTGCTGGAGAAACGTTGCAACAGGACTTCTTCTTCTTTCAGCTTATTTTACCTTCAAAGAGCCTGAACTCGCTCTGATACCATGTTGGAATTTCTAATAATTCCAGAACAATATAGAGAGAATAATACTCCCCTTCTAACACAGAGAATAAATGACAGAGATTTGCAGAATAAAACTTTTCTTTATATTTCATTAATAGAACTAAAAAAATATTACAAAATGTCTTCCTTGGTGGAGGGATTCACAAAATATGATCAAGACTGCTACAGACGCAGTGCTCTAAAAAAAGTTCTCTCTGTCTCTCAAAAAACAAAATGAAACACGCAGTTCTTTTAAAAACTCTGCAACTCTGTTTTTCCTTCACTGCTGTGTATTTTTCGCACTGCTGTGCATAACAATACAATTCTCTCTTTCTTGCCATGCCTCTCGGGCTTTCTCACTTTATATATGACGCGGCGGAAAATAAAACATAAAACAAATTACAAAGGAATACATTGCCGAACATAAAAACTTAACATAAACGCGACGTACGAGTGGGGACCACTTCGCAGTCGGAAATCGGCGATCGGTGATACAAGTATGCGCTTAAAACAAAAAACTTGTGATTGGCGATTGAGCAATGGTATGACAATCGCAATCGGCGATCGAACATAAGACTTGGCGGAATGAACTTTGCGATTTGTGCGATAAGCGATGTTGCGATTGTGATTGCACGATTGCGATCGCATCGCAAACATTCGACAAAACATATCATATGGCAGAGAAACACATATGTGATATTGCGATTGTGATTGCATCGCGACTTTTCAATTGGCAGATAACATGTGTGACATGCGATTGCGATTGCGACTGTGGTGGGACCACATCGCATCGTATCGCGATACTCTTATAACTGCGGAATATGTGTGGTACTCTGTTCCTTTGCGATTTTGATGATCACATCGCATCGGAACAATCCATATCAACAAGACACTGCAAGAGAACTTGTGATTGCGATCAACCGCTTTCACAACTTAAAGAACTTTTGCCATTTAAATACATTTTCATCAATTTTGGTTGTTGAGGGCTTAAAAGCCCGAAATCACTGTTTCCATTAAAGTTCTATTTTTCAGTGCTTTGGAATCACAAAAATCTTCGTCCCTCTGCAAAAAACGGCTACGCCCATTCTAACATTAACTTCTCCTCTGCAAACTCGGCTGCTGCCATAAACAATTAAATTCATCCTTACGGTTCTTCTCCATTCCTCTTTAATACACGGTGCTGTGCACTCAATCTATGCTGCTGCTGCCTCTGTACTTTGTTTCTTCCTGCTTTCAAAGCACGCAGATGACTTTAATATTTCAACAGCTTGGAGGCACGGCTCCCATTACTGTGATGTTTAACTCTAGAGAATTTTTCTGTTTGAACTATAAGGTCAATATCTTGTCTACGTCAAGATATGCAGAGACGGTTCTTTGCTTTAAATCTCGATAAGTTTTTTCTTTAAATCTGCTCATTCAGATCACGAAGTTCCTAAATGAAAATTCCACCCAAATGGTTTAGACCGAATGGTAGTAAATTAAAACTGGAGTAGATTGCACCGCACAACTGCTTAATACGTATTGGAGCGGTTGGTGATCTGAATGTATGATGTTTTCCTGTAAAAAGAAGTAATGCTGCCAATGCTTGACAACTTAGACTATTGCATATAATTCCTTCTCATAAGAAGAAGTTAGTAATGGACGAAAGTTCAGTCTCAGCTTTAGGTCGAATGTTAGTTTGAGTTTAAATGTAAGCAGTGTCAACAGTTAAAGGTAACTATCATCGGCAGTTGAAATGCAAACATCAGCTTTAATGCTAGTAATAAATGCCAGTATCAGCAGTTCCTCAATGAGCTTTACAGCTCGAATGCAAACATCAGCGGTTTCATGTAACTATCAGCGTTAGTTTCATGATAGTATCAGCTATAAGTTCGAATGCTAAGTTTAATACAATGCTTAAAAACGTCTCCCTATTATGATGGACATTATTACAATTATGCTATACTAATAGGAGACTTCCTAAACAATTCAAAGTAATATAAACCATTATCATTGGAAGAATAGTGGGAAGAATTTTTGTAGTTGTGAATTTTCACAAACTAGATGTAAAAGAATTTTGGTCATTGGATGTGGCTATATTATTTCTCGTTGTGTTTGCTCTTTCATTTTCCATAAGATTGGACATGCTTCTCTTAAGCTTGTTCAAAGCTGAATTATTTCCCACAAAATCATCTTAATGCTATTCAACATTACTAACACACGTCTCATAATTGGTCATTCGTCTAGAGAATATTTTGAACACAACAAATCAACACGTAGAAAAGAAAACTCTACATTTATATATCTCATTTTCTTGAAATTCATATCCATCCTTCTCATGAAATGACAAGAATGTTAAACATCTACATATATTTGGAGAGTCCATTTTGACTACAAATTGGATGAAAATGACAACCCAACTATCTAGTATTCTTCTCAGGCCTATAGGTGACCAGCTAAAAGAGGTGATACATTTCTTTGAGAATATTGAATAAGGAAGTATATCATGTATCAAAAGAAGCATCGTAGGAGCTTTAGGCAATATGGTGCTAGAGAAATAAGAGAAGGAAACTCTACCATATTTCTTTCCAGATCCTAAATTCTATCTTTGTGGTCGATAGGTTATCGAGTCTTACTCTTATCTTTAATGTAATTAAGTTGCTCTTTCTTTTAGGTCTGAATACCTTTCAGTGATTCCAGCTATTATATAGGAGTTCTAAAACATTTGTAAATTTTCAAGAGAATTCAAAGGGCCTTTTTGAAGATGAGCAAGATTTTTCTGAGACATTTTTTATGCCCTTGGCGTATGTAAGTGCATATGTGCCTGACAAATACAATTTCCATTCTGCTATGAATACAAATGAAAAAAATTTCAATAAAAAGGGAAAAAAAATACTCCTTCCTTACAACTTTTCTAGCAAGCAATCAGGCATCTCTACTCGAAAACGGTCTTTTGGATTAACTTGTTTGAAAATATTCACGAGTTTGGTAAACATTCCACATGGTATACTATACCTGAAACGACTGAAAAAAATGAGACTCTTTGATGCTCCAATTCTTTTTAAAAACCTTGTGAGAAATAAAACTTCTCCATATATTTTGCACTCTTCTTTCCTCGGTTTAATCCAGCCCGAGGGAAAAGAATAATATTATTATGACTTGCATGGTACACATCTCTAAGATTTGTATTACCTTCCCCAGCATGACTTCTCCAATGGTGCCACTGATATTGATTCTTGCATATAGACAAGCTTGTGCCTGTAGTCGTTGAGACCTACATTAATGACCACACAAAAAAAATATAAAACTTAGAATCCATAAGCATTTGATCCGACAAACAAGGATTTAAAACAATTATTACATTTTGCAACTACCGCCTGAAATAGCCATTCTCGTACTCGACCTGCCAGATTTGTTTCTACAAGTGGTAATTCTTCTCCATTAAAAACCTTTTGATGGTACAAAGCTTTCTTTTCATACTCTAGGAATGAGAAGCTTCCTTGCGCTGCTTCTCCCTACACTTAGCAACAACACCCAAAAATAACAGCATAGGTCTTTCAAGCACATATGGGGTTATGGCTAATACATACAAAACAATAAGTTGTTTTCATTCTTCCCCTGGATCTGGGTGAATATATCATAATGATAACATGTCGGCAATTTGGGCAGCTACAATTGCTTCACTATAACCAGGCACAGAAAGATGAGCTACCTTACCTTTAAAAATGACAAAATCTTTCGCAATTGGAGACCTGAACTATCTAAAGCACACCAGGTGTAATCCATGCTCATTAGGGCCACATTTTCAATTATAATAATTGAATTAAAAAAGAAAAACCATAATAATTCTTTTTTTTTAAATAAAATTAAATATGAAAATTAATATGGGATATGCATGCGGGCTTGCATGTTGCCCACATGCTCCTATGGACTCCCACTAATTCATTTGACAATATCTGAATCTATGAGCTCAAATAAGAACTTTATGCTAGCGAGTTCATTTCTCTCTATCTATAGGTTAAAGACACCATACACACCCCCAAAACGCATCTGCTTCATAACGAATTTTTGTCTTCGGTCATTGACAAAATGCTGAGCCAGACCAGAGTTAAGAAGGACGAGTCTATAAGGTAGGTCCTCTAAAACTAGGTTCTTGTTATTGTGCAACTGGAGCAGACAAGGACTATGGCCATGATATTGTCAATGCCTTCGTCCTGCACATCGAGATAGTCCACCACAAATTCATTGAAGTAAGCTGAAACATTCGTTATATAGAAAAGGGGAGTAGCATGTAAAGAATGTTTTCAGTGCGATGGTGAAACCACTAATGCGCAGGTATTTTCTCTGTTTACAATCAACCATGCGGATTTTCATCTCTTCTCTACCTAATTTAGGAAAATCTTATTATTTAGTTGAAGGAAACTTGTCAATTATTATTCAAATTTATTTTAATGGAGCCCTTAACATTGTCATAAAAAATAGGTATTTTCTTTGTTTACAATCAACCCTGCGAAATTTCATCAATTCTCTACCTAATTTAGGAAAATCTTATTATTTAGTTGAGGGAAACTTGTCAATTATTTTCCAAATTTATTTTAATAGAGCCCTTAACATTGTCACCAAAAATGTATTTCTTATCATAAAATTAAATGTATTTCTTATCATAAAATTAAACCCACAACCTTGTAGCCAATAAACAACCTGCCAGAATCTATATTGTGTCCTTTTTCTCTCATTTCCAGACACAGATTGAGATGGATTTTGAATTACAGGGAAGCCTTGGACTCATTCAAGTATAAATGGGGCTTATTTTTATTGAAAAAAAAAAAACTAATAAAATATTAAATACTATAAATATTAAATTAAATTAAATATGAAAAATATTATGAGATAGATATGTATTCTTGCATGTTACCCTTGTGCCTCTATGAACTCCCACACTAAACCATTCACACAATAATTAAGTTCTTGTAATTATTGTTATTGTGAAACTAGAGTAGATAGGCACTATGATATTGTAAATAGATCTATACCTATCTTCCTTAGATTAGTGCCCATGAGTATAACAACTACAATTGTTCTGTATAGGTAGTGTTTATAGGGTGCGTTAGACTTTAATGCTAAAATTTGTTTTTTTTTTATTATTTCTATGGCAGCTCACAAAATGTTTTCATGTTCAATTTTCTAGGCTAACACTTAAAACTCTTTCTTTAATTCTTTTTTGGGTATTTTTGGTCGGGTTTTTATTGGTTTGTAGATGGATATTTAATACTGGTTCCTAACAACATTGGTAGGTATTGGTTCCTTTATGAATCTTTAGGATACATAGAATACAACTAGTTGGCATATTGCTCATGTTATATGTATATAAATGATTGATTTATTGGATATTATTTATTTTCCATGTAATTAGTTTGTCTATTGGGCATGTACTTACCTCAATCAGCATTGATTTTATACATTTTTGCTACAAATTTTCAATCTAGAGGGTCATTGCTCGATTCAATTTTATAAAGTGTTGATGAAAATTTTCCATTTGCAAGGTCATTACCAGCTTATTCTACTTGAAAGTGATTTTTTCGAACTTCTCCTTAAGTGCCTGCAAAGCATGACAAATCTTTGTCCTATAGGACGGGTAGCCTCCATCAAAACCTACAAAGTCTTCTCCATCTATAGGTTCATTGTTGGCTTATTCTACTGTATAGAGCCTTCTCCATCTACATGGTTGTTGCTAGCTTCTTCTCTGTGATAAAGCTTCTTTCAAACTGCTCCTCAAGCACCTGGAGAATGCGACTATTCTTTGTGCTATGTAATTCACTCAAGAGTGGAACCAATGACTTTACAGTGACCATGAGAGGTAGACAATGGCTAGAAGGTGGGTTGTCACTAAAAGAAATGGCAAGTTATTAGTAGTGGTCACTAGAGGATAGTGGCAAGGTAGATAAACAAACCTAAGCTATGTATCGTATAAAGATATACAACTCTAATATAATCAAATATGAAATATTCATAGGCAAGGTAAACTAATAAATATTTAATATTAACAAAATAATTTTAGGATTAACTTGTTTAGTAGAAATTGTGAGTGATATATATGGTTATAACCTATTAATAACGTGTGGCTTTGAAAAAGAGGTAAAATAAGACCTAAATTTTAAAATATACTCTAAAAGTGAAATTCAAATGCTATAAAAATAAGATTTTATTGAATATTTTGTTTAAAAAAATAACATTTTATTGGTTTTCTTATTGAACTATTTGAGAGACTAATATTATAGTCCTTGTAGCTCAAAGAGAAAGGACTAATAAAAAGTAAGGTTAAACATTTTGTGTTTTCTTGTAGTAAAATTTAATTTTATTAAAATTTGATTAATTATTTTTTTAAATATATAATTAATTAACTAATATTATTAGTTTAATATAATATTTTTAAATAAATTTATTAAAATTAAAATATTCCATATTAATTTAATATTAAATATAATTTTAATAAATAAATATTTAATATTGAATATAAAATTAAAGATAGAGTTTTTTTTTAATATTTTGAAACTATGAAAAATGAGCCATCGGTAAAAAGCTTAAACTACATTATTAAGAAATAGTACTCTCCTTGCTTTTGTCTATATGGTTTTTTCTATTGATAGTATTTCGGAGTATATGGATTTTGCTATTGATAGTATTTGGGATTATATGGATTTTTCTATTGATAGTATTTTGGATGATAGACTATGTAAGTGTTGGTAAAGAAATATTTTTTTCAAGTAAATTTTCTAAAAATATTTAGAAAATTATAGTTAACATTGTCAAGTTTATTTTTCATATAAATTATTTTTATTTAAAGTTTATTTTTCATATAAATTATCTTTATTTGAAGTTTATTTTTGAAAGGAAAAAAAATATAAAAAAATTGAGAAAAATAATTAAGATGAGAACTTTGCATGCATTTTGTGTGAACTTATTAAAAATAGTTAAGTTATTTTGAAAAACAATTCTATCATGTAATTATTTAGTGAAAAAAATTGAAAAGTAATATATTTAATTAGTGAGTTTTTTTAAAATGCATTTCAAATATTTATAGCTTAAATTAAAATTAATCTCAATCATAGATTTCACTCAGATATTAGTGTTTTGGTAGATTAGCCTTTTAGTTACAAGTATAAGTACATGCTAAATAGATTAGGTTTCACACATGATTAGATGAAGATGACTGAGAAAGAGACCAAGAGTAAGTATTTAGAAAATAAGTACTTTCGTGTAATACAAAAATTAAATAGAAGAAGATTCATATAACTACATGTAGTCAAGTTCTTATAGTGGTATGGTTAAATTTGTAGAGTTATATAGGAAAATTCATAAGACGATATAGACCAGCAATATAGTTGGTACAACTAAGTTGCTAAGTTGTATGATTATATAGTGGGTTATTTTTTGTGTGGTTATACATTAAAGTTTATTTATTTATTTTTATTTTTCAAGTAGATTATATATATATTTTAGGTTGTTTGTACACCTTGCTCGCCTTGTTCACTGTGATTTTAATAATTGTACAACTTTTAGGTAGCAAATTATAGATGCTTTTATTATTATTTCAAATGAATTAATAGTTTAATTTGAAGGGTAAATTAGGTATATATGGAGGAAATATTTTTTTATTTTCACTATTTACTTTTCCATCTATTGCTTGATTCATGTTATGGTTTGAATTTAATTTATGGTTTAATAAAGTTTAATGATTTATTTTTTAGTTGAAATAATAAAGACAATAACCACTCAGAGCTACAAATTTATACATGGTACCATATCTATTTCTCTCATTCAAAAATTTAGGAATTCATAGTGGTAAATTAATTATAAATTTCTACATGGTACCATAGCTATTTCTCTTATTAAAAACTTTAGGAATTCATAGTGGTAAACTAATTGTAGGGATGATAGACTACTAGTGAGATGATTTTAAAACTATTTTTTTAAATCTAAGTGTTTGCGTAGTAGATATCATATATCACATTAACTAGGCTATGATTTGAGGATATATTGGCGGATGCCTCAAAATTTTGTCATCGAAAGTGAGGGTTACACTCTTACTAGAATAAAATGGTCTCCAAGATATTATTTATAATGTGTTTCCTTCACCCAAAAATATATAACAATTGTCAACTCATAAAAATAAGGAGATTAAGGCCCAACAAACAATCATTGATGTCATAAATGATCATTTGAATCTCCATACATCTAAGAAGAAGATGTCAAAGAAAATTTCCAATGCCTTGGTATACATCTACCACAATGAGAACATAAATAAGAAGATGATATTGTGGAAAAAACATAGATCTATAAAGTTTACTAAACCCAATCATGAACTACCTTATGGAGGGAACAAAAAATCATGACTAGCTTGCAATAAAGGGGGAGAATTTTATCAATTAAAGACTAGTTAACATTCCATTGAATGAATTATCATCTCCATAGGAACCATTTGTTAGAGATATTTGTGCTTGAGAGAGCCTTTCTAACTTTTAGAGACTATGGAGGAGACTTGTATGGATTAAAAGGTTACCAAGAAGGATGGTGACAAGGACCTATCTTTATTTGGTTATTCAAATAAGGTCAAAGGTAAGAACCTATAAAGGGCAAGGGAAAGAGTGAGGATTCAACCCGATAACTATGAAATAAGGACTTGACTAAATTCAAGTGCTTGATTTACCACAAAAAACATTAATTTTGTATCATAGTGCTTTGAGAAGAAGAGGAATTGTAAAGGAAGAAACAATAGAAGAAGGAAAAATCCTTTGCAAAATATTAGATGAATGAGCTTGCTTTTTAGTTCCAAAAGAATTTATCAATGGTATTTTTCATTTCTGCGAACATGGTTTTGTGGGAGGCATGATATGTGGATAGTGGGGCATCTCACCTTCTCACATTAGCATAGTGTTTATTTTCTAGTCTAATGAAGTATGAATTGGGAGTATACGTTAAATATTTTGATGGTTCCATATGTTTAGTAGCAAGAGTTGGTGCTATTCCTTCACATGGGTATGGATAAAGGCACAAATAACTACGCAAAATTGTTTGCACTCAAGCTCCTTTTTTTTTTCCTTCTGGAAAACATTACATTTGTATATGATCATAACTACATCCTCACATGATTTGTCAATTTTTATGTGCATAGTTTTATGTTGCTAGAAATTTTATCTAATTTTGAATACTATTCATAAACGATGTATTAGAGACAATTTTGTGAGGGAACAATGTATTGGAGACAATTTTGGCAGGGAATGGTATTTCATGTTACTGCTAGAAGAGTATATACCACAATGCATAACTAAAATGTAATGTATTCATTGTGTTAATGATTAAATTACTTCTTTTTTTTCCAATAAGAAATAAAATAAATGATATATTAATCTAAAAGTATGATGAGCACAAGTTCAATTTACATAAAAAAATTCCAAAGTCCAAAAATTGATATCTTTATGTTGTTAACAAAATATCTTATCCTTATCCTTATATTATTAACCCATTAATAAATATAATTATTTAAAATTTAAAATATATTATTTATTTATTTTAAATTAAATAACATTAAAATAAAATATTTGAAAAATAAATATATTTTTTTAATTTTATTTACTATAATATAAAATATTTGTTACATAGTAATGTTAATATTATATTTACTTTATACTAATCTAAAATCAAAACGCTAATATGTCATAGCATTATTTAAAAAACATAATAAATTTGTAATATACATTGACAAGTATAATTATTTGCAAACTTAAATTATATTATTTATTTACTTTAATTTTTATTATCAAAATAAAATATTAAAAAAAAACATTAAATCCGTTAAAAGAATGTAAAGAATAATGGAAGGAACTCCATGAATTTGTGGTTCACACATTGAAAGGTATAGTTATTTAAAATCACAAATATATGATTTATTTATTTAATTCCTTATCTGAAATAAAAGTATTCGAAAGATCAGAAATGAGAGTAGGTGTTCACTGAAAATAATGATTTAAAATCACAAATATGTGATTTATTTATTTTATTTCCTTGCCTGAAATAAAAGTATTCGAAAGACCAGAAATGAGAGTGGGTGTTCACTGAAAATTTTGGAAAGATAACGGGATCACCATTTTTGTTAAAAATAAAAACATAATTAGAAATACATAGGTCTTGTTAGCTAAAATTTTTAATGTTTAATAAAAATAACATGCCTTTTAATTTACAATGTATGAACATGAGAGATAAAGAGCTTATATAGATGAATATGCGAAATAAAAAGTCTAGGGTGGAAGGACATAAGAACCCAATAACTAGGGCAAACAAGAGCATTTTGGCAATTGTGTAGTCTGAAGCATATCATGTGAATATGATGAAAATGGGCGTAGAACGTTAGGACAATCAATCATCCAGAATCTAACCCATGAAATTGGGCTTTCAACGTTAAGACAGTCAATCAACCAGGGTGTAACCAAGTGTTATCAAGGCCATCGTGGTTTGATTCTCCTCCTTTTAGAAAAGGTAGAAATGACACTCTAGATTGTCGGTATATAGAGTTTTGTTGGTCAGAATTGACTTGGTCTTGTACAAATTTCATGTTTTTCATTGCTGTATTAACAGCATCGAATGTAATGATTGGCCTGATGCGCTGTTTATATTTTAATATACAGTGTTTTTTTCTTTCTTAGAAAAAAGGTGGAACTATCTTTCAAATAACTTTAAAAGAGAATGGTGGGTCCTTGTGTATTTTGGACGCGAAAATGGTAGGAAACGGGTTGACCCAGAAGTTAAAGGAAGAAGGGACAAGATGCCGTAATTCCCGAAAGAAAACTCCAAGTTTGTCAGACTATGCCATAAATAAATTATTTATTCTAAACCTTTTTAATTTTACTATCGATTTTAAAAAGTATACTTAGGGTTTGGGACTATTATGACCATTATTAGTTCAAGGTCAAATGCGTTGACGGTTAGACGTCAAGACCAAACAATCACCCAGAGACATCCGACCAGGGTAGACTTGTGGAAAACTTGGGTGGTCCTTGTGCATTGATCCCCAAGCATTCGTAACCACAACTGCAAGTTCTACGAGCTTTAGGTTTGTAAAGCAAACTCGGCTTCTTGTAGGTTACAGTAATTTGTTCGTCTGCCATATTTCATGGATTCCACTGGTTCAAGGTCTCCGTTAGACGCAAAAACACCGGCGATACTGGTGGTAATGGTGTCATTGCCAGCGCAGGGACACTTAAATCAATTGCTTCATCTTTCCAGGGCAATCGCGGCACAAGGACTAGATGTCCTCTATGTCACTACTTCTACTCACATCCAACAGGCTCTGCGTCGCGTTCAGGGATGGAATCCTGATCAATTTACCATTCGTTTCCACGAATTGCCCATGCCCTCCTTGTCAGATTTGCAGCCCGATCTTGACAAGAAGGACCATGCGTTTCCAACGCATATAATTCCTCTGATCGAAGCTTCCCAAGATCTCCGAGAGCCCTTCGATCTTCTGTTGCAGAAACTCTGTTTCTCCAATTCGAATAGAAATGTAATCGTTCATGACCCGATGCTCGGGTGGGTTCAGACGGTGGCGGCCAAATATCGAGCCCCTGCCTACGTTTTCAACTGCTTCAACGCCTATTCCTCCACGATAAACGAGAAGGGGATTGGAATTCCGGGCAGCGTTGTATCACAAAAACGGTTGCAGCCGGAGAGTTTTATTAGTTTCAAGAACCGCGTGCGAGCAGAATGTCTACCACTCGCGACAGGGCATCTCGTGAACAGCTTTCGTGGTCTAGAAACTCGATTCATGAAGAACTTAGAGGAAATATACGAAGATCGTTACGGTAAGAAACCTCTATGGGCCGTCGGTCCTCTTCTTCCTCAATCAATTTGGACGGCTAAGAAGGGTGATTCAGATGTTGGAGGTTGCTTGAGATGGCTGGATGGCCAAGCTCCGGCTTCAGTCGTTTATGTTTCTTTTGGTACAACGTGTTCTCTTTCGCGCCAACAAATCCAGGA
Organism: Pinus albicaulis; assembly: GCA_034641835.2. Taxonomy (NCBI): domain Eukaryota; kingdom Viridiplantae; phylum Streptophyta; class Pinopsida; order Pinales; family Pinaceae; genus Pinus; species Pinus albicaulis. Next base: position 790,129,246 of record CM076569.1, read on the forward strand.
ATTGGCTCGAGGGCTCGAGGCGATCCAACAGCCCTTCCTTTGGGTACTTAAGGTCGCAGATGATGCTCCTTTCACCCCGTTGTATCAAGCGCAGACGGACTGGATCAGGGAGCTTCTTCCAGAAGGGTACGAGGCCCGAATCGCAGGGCGCGGCTTCCTGGCGAGAGACTGGGCGCCTCAGCTTGATGTCTTATCGCATGAGTCCACCGGAGCTTTCGTAACGCACTGCGGGTGGAATTCGACATTGGAGAGCATCAGCCTGGGTGTTCCCATGGTGGCTTGGCCTCAACATTCCGACCAGTTTGCCAACTCGATGTTGGTGGCGAAGGAGTTGAAGGTGGGCGTGGAAGTGAAGAAGTGGACAAAGGCAGATGAAAATGAGTTAGTCACAGCGGAGGAGGTTGAGAAAGCGATCAAACGAGTGATGGCAGATGATGAAGAGGCAATGGAAATGAGGAAAAGAGCCAAGGAACTCAGAGATTCCGCTCGAACTGCTATTGCGGAGGGAGGATCATCGTCCAATGAACTGCTGTCGTTTATCGATCATTTTACATCAATCCTGATCGAGCGAAATCCAACTGTGATTTCGGCCAACTCTCACAGTTAGTGAAGAGGGGTAGCAAGGTTTGAAATTGGAGTACTGCAATGTTTTATGCGCTGAGATGTCTCGTGCGCTTCAATTTAATGCATTACAGTTTATGAGATATGAGATTCATACCAGATGTCAGCTCAATCTGGAAATAAAGCCAATAAGTTAAATAAGTTTTTCTTTTAAAGCTTAAGGAAGTATTGATCTACCAATAAAAACGTATTCAACTCCTGCTGTAACGGATATACAAAGTGTAACTAGTGAAAGGGACCGCCCTCGAGACCTTTGATCTGGGCCAATTTCAATAGTTTTGGGTTATACCAGGATTTCAGTCATAAATCGACGGGTTATAAAGAGAATCTATAATTAAGTTTCTTGACACCATTCTCTGTATGTTACAATCCAATTCCACGGTCTTTACTGCGCCTAATTTCTATAAGTTTCGCTGATAACTATATATTGCAAAACATGACCAAGCTTCGTATAATATTGCAAAAGTGAAAAACGTGATGATTGAGTTTTCCGCATTGAGTTATTTCAGCTTTTCCAGCTGTGGAACCGTAAGCTGCCATGTGTTGATCAATCAGTGCCACGTTTCCTTCCCTGTCCCTTGCATTAGTGTTTCACTTTGTTATTTAAATGTTAGGTTTATTTCCATCCAACAGAATTTTGTGAATGAACGTTGTTTTAGAAAAAGACTCTTTGTGGTTGATTAAAGAGATCTTTCTTTGGCACCTCGTGGAACAGAGGATACTTTGTTTCTCTCTTTGATTTACAGTGTGTAACAGAGTTATTTTATATTTCTTTTCCTTTCAGAAATAAAGTATAAGACAGTAGTATTCAGAAACGTAGTATTTTTTCTAGTTTTTTTTCTCAGTTAGATTTATTGTTATAGTTTTTTCATTGATATTTAGTTTTCTTTGTATTTTGTCAATTTTATTAAGTGTTTAATCAAGGTCTGCATTTTCTGGGTGTGACTCTTGTGAGCACATAATTTCTTTTATTTAGATTCTTTATTTGGTATTAGAACTTTGGTTTGTGGTTGATTGTAGCTTCAACGGAAATGAGACAATGGCTAAGAATAGTAACTCAGTGCATACCAGATTTATAAGTGGGGAAAACTATGAGTATTGGAGTGTGAAGATGAGAACTTTGTTTGTCTCACAAGATTTATGGTTACTTATTCCTACATGATACACAGAGCCAGTTGATCAAACTGCTTATAATGCATTATCAACTAATCAAAATACAGAGTTGAAGGAAAACCGGAAAAAAGATGCTAAAGCTTTGTGTATTCTTCAAACAAGAGTTGATATCTCTGTGTTTCTAAAATTGCAGAATGTGGAAATTCCCATAATTCTTGGGAAACTTTGGAAAAAGCTTATAAAGGTTCATTCAAGGTAAAAGTTGTTAAACTTTTAATGTTGAGAAGAGATTTTGAGTCTCTATCTATGAAAGAAAGTGAAAATGTTGAATCATTTGTCCCTAGGGTTCAGACTACTGTAAATTCTATTCATGCTCATGGTGAAACACTTAAAGATAGGAAGATTGTTGAAAAGGTTTTAAGAAGCCTTCCCAAAACGTTTGATCCAGTTATTATTGCTATAGAAGAGTTAAGGGGTTTATCTCAGCTAAGCCTTACTGATTTATTTGGTAGTATTCAAGTTCATGAAGACATGTTTAAAACGAATGAGGAGCCTTTTGATCATGCTTTTCAATTTAAGTTGAAAGTTGATGAGAAGAAGAAGCAATTTTCAACTGCCATGACTGAAGCTGATACTCCTTTTTTAGAGAAGGTAGAGGTCGTGGTAGAGGAAGAGGTAGAGGAAGGGATGGTCGAGGTAGAGGAAGAAGCAACAGTGCTGGTAGAGGCCTTTTTCATTACAACTACTGTAATAAGGATGGTCACCTTGAAATCTATTGTTTTAAGAAGAAGAGAGACGCCTCTCAAGCAAATTTCAGTAAGGAAGAAGGTGAAATCTCTCAAACTTTATTTCTTACAGGTAACTGCATTGAAGCTAAAGATGATTTTACATGGTATTTAGATAGTGGCATCTCAAATCATATGACTGGAAACAAAAATATGTTTGTAAAGTTAGATGAATGCATGAAGGGGAAATTAAATTTTGGCAATGATAATGAAGGAGATGTAGTGGGTAAAGGTACCCTTGCCATAAACGTCAATAATTGAGGTGTTATGTATGTACAAGATACTTTGTTTGTTTGAGGTTTAAGACATAAATTTATTAGCATAGGGCAGCTAAACTCTAAAAATTACACGACTATTTTTTAAGGAAGGTTTTGTAACATTTTTAACAATACTGCCCTAGTTGTTGAAGTTCCTATGACATAAAATAGGATGTTTTTGTTAAGAATGGAATCAAATGTAAATTTTTTGAAAGCCTCAGTTCATGAGTCTTGGTTTTGGAACAAGAGGTTAGGACACCTTAATTTTGAATCTCTTTCTATGATGCAGAAGGACAATTTAGTAAGAGGTTTACCTTCTTTTATAAATCCTAATAACAAGGTATGTGAATGTTGTATAATAGGGAAGAAACACATAGATAAATTTCATTTACATCAATTTAGAGCAGCTGAGCCTTTGGCCTTAGTACATGCAGATATTTGTGGCCCAATGCAAACTTTGTCCCTTGCAAAGGAAAAATATTTCATTTCTTTTTTCGATGAATTTTCAAGGATTTCCTGTGTTTATTTTCTAAGTGAGAAGTCTCAAGCTTTTAGTTGTTTTCAAAAATTTAAATCGCATGTTGAGAAGGAATCAGGGTACTATTTGAAATTCTTAAGAACTAATAAAGGAGGAGAGTTCACCTCCAATGGTTTTAAAGATTTTTGCAGCTCACATGGCATCAAAAAGGAGTTAACTACAACTTATAATCATTAACAAAATGGTACAGCAGAAAGGAGAAACAAAAGAATTGTTGAGATGGAAAGATGTATTTTAAATGAAATGTCTTTGCCAAACATGTATTGGGCAGATGTAGTGCATTCAATAGTATATATTATCAATATAAGTCCTACAAAAATGGTAAAGAACTCTACTCCTTATGAAGCTTGGTTTATAGAAATCCAACTGTTTCTCATTTGAAAATATTTGGGTTTACATGTTATGTTCATATTCCTTCTACACAAAGACAAAAGCTAGATGGAAATTCTGTAAAATGTATTTTTATTGGATACTCAGATGGAAGTAAGGCTTATAGGTGTTATTATTCTCTTAATGATAAGATTTATGTAAGTAGAGATGTTATATTTGATGAAGGGGGAGTTTATTTTAAGGATGAAAGTCAAGATAAATTGGTTACTCCACATATTGAGAATTTAATCCTTGATGATAATGATCAATCAAAGCATCCATCTACAGTGACAATTTCATGGTCATCTAGAAGAGGTTCTCCATCAAAGGTATCTTCATCTAGTTCATCAACAAGTTCTCAAGTTGATACACAAGCAACATTTCCATCTAGTTCTCCTAGAAAAACCAGAAGTTTGAAGGAAATTTATGAGACATCAAGATATGCTAATGATCATTTTTCTCTTGTTTCTTCTGCAAATATTGAGTTAATTTTAAAGAAGCTTGTTTTTTTGAGCCATGGGTACAAGAAATGGAGGATGAAATGTTTCAAATACAGAAGAATAACACATGGGAGTTATTTGAATTCCCTCATGGAAAATCTTCCATTGGAGTAAAGTGGATTTATAAGCTCAAATTTAATATGGATGGAAGCATTTAAAAATACAAGGCACACTTAGTTGCAAAGGGATATGTGAAACAAGAAGGTATTGACTATGAAGAGACATTTTCTCCTGTAGAAAGAATGGAAACTGTAATAACTTTTATTTCCATAGCATCTCAATTAAACTAACAGTTATCAAATGGATGTTAAATCTCCTTTCTTAAATGGATGTTTAAGGGAAGAAGTTTATGTTGAACAACCTCAAGGTTTTATTGTTGAAGGTAAAGAAGACAAGGTGTATAGGTTTAAGAAGGCACTTTATGGTCTTAAACAAGCCCCTAGAGCTTCATACTCTAGGATTGATAAATACCTCCATTATCATGGTTTTGTTAAGTGTTCTTCTAAAAGTGTAGTCTACAAAAATGTCATTGGAACAGATTTTATTATTCTCTGGTTGTATGTAGATGACTTAATATTTATGGCACCTCAATATCACTTATGAAGGAGTTTAAAAAAGAAAGGAAATCTGAATTTCAGATGTCTGATTCGGGAGAAATGCAATGTTTTCTGGGCATCCAAATCACACAAACAGATGAAGGCTATCCATTTTCCAAACCAAATATTTTGAATATATACTGAGGAGTTTTAACATGAAAACTTGTAAAGTTGTGAGCAGTCCTCTTGTTGCTGGGAGAAAATTGATGAAAGAAGATGCATCTTCTCTCTGTAATTCCACTCTTTATAGATCCACGATTGGTAGCTTAATGTACCTGAAAACTACTAGATCAGACATTATGTTTTTTGTATGTCTCATTGCTAGGTTCATGAATCAACCTCATGAGTCTCATTGGCAAGCACTTAAAAGAATAACCAAATATGTAAGTGGTACCAGATTTTTTGTATTGTTTTATAATGCTACTAATGATTTCAATGGTGTAGCATACACAAATGTAGATTGGGCAAGTAGCTTGGATGATCACAAAAGTACTTCAAGATATGATTTTCTTTTTGGAGGAAATCTTGTTTCCTGGAGCAACAAAAAGCAACCCTTAGTTTCTCTTTCCACAGCCTAAGTGGAGTACATTGCAGCATCATCTACAAGCACTCAAGTAATCTCGATGGCAAGATTTTTAGAAGAATTAAGCATGGAAATTCGTAAACCTATTAAATTTTATGGTGATAATAAAAGCACAATATGAAAAAGAATCCAGTTTTCCACAATAGGATAAAACACATTGACATTTGACATCACTTCATTATAGATCTTGTCCAAAAATAATTTATCTCTTTTGAAATTTGTAAATCTTAAGATAAAATTGTAGATATTTTTACGAATGCTATTCTAAAGGATCGATTGGAGAAACTCAAATCACAGTTCGGAATCCTCAAACTTGACATCAAGGGGGAGATTGCAAAATGTGATGCCTGAGTTTTCGGCATTTAGTTATCACAAAGTTTCCAGCTGTGTAACCATAGCTACTATGTGTTGATCAATCACTGCCTCGGTTCCCTCCCTATATGTTGCATTAGTGTTTCAGTTTGTTATTTAAATGCTAAGTTTATTTCTATCAAATAGAGTTTTGTGAAGGTATATTGTGTTAGAGAAAGACTCTTTATTGATTGTTAAAGAGATTTTTCTTTCTTTATTGATTGTTAAAGAGATTTTTCTTTGGCACCTTGTGGAATAGAGGATGCTCTGTTTCCCTCTTTGATTTACAGTGTGTAACAGAGGTAATCTGTATCTCTTTTATTTTTAGAAATAAAGCATAAGACAATAGTATTGAGAAACAAAGTATTTTTTCCGAGTAAGATTTATTGTTGTATTTTTTTAATTGATATTTAGTTTTCTATGTATTATGTCAATTTTATTAAGTGTTTAATCAGGGTCTTCATTTTCTGGGTATGACTCTTGTGAGCACATAATTCCTTTTATTCAGATCCTTCAAAAACAACACTAAGTTGTATGAAGCTATATTACAAAGCATCACTATTCACTGATTTGGTTTAATGTATTTCATTTATTTTAAGAGATTGCATGCAACATTTCTATGTATCAAAGTTCAAACACTCTAATATGTTTTATTTTAAGAGATTGCATACACCATGTCTGTCCATGAATCAAACATCAAACCATCTAAGAGCTATATTTTATTTTTGGCCTAGCTTATTTTCACAAAATCAAAATCTGCTTCAATGGGTATAATTTCAAATACTTTCATATATGTTGTGCACACACAATGCACATTAATATGTCCATAAGACTTTCATACATGCAGTGAACACACCATGCACATTAATATGTCCATATCGAGGGCCTGGTTAGCTGTATATTTCAGTAATGGTAATATGAATGGTTTATAGAGGAAAATAGGCATTGTTTACATAGGCAAAAAAATTTCCCACATGACAAAATGGTAAAAAAAAATTCAAAACATGACATCTAGAGGATTTGAATCACATTTTTGAAAGTGGAAATAGATTGGACATCATCAAGAACACCACTAGAAGTGTCCTAAAATCCTGAAGTTTGACAGTTATAATTTGGATTTCTAAAAAATTTCGACAAATTTTTTCTTGTAATAATGCGTACATTAGTAATTAGGTAGGATTGGGTTTTTGGTTGTTTGGAATCTGTGGGATCTCATGAGCACTATTTATGTGCCTTGTAATTTGGCCTTGATATGCATAATACGAATTGGTTTTTGAGTAATCTACGTCCAATGACTGCAATGTCTTATCCTCTATTTTTCTACTTGGTATCAGAGCATGTATGGGCTTGGTGTTTTTTATTTGTTCAATGATTTGGTGTGGCTGAGTATGTTGGAGCCAGATAAAGAAGAACCTTCAGATTAAAAGCGTTGCAACCATTGTGCCTAACGATAACCAAATTTGGTCGAACTGCTGAAAAAACAAAATAAAAAATAAATATATTTTGTTGAAGTTTAATGTTTATTTATTGCAGGTTGGGATGATTTACAGTTGTGTTGTGGAATATGGATTGACAAGTTTCATTATACAGTGTAGAGGATGGAAATATATTTTTCTTGTTGCATGATCCACCAAAGTGGAGTGTGGCATGTAATTTGGTTTGAGGGTACCTTCTTCTTGTTTCAATTTCTTGTGTGTGAACTATCTACATAGTGTTATGAATGGAGTTTATTGTTCTTATAATTTTGAGCCAAGCCAAGACGGAATGTTTCCAGGTTCGGTTGCCAAAGCAGGATTATTTAACCATTTTTCAAGTTTCCTTATTTCTATTATTGTTTTTCGTCCTAATATGTTTGTTTTTTACGAGTTTTCGAAAATTGTGTTTTTGTTTTTCTTTGCAATTTTTTTTTATAATGATTTTTATTTTGTTTTCAAAGCTAAAAAAAATAATAATAAAATTAATATTTAGAGGTTAGGATTTTTTATATATTTATATTATTAATTAATACTTAAATACACACAAAATAATTGTCACTAAAAAATAATAATTTTAAAGACTCCACAAAAAATACACATTTTGCATATAGATATAATTAAAAAAATACGTATTTCGAGACCTTTTCACCCGAAAACGATGCCAAAAGGTTATCACTTAGAGAAAATCCATAGTTGAAGGAAAAATTATAAGGTAACATCTAAAAAATATTTTGAATTGAAATATATCCCTTTAAATTCGAAGGGGCATCCCTTCTATAACTCATTCGAATATGACTCATTATGTACTCAACACATCGACGCGATTTGATTGGATCATACAAAGTTAGTCTAGAAAGGAAAAGTAAAAAAATTGGGCATGGAGTATTTTGACAACAACTTATTGATTATAGGCTATATGAACAAAATATAGAGGTAGGGTAGCAACAAATTTCTTAGACAAGTCTTCATTTAGCTATGATGGAAGCATATAGAAATAAAAATTAGAAACAAAGAAACTAGTGAATTATGTGAAAGATATTCAAGTCGAAAACATATGACAATTTGAAAATTCTAAATCTTAGCGGATAAAAATAATTCATATTTAATAACTCAATTCAAAAAACGTGGAAGACTTATGGATCATATTATGAAATAAAAGAAATAACATGCACTAGAAAACATACAAGAAACCCATCACACATGAATCTATGTAAATCTGGACAAATAACACGAATCATAGTAATTTATATTAATGTCAAAAGTATACAAATTGTGCCAAGGTTCTGCAAGAAGTTTCCAACTTTTCTTCATTCTATATATCTTGTCTTTATAGAAAAGAATACAACTTACAATATATTTGTAACAAAGATTTAATTACAAAGTCTAGAGCTAGATGTGAAATTATATAATTAAAAAGAAAAGAAGTAATATTTTTTATTTGAATTTCATGCCATTTCTGGAGTCATGGCTAAATATAAGGATCTCTAAGTCGAATTTTATGAGGCAGCATCCAAGTTAAAGTTGATAAGGTGTTTTTCTAAATATAGAAAAAAATAATTTTGGTGAAATCTTGAAAAAAAGGCTCCCAATATTCCTTTTTATCTCTTAAAATATAACACCTGTGTAGACCATGAGAGAATTTTTTGTTAATGGATATGTTCCAAACAAAAACCTCTTTTGGTTTTCAAAATTTCATTTCCATTTGGTTAGAGGCCTCACCAAAATTTACTTTCTTTCAGAGGAAATTATTCAATGTTGAAATATGGAAAAAGTGTTATAAAGATTCCTTTGAATATTCCGAACGTGACATATATGAAAAATATGAGAGAGGTTTTTTTTTAATGGATATGTTATCGATAAAAACCTCTTTCGGTTTTAAAAAGGTCATTCCCATTTGTTTAGAGACCATGCCCAAAATTACTCTCTTTTACAAGAAAAAATAGAGTAAAACAAAGTTCTTTTGCTGACATGTGATTTTTCAGAACCACCCACTAATCGTAATGGAACCTTGTGCAATGTTTCCTCTTGTAATATGAGTTACCACTCCTTCAGTGCTTTCATTTATAAAAAAAATGAATTTCTCCTTTTGGCGTTAATACCCTGAATGTCAGCACATTTTTTTTGTTTTAATTTTCAAACACACAAGAATGCTGATACTCCTGTTGCCAACACTTTCACCTTGTTTATTACAAATTGGCACTGACATTCCCATTTTCAGTGCTTTAAAAATTATAAACTAAAGTTGTGATAACACCACTCCTTCTCATTAGATCCAAAATATGCCAAAACCTTATATAATCGATCAAGCAGAAAAAACACCATGGATGTTAAAATGCCCATAAGTAATTTTTTTTTTGATGATATACAATCTAAGGAATTAATTTGCATATTTAATAAATTTTGGGCAAGATATGAATATTTACACTAGTGGGTATATTCTTCTTAGAAAACTAACTGTAATCTCTACTTATGTTCCAAGGGTTTTTTCATAGTTCGATTTGACATGAAAAAAGACATGGAGAAAGTCCTGAATGATGGGCCATGGTTTTGGGGTAGAGCTCGGCTTTTTATTACCTATGGGTCCCCAAATTTGATGCCACAATCATGTTGGTTACTAAATTTTTGTTATGAATTACATTACCAAATATCTCTATCCCTTTTTGGCACCATCAAGTCTTGGAAGATATGAAGAAATACTCTTGGAAAATTCAAGAAAATGGATAATAATAAAGAAAAAAAGGTATCTTTAATTTTTTGATAATGTGTGTGGAGATATACCTTAGCAAAGATCTACTTGATCGTATCTATCTAAAACAAGAAAACTTTTAGCGGACCTAGCTTTTAGAGTATGGGAATATAATATTTAGATACCAAATTTTCTATCAAATAAGACATTTGTAGAACACACACCTGTAGGAAATAAAGATCACAAAAAATAAAAAGAGGTATGTATATAATCCCAAGGGATGGTAGGTACCTGACATTTTTTAGGATGAATAAGAGACCATGAAAAATACTCCAAATGTGGAGGCTTAGGAACAACATGATGACCATGTAACTGAAGATATTAGGGGTCGTCTAGGATCTATGAATCACAGCTAGAAGGGTACATACTTAACAAAAACCAAGGCATCAGGGAATCAACAAGAGGAAACACTCATTGAAAGGGGATGAGGGGGCTATAAAGAGAACTCATTTATTTGAGAGCTCGGATTCAGACAAGTAAGTCTCATTGTAGGAAGTTGGACATCAACTAGCAAGAGTAACAGCTGACCCCAACCATGATGTTTGGCAAACATCTAGACAAAGAAGGGTAAAAAGGGTAAGCTAAGTGATTATTATCACACTTGGTCCCCAAAATTTCTATGTGACATTGTTATATTTTTATATTTATTTTATATGCAGAAACTGAAAGGTTGACATGATTGAATGTGTCATGGAATCTCAATAATGTAATTGTGTTCCTTATTTACACATTGAATAAAAGAATGATTTTTCCTTAGAAAATAATTAAAAAATAATATACTAAATGAAAAACAATTTAGTAAAAAATTAATTAATAAAAGACTAACAATAAATTAATGGCTATAGGCTTCAACAAGAACTAATAATGATCCATGATTGTACCAATAGAAATGGATAGTGCCATATATTTATAACTAATTATTAAAATTTATAATAAAATAATTTTGATGAGGTTTTATGTTTAAAGTAAAGATAGATTTATATAACAATAACAATTTTACAAACATAAAACTTAGTAAAATGTATGAGATTTTCTTATTTTTTGTAATTATAAGTTCTTATATTAGTAAAGTGCATGTTGTATATTGAGACTTTAACGAGAATTAGTCTACTTATGCAGAAACTAGAACAAGAACACTGATAAATATTTAATAAAAAGTGTTCATAGTTAGTGGTGGCCAAGCTCATCGTTAAAAATATTGCAAAAATTGGCTAAGGAAGATTTGAAAACCATATAGGTAGAAAATATAGGACACATATACTATAAACCATATAAACTAGTAAGGTTACTGCGAATAACATCATGCTAAGGAAATATCATGAGAATAAACAACTAGAGTAGGGTGTGTGAGTTGACCAAGATGTAGTATCTCTCTGTCAGGGAGTAGGGTTTCTTCTGTTCTCTACATTCTTTCATCCATTATCTAATAAAGTAAATTGTGATCCTCCATGCGAATGAGGATTTAATTTATTCTTTTATGGTGGTTGAATAACACTTTTCGCAAAACTTCTCAACATCGCAGTATAAATAAATTATGTGTAGATATTAGCTGCATCATGCACTTGGATTTCCCAAGTTCCAAATACAATTTTCCACTTTCACCATGATATTTGAATAATATAGGTTGTTTCTTTCGCCATCCAATTCTTGCTCAATGTATGAACTCTCATGTCAAACCACCAATGGAGTGTATTTGAGCTAGTCATCCATGGAGGCTTGGGCTTAGGCTTGAGCTCAGGGGTTTATATTTGCACCTCAGTGCCCATTGCCTCCTTTCAAGCGAGCCCTATATCTAGGAATCGAGACTACTGAAGAGGAAGAACAATTATATTTGAAGGACTAGGGGATGATCATCAATACAAGGGGGAGAAGTAGAGGGAAGGTGTTCAAAAGAGGTGACCATAGGAAGAGGTTTGGGAAAGAAGGATATGATGGCGAAGAGAATAAATTACATGAGACAACTAATGGTCATGTAAAGGTAAAAAATCCATCCATATATGGGAGAAGGAATACAAATTCACATAGTGACATTATACCTAAGTGTCTCTTTTGTTGAGGAGCATAGTTATCTAAAAGTTGTAAAACTTATACCCTTAATGTTGCTTCACCTACAACTAGTAAATCTAGGTAAGGTTGATTGTAGGTAGGTAAATATCGTATCCAGAGGAAAATAAACTAGGATAGGAGGGCCTCGTCCTTCAATGTACACAATAAAAATTGCACAACACCCAGATCTTTTTCCTTGTCTCACACTGAAATCAATGAGCGGTGCCACATAAGTCCTTGTAAAATGAAACATTCTAATAAATTATGAACACATCTATTACTTTATAAAGGTATTTTACGTAACATCATATTATTATTACTATATACAATAAAATATAAATATAAATATGTCATTGAATTTAGTTAAGATGGAAGATACAATGGGGGAATTAAACTAACCTAAGGAGCATTCAACATGTGACTTGCACTATCAACACAATTTTGCTAGATTTATGACAAAATTGACCAAAAAATAGAATTGACAGTGGGCGAAAATGTAGAATAACAAGTTTACAAATATTTTAACCATAAGAATAACTTCTTTTTCAATTGTTTCATATTAAATATACATAATTTTTTTAAAACCATATATTATATATTCATATTTAACATTGAAAATTTTCTTTCTTTCTTTCTTTGATACTTTTTTTTCCTTCTTAATAAAAGGGATCGACAACAGGGATGACCTCATGCTCACATGGCATGGGGTCATCTCCAATCGTTACCACCTAATCTCATACTCACATGACAGGAGATCAATTCCAACAAATACCACTATAACGTCTAGGCACCTAACTATGCCCCTTCTGTAGGTAGAGGTGAATCAAGGGGATTTGAGCAATGAACCTCCTTGTACATAACACTTCATTTACATGGCCATGGCTAATTGAGCTTCCACCTAGTGGCTGATATTGAAATATTTTACTTAATATATGGATTGAAATATATATATTTTTATGGAACACAATGTCTACATTAAAACATTTTTTTATTATTAATATATTTTTAAGTACACGTTAATATTACTTTACCCTACATATTCAAATATTATGTTTATGGCTCACATCCCTGTCTCTCTCTTTCTCTCTCTACATACACACATTAAATTACTTTTGTTATTAATATTTTTTGAAATGTTACATGTCAACTCCATATTAAAGATTAAAGAAATTACAAATTATTGTCATACCTTATTGGCTGCAAGAAAAATTTACCCAATAGTGGGATGCTACATAGGTGAATTAACGAGATATGAACCATGAACATCCTCACACATAAGCGATCACCGGGATTGTGTGATGCTTACGATGCTATCACTAGAATTAAGGAGATATGAACCATGAATATCCTCACACATAACAACTCATTTACACTAGTAGGATCCTATCACTAGGAGTGTGTGATGCATCATTAGGATTGTGTGATGCTTAGGATGTTATCACTAGGATTGTGCAACGCTCAGTCGAGCTTGGATGCACCTTGGGATAGTTTAATTCCCCAAAAGGTGGTTCCCATCCTCAACCCCTCCCTATGAGATTTGAACCTATGGCCTAGTGAGAAGTAAACCCCACTCAAACAAATTCGTATACACCTCATTGGTGAATTAGAAAGAACTTATTAATGGAATACCCTGTGTGTGTGTGTGTGTGTGTGTGTGTGTGTGTTAAATTTATATGTGAATTGAACATAAAATGAATTATACATCTTGTACGATCAACAATATTACTTTTACATGTCATTTACAAACTCCACGTTAAGTAGGGAAGAAGTTACATATCTCCCTAATACTAAAAAAATGTTATTATTTTTTACATTCACTTTCACTTTATTTTTATTAGTATTTTCTTTTTTTTGGTAAATTATTTTATTTCTGTTAGAAAAGAATATGGTACAAGATGGATTACAAATATTAGAGGCTAGATAACAAGAAACCGGAAATGAAGAAACATTCAAACTTGGTCCCATTGTGTAACCAAACGATACAAGAAGAAAATAAAGGGATTCATAAGAGAACACTGGAATCTACCGAGATGGGGTTACGTCCACAGTACAACATTTATTTCCTTTATTTTTTGAAACTCTGACCCAGCCATCCTAGGGTTGTCGGGCTAGTACCACCTGGAGCCTGTTTGTGTCTGAAGGAGTGGGCTCCTTATTAGAATCTGAGGAGGAGGCTTCATGAGACCATTTCTAAGCACTCGAGGGACCGGTGGGCACTTCAGGGTCTGTCGAGTTCATGTCCTTCTCTTGCTTCGAAACCTCCACCTCTTCTTCGATCTCTTCCTCATCCGAGATGAAGGAGTCGATGTCATCCATGGGAGGTGGAACACATGGTTTCTAGTTATTCGAGTTTGATTTTAAGTTTCTCTTCTTCTTTTGGGAGAGGAAGGAGGAGCAGGAGTTCTGAAGGTGTCCTTTTTTATGGCAGTGGCGGCATCAGAAGGTAGTATTCTCATAGTCCAGGGTCTATGTCCAATGAAAGTCTCCCACTTTAAGATTGATTTGATCTAGCAGGCCTTTGTTGATTTCTATTTCAGCGCATATTCTACTGAAGGTGTATATTCCTAATTCCCCCATGGAGGTGTCCATTTCCAGAAAGCGTCCTAGAGTATTTCCGATTCGTTGAAAGACAGAAAAGTGCCATAGAGGGGCCAGTAAATTTGGGAGCCTCACCCAGATAGGAAGCTTGGTAATGATGGTCATGGAGGGGTCGAAGTATGGGAACCATGGCATGAAGAATAGCCCAGCTTTTCCCTAGAACCAAGGTCTTCCTATTAATGCTTTTTGATAGTCCTCCTCGAAATCGAACATGACTATGAAGAAACCCTTTGAGTAGAATAAAATCATGTTGTTATTGGCCCAAGTGGATTGAACCCATTAATAGAGATATGTTGAGCATGGACATAATTTGTTGAATCAGCATATTATGGCATTTTCTGCATATGCTTGAAACTGGTCATCTAGCGTTGGGTGGGAGATTTCAATCGTTGATATGTCCTTCGTTTTTTCCACTAAGAAAGGCTTGGGAGCCTGAGGAGGTGGTGCAAATTTCTTGGGGTGTTGTGCATGGAAAACATCCTTGTATGATAAAGCTTGTATAGAGGAGGGTTGCCTAAAAGCCCATCCTCGCAGACGAAGGGATAAAACCAGAGTAGCATTTTCTCAATTTTACAGAAAGAGAGAGGGAGAGTGTTTTTGAGCTCTTTACCTCTGTAGAGGAATCGTTGCATGAAAGAAGGGATCCTCAGCTTGAGTTTGAGGACATGCACTAGACTCTGCACCTGATATGCAGATTGCACCCAACAGATTAGTGTTTTTCCATTGAGGAGTATGATCTGGATCTAGAAGGAGAGGGTCATGTCTACCTTTTCGAGAGATGTGCGATGGAGCGAGTGTACGATATGGATCAGAGGTAGGCTCTGGATGATTTTTTTCCCTACTAATGGCCTTCATAGGTGCAGTGATATGATTCATGAAACTATTGATGGGGTCCTTCATTCTAGAGTGCTTCAGACTTAGATTTGTGCAGAATGTTGGCGAAGATGCGTCGCAGTGTATGGGCCTGGTTAGATCTCGAGTAGGAGGTGCTGGGTGGAGCCAAGCCTCCATCGAATCCTTGCTTGTGCGGTTAGTGGAGGTCTCGTGCTTGGACGAGGACACACTTGGGCTCTAGTCATTTGGCGCTTCCGAATATATCTGAGATACCATGGAAAACGGAGGGTGCTCACAATTGCAAATCTGGGCCGTCAACTTCCCTCTCACAGTGCGACTCATCTGGAGGGCGCCTATCTTGTTTCTATCGCATGCGTAACTGTGACTTGAGATGTCCCCTGCCACAGGCTTGCGGATAAGCTCTATTTTTTTGTCCTCATGGCAGAGGAAGAGCCATGCTTCTCCCAGTCATGATAGGTATGGAGCTGATGGCGCCTGTAGTGCTTAAGGGGCAGCTTTCTGGCCATGGCGATGCCAAGCATGTAAACCCTAGCAAGAGCAGAGGCTGCGCAGCTCATCCTCTTCTCCCAGCTCTGATATGTCTAAAATAACATATTATGAGAGGAACCTTTCCATTTTTATTAGTATTATTTAGTTTGTTAATATAATTATTAGTTTGATATTTTTAAATGTAAGGTTATGTGACAATATCTCCCTCATTATGGGTTGCAAAATTCCTCTTGGCACAAAAATGAGGAAGAAATTGATTTTTTTTTACTTTCAATAACTTATTTTGTTAGGGAATTGAGATATTAAAATACGTTTTTCTATCATATAAAGTAAAAGCATAACTAATGAAAATATGTGTCTAGGAATTAAGAATCAAAGCTACACCATTACTACTATAAAAAAAACTATAAGAGAAATGCAGGTTTGCTTGATCATGTTATCTCGAAGGAGATTCTACTATTATTTCTGGCTCAAATTCCTTGCCTTCCTTGGATGGAGTGAAGGTGATGCTTGTTATAGTCTTCACAAGACTGGATTTTCTTTATCCAAATTCTCCAATTTATCCAGAATTTAGAACAAATCCCACACTGATTCCAAATGGAGATGATTCCTATCATTTTCTTGGCCAAAATTGAAACTATACTAGCAACTGTACCTAAAGGCCAAAGGAGTGGGGATTTAAAAATTATTATAGATTTATAGTCATGATCTACTAAGCATGGAGAGGAATGAAATCTCTCCAGATGAGAATTTTTCTTCAAATTTTATACTAAAAAATAGGTTTACATATTAAGAGATTTGATCCCTCTCTACGCTTAGGAAATAGTACTTGAAATTGATCTATCTTTATTTATATTTCAAAAATTAAAAGGATAAACATTTTTTCTTAAGTTTTGAAAATATATATAATCAAAATATAAATAGATAAAAATTATTATAATTTAAAATAATTTATCTTTTAATATATTATTATTATTATCCAATTTTAATGTCCTCGCTACGCCAAACACCAAATTGGTGTATGAAACCCCATTGTTTGTGGGAAAGGGACCCACCTTCGTGCAACTATTTGATTGCTAAGTGTACGAAAGAATACATACTCCACCCCTTCTTGCTTTTGAACCTATGACCTCTTAGGAGGAAACACAAGCTCTTAACCATTAGGCCCACTATAGAACTTTAAAAAAATTAAATAAGTTCCTCATATTTCTCTTTTAGTTGATAAGCATGTTTATTTCGAAATAGTGATTTTAATTTTTTTTTTATTGAATAGGAAAAATTAAATGGGTGGGTCATATTTAATAAATATATTATTTAATTTTCATTAAAAAATATATTTTCCATCCTTTCGATATATAAGATATTTATATTAGACTCTAAACCTAATTTTGAGAGTTAATCATATATATATATATATATATTCTAAAAAAACTAAATAAGTTTGCCTTATTTGTCATTTAGTTGATAGTTCTTTTAATTTTTTTTATTGAATAGAAAAAAATTAGATGAGTGAGTCACATTTAATAAAAATAAATTATATTTTTTTATCTAAAAAATTATAATTTTCATCGATTTGATATATAAAATAATTAGCTTAGACTTTAAATCTTATTTTGATATATATATAATCTGAATAAATTCATCATATTTCTCTTTTACTAATATGCATGCTTTCTAGTTCCTGATGTAAAGTCCTGCATTATTAAGAAAATATGACTCTCTTTCAAAAATATCTTCCTTATCTTCCAGATTGGAAAAGACAACTGTGAAAACCCTATCTAGGCTATCTGAATATCTAACTCTCCCCTTTAGGCCAGTTAGCTTGTATCCAATGTTTGACCTAAAGACCATGTGCCAAGGAGACAATAATTTCAAAAATATATTTGATGCTACATTTTATGGGGATAGAATGTAAATTCAGAGGTTCATGAGCTTCAAATACTCTTACATGTATCACCAAACAAAAGGTTCATAGAGTTATAAAAATCGTTATTAATCCACATTTTACAAACATTCATCACCCCTAAATTTATTAAATGAAACAAAATGACACCATACCTTACCTTATGTCATAAACTGTGTTACATGAATATTCAAGGTTTATATCAATCTAGTATTTTAATTGACACTCGTTTGTTTTATTATGCAGTAAATTCGAATAGAAGCCACTATGTTTGGGAGACCAAGCATTTTAGGATCGAACCTTTTATGAATATCATGGGTATTTTTTTTGGTATCTCATTACTTCATTCATATTAAATAATGTAGGGCATTCGCTAGACAAGTTGGAACATCCAAGGAACTGTGAGTTAGAGTTCTTCAAGAGAGACCAAATTTTCCAAACTGTAATAGAAGGCACTTGTCTACTAAGCCCATGAAGAAATAGTTCTTCAAGGGAGACCAAATTTTCTAGAACTGCAATATAAGGAACTTGTCTACTGAGTCCATGAAGGGAAACTTTCTTCACATATTTTGCAGTATAAACTCTTTTAAGTAAATTAAGCTTCGTCATCGACAAATGAAGAGACCTAGAAGACTTGAGCTCCAACATTGACATCCTGGGACAATAGTGCACTAAAAAATATCAAGACAGTTGAGATGACTTGAAATTTTTTTCACATTTCTCATCCATTCACAGTATTCAACAATCCAATTTTCAAGAAGATGGAATTTTAGTACAAGATGCTCAAGTATATCGTCAGCCGTTGGAACATCTAGGGAACTGCGAGTCAAAACGTTGTCGAGAGCCATTTTTTTCACTCTTTTTTAAAATGCGGAATGAACTCACCTAAGAATTTTTTTTACTAATGTTCACTTTGTCCATATCATTCATGAAAAATAAGAGTTCAAAACTTGCAAGCTGAGCGGAATGAAGGAACATGATAGTATCAATTTCTTGTTTTGACCTTTCGCCATCACCAGTAACACATTCGTTGGAGAATTTTAGATGGTGAGTTAAAGTGCAAAGAAATGAAATTGTAATACACACAGAAAATACATGAAGAAAGAAAAAAAAAACCTTCTTTCGAAAAAGTAAACAAGAGTAAAAAATAAAAAAATGAGAGTCGAACAAATCAGGCACCAATTGAACCTTTTAGCAATAAAAGGACGATTTTGATTTTTCTCCCGAAACAAATTTTTTAAAGCATACCAAGTCACGCCTGGATAAATATTAAACCTGGCTCATAACACAAGTTTCCTTCATGCTCTTGAATTTTCAAAAACATCTTTGTACAATGCAACAAAATGTGCCAATTCATGAACTAAAACAGTACAGTGCTAAGGCTCCATGGTTAACCTCGGGAATGGATCTGTGAACTTCAAATTTCTACAGAATAGTTCATTGTAGATACTTATAGTGCCAAACTAATCCTCTATTTAGCAGTTTCCACATTGTTGTGAATGAATCATTTCATAATGAAGCTTTCAAATCGAGCTAAACTACTAATATTTGCACAATGCATTTCTAAATATGCCTCAATATCGCATGTATACATGGTGAAAGAAGTTTCCTCTGCTCCTAGCATCATTTTTAATTACAATGAACATTAAGTACCCACTTAAGGAGGACACAGGAAAACGGCCAAAATCTAAGAAGTGTGTACATCTTGCCCTATTTGAAATACATATGAAATCAGCTTGTAGTCAATAGGAAAAAAATCTCACTTACTCACCATACTAACAAGGAATGAATAGGTAGTGTTCAAATCGCCATGTGTAGTCATAAAAAAAAATTTCAGTGCAGGGATCACATTAATACTTACCAGAGGACCTCCACCGACATATCCTTCTTCCCTAGAGTGCTATTACCATAACAGAAACATCATCTTGATATTTTCGTCATTCTCCTTCTGGGATATCCAACAATTCATAGAAGTCCATACCAACTTTCTTGGCTACCCAAACAAGAAATCCTTCAATCAAATGTTATGCAGAGTTAATATCAGTATTATTTTCCATAAACAACTCCACCTGGGAAACAGCTTCCTGATTTCTTAGATACTGATACAAACCATCTGATGAAAGGAATAAGAACTGATCATTTGGACCAAGTCTATGATGACAAAGATAAGGCATGCAAGTGATTTATGGAGTCATCACAATATAATCATTTCTAAACATTTCCAGTAGGGCATTGTTCCACTTAGGCTGCTTGAGAAATCCTGCTCTGAATGTACAAGTGACTTTCAACGGGATTTTGAATTGATAATTCAAGCTGTCATCAGAATGTTTGGTTTTAATTCTCGTCACTTCTTCTTCAATGCTGGTACTATGATATGTTGATAACTTTAATGAACTCAACTTTGTTCGAGGAGCTAGAAATTCTGAGCCATCGTTCCCATTGGCTTCAATTGGTCTAGAATCTGTAGGAGGTTCCTATGTTATATCATCTAATTTTGACCTTACAAAGGCCTCCCTTGAACCCATTCTATAATTCCCATCTCCCCTTCGATGACCATAGTGCTTCTTTGCACTGGAATTTGTCTCTAGACTCAGCTGTCACACAATAGCATGATTTTCACCAAAATTCATCACATACACTTCTTGGTCCTTCATCAACATCACCAATATAAAATAGCCCATCAATGAAAGCTCTGGATTGTTAATGTCGTCACACAGCCTTTGGTAGGGAAGAAAAAGAGTATAGAGACGACGAGAGGAGCTTGCATTATCATGGCCTTACCTTTAGAAAGAGGCTAGATGGGAAAATCGTAAGGAAGAATTTAATTGTTTATGGGCGTAGCCGTTTTTGCAGAGGGATGAAGACTTTCGTGGTTCCAAAGCACGGAAGAACAGTTTTACAGAGAAAACAGTCATTTCAGGCTTTTAAGCCCTCAACAACCAAAATTGATGAAAATATATTTAAAACGGAGAAGTTCTTTAAGTTTTGAATGAGACACGTGATAGTGGTTCCCACCACTTCAATACCAATCGGAATCGCAAGTTTCACTTGCAGTGTCTTGTTGATATGGAAGATTGCGATGCGATCGCAATCGCAATCGCATGTCACATATGTTACCCCCGATTGTAAGTCCACGATGCGATTGTCGCAATCGCACAATTGCAATCACAACAACCAAAGAACGTTTCCGCCATATCATATGTTCCGTCGGATGTTTGCGATGTGATCGCAATCGCAACATCGCACTTTATTGTTAAACCGTTCCGCTTATATGTTTCCGCCGATTTTCGATTGAGTTTGTTTCGCCAATCGCAACGTCGCCAATCACAACATTGCCAATCGCAAGTTTGTTCGTCAAGCCAATCCGCCGATCACCGATTTCCGATTGCGAAGTGGGCTCCACTCGTACATCACGCATATAAAGTTTTTATGTTAAGTTTATGTTCGGCAATGTATTTCTTTGTAATTTGTTTTATGTTTTTATTTTTTCCGCCGCACCATATATAAAGTAAAAAGGCCCATAGTGGTAAGTGAGAATGATTTGTAGAGTTGTATGGCTGTGTGAGTCAGTAGGCAGAGAAAACATAGTAGGACTAACAGAGCACTGTTTTGTGCATTTTTGTGTTGAGAGACAGAGAGAAGTTTTTGAGAGCGCTGCATCTGTAGCAGTCTTGATCATATTTTGTGAATCCCTCCACCGAGGAAGACATTTTGTAATAGTTTTTTTTGGTTCTATTAATGAAATAGAAAGAAAAGTTTTATCCTGCAAATCTCTATCATCTATTCTTTGTGTTAGAAGGGGAGTATTATTCTCTCCATATTGTTATGGAATTATTAGAAATTCCAACATGGTATCGGAGCTAGTTTAGGCTCTTTAAAGGTCAAAGAAGCTGAAAGAAGAAGAATACCTGTTGTAGATTTTCTCCAGTAGAGTGAAAGCTCAGCAGAAGTTAAAGTTCAGGTATTTCTAAAAAAAAATGAGTTTGTTCTTTTAGAAAAAGGAAAGACAGGTTGTCTAAGTTCAGAGTTCAGTTTAAGTGCAATGGCTGGACCAAGCACTGGTATGAGTATTGGAAATTCTCAGCTTCCCCAGTTCACTAGAAAGAACTATGATTATTGGGCCATTACCATGAGAGCCCTGTTTGTCTCACAAGACTGATGGGAGTTTGTAGAAGATGGTTTTGTTGAACCAGTTGATGAGCAGGCATTTAATGCCTTAACTCAAGCAAAGAAGGATATATTGAAGAGCAATAGAAAGAAGGACTCTAAAGTCGTCTACTATTTGTATCAAATAGTAAATGAGAGTGTGTTTCCAAGGATAGAAGCAGCTAAGAGATCCAAGGATGCATGGGATACTCTTAAAATAGTATACCAAGGTATGGAGAAAGTGAAGACAACAAAACTACAGTTAATGAGGAGAGATTTTGAAACTCTCTGCATGAAAGAATCAGACAACATAGACTCATTTTTTACACATGTGATTGGGATTGTAAGTCAGATAAGGTCCCATGGAGAAACCCTTGAAGACAAGAGGATTGTGGAGAAACTTTTGAGGAGCTTACCCTCAAGGTTTGATGTTATAGTTACCACCATAGAAGAGACCAAGGATCTATGAAAGTTCACAGTAGATGAACTTCATGCTTCATTGATGACCCATGAACAGAGATTGGAAAGAACAGTGAATCCATCTCTAGAGCATGCCTTCAAGACCCATATGCCTTCAGGAAGAGGAAGAGGTCAAGGCAGAGGAAGAGGAAGAGGCATAAGCCAAAACAGAGGTGGAAGGGACAACCCTTCACATTCACATGGAAGAAGCAACAGTCAAAATCAGAGCCACAGTCATTGCAATAGCCAGCAAGGTGGACACCAACATGCGCAAGGAAAAAGGTATTACAAATCCAAAGTCTAATGTCATTATTGCAAGAAATATGGGCACTATGCCAATGAATGTAGAAAGAAGAAAAATGACATGAAAAATAGGAAAAATGCTAATGTAGCAAAAGAATAAAAGAACCCAAGTAATGTGCTATTAACATGTAATGTAGCACAAGATAGAGAAGATGATGTTTGGTTCTTAGATTCAAGATGTAGTAATCACATGACTGGAAACAGAACAATGTTTGCCAATCTAGATGAAGAGGTTAAATCAGAAGTAACCACAGGGACTGATACTAATATCTCTGTAAAAGGGAAAGGTAGAGTTAGTATTCGAGCAAGAAATGGTGAGCAAAAATTTGTTCCAGATGTGTATTATGTTCCTAGTTTGAAGTGTAATCTTTTGAGCATTGGGCAGCTCATAAACAAAGGTTACAATGTAACTTTTAAGAATGATGTGTGCACAATAAAAGATATACCTCCAAGAAAGAAAATTATTGCTGAAATACAAATGACCAGCAATATAATGTTTCCGCTCAAGCTCAACACTGACTTGAAAGGAAAAGGAAAGAGCGTAGTAGCTGTAACTCAAGAAGTATTTCAGAAGGAAGAGAAAGATGAAAACTGGTTATGGCACCTGAGATTTGGACATCTCAATTTCGGAGGATTAAATTTGTTGCACAGAAAAGGAATGGTAAGAGGTTTACCATTGATTAAGAAACCTGACAGCCTATGTGAAGGCTGCATCTTGGGAAAGCAACACAAAAATTTTCCATTAGGGAAAAGCATAAGGGAAAAAGCACCCTTAGAGATCATTCACTCAGATTTATGTGGGCCGATGCAAACAACATCAGTTTCAGGCAGAAATTACATGTTGACCTTCATTGATGATTTCACAAGGACAGTGTGGGTTTATTTCCTGAAATACAAGAGTGAAGTCTTTCAGAAATTTTGCCACTTTAAAGCTCTTGTAGAGAAACAGAGTGGGTAGTATATTAAATTTATTAGAACTGATAGAGGAGGAGAATATATCTCAAAGGAATTTCTGCGTTTCTGCAGAGAGAATGGCATACACAAGCAGTTTACCACAAGGTACACACCACAACAGAATGAAGTTGCTGAAAGGAAGAATCGAACCATAATGGAAATGGTGAGAAGTATGCTGAAGGCAAAACACTTGCCGAATGAGTAGTGGGCAGAAGAAACAAACTGTGTTGTGTATATTTTAAATAGATGCCCTACAAAAGCTGTGATGAACAAAGTTCCAGAAGAAGCGTGGAGTGGCAGAAAACAGGGAGTCGCCCACATGAGAATTTTTGGATGTGTGGCTTATGCACACATTCCAGATTAGTTGAGAAAGAATTTGGATAGCAAGGGGGAGAAGCGTATCTTCCTTGGATATTGTGAATATTCCAAAGGATATAGATTGTATAACCCATCCACAAAGAAGTTTGTGATAAGAAGAGATGTATAGTTCATTGAAGAGGAAGCATGGGATGGAAGCATTGAGAAAACAGTTAATGTTAAAAGTTGTTTATCTCATGATGAAGATGAGGAAGATGTGATTGAAATAAACAACTCATCGATAGCACAACCTCCACCAACACAAGGACAGCAAGGGACACCTAAAGCAACAGCGAGAACACCCTTGAGAAGAAACATGAGTGCATCACCAAGCACACCACATGGAGCAGATTCAAGTGCTTCATCAAGCACGACTACACCAAATGAAAGAGGAACAAAGTTCAGAAATATTAATGAAATTTATGAACAGGAAGCGGCAAATGAAGGTATGAATTCCTTATTTTCTTTGTATTGTCAAGTTGATGATCCTATTCATTTCGAAGATGCAATAAAAGATAGGAAATGGGTATAAGCTATGGATGAAGAAATTAATGCCATAGAGAAGAACAAAACATGGGAGTTGGTTGACCTCCCAAAAGGTAAAGAAGTCATTGGAATTAAATGGGTCTATAAGACCAAGAGTAATGTTGAAGGAAAGATAGAAAGACACAAGGCCAGACTTTTTGTCAAGCGATATAAGCAGTAGCATGGAAGAGACTATGAGGAAACTTTTGCACTAGTTGCAAGAATGGAAACCGTGAGAGCAGTGTTGTCCATAGCAGCACAAAACAAATGGAAAGTATACCAGATGGATGTAAAATCCGCATTTTTAAATGGAGTTTTAATGGAAGAGGTATATGTGGAACAACCTCTGGGCTATGAAAAGAAAGGCCAAGAACACAAAGTGTGCATATTGAAGAAATCTCTTTATGGGTTGAAGCAAGCACCGAGAGCATGGTACAGTAGGATAGACTCCTATCTACTGGAAAATGGGTTTGAGAAATTTGATGGAGAACCCACATTGTATATCAAAGAAAAGGATGGTCGAATGCTCATTATTGTGTTATATGTTGATGATGTAATATTCACTGGTAATGATGATTATCTCAGTGAAAATTTTAAAACAGTCATGAAAGAGGAATTTGAAATGACTAATATGGGTTTGTTGAGATACTTCTTAGGAATAGAAGTAGAGCAAAGTGAAAAAAGTATTTTTATATCTCAAGAAAAGTATGTGAATCAAGTTTTGGAAAGATTTAATATGCAGGAGTGCAAAGCTGCAATTACTCCCACAGTAATGGGATTGAAGTTGAGTAAAAATGACAGCAGCAAGGATTTTGATCCAAGTTTCTATAAGAGCATAGTTGGCAGCCTCATGTATTTGACTACAACTAGGCCGGATATTATGCATGTTGTTAGTTTGATCTCCAGGTTTATGGAAAGGCCAAAAGAAGCACATTGGCAGACAGCGAAAAGGATTTTGAGGTATGTCAAAGAAACTAAAATATTTGGTATTTTATATACTACTTCAGAAAATTCAGAGTTAGTTGGATACACTAACAGTGATTGGACTGTAAGTGTAGATGAGCTAAAGAGCACTTCTGGTTATGTTTTTCATATGGGTTTAGGAGCCATTTCATGGGCTTCCAAGAAACAGCCGATTGTAGCATTATCTACAGCAGAGGCAGAGTATGTGGCAACTACAGCAGCAGTGTGTCAAGCAATTTGGATGAGAAAAATGTTGAGAATTTTATGCCAAGAACAAGTAAAAGGGACAGTGATTTATTGTGACAATAACTCAGCTATTGCATTGTCAAAGAATTCAGTGTTTCATAAGAGAACGAAACACATTGATGCAAAGTTTAACTATATCAAAGAATTAGTGAGCAATGGAGAAATTGTTTTACAACATTGTAGAACAGATGAGCAATATGCAGATATTTTAACAAAGCCATTGGGGCAGAAGACCTTTAAATTTTTAAGAAAATGCTTGGGTATGAAAGATAACCTAGCAGCTGACTTTAAGAAGGAGTGTTGAAAATATTAAAGTCACCTACTAGCCTTTGAGTAGGAAGAAAAAGAGTATAGGGGCAGCAGAGGAGCTTGCGTGCACAACACCGCGCATTTAAAGAAGAATGGGAAAATCGTAAGGAAGAATTTAATTGTTTATGGGCGTAGCCGTTTTTGCAGAGGGATGAAGACTTTCGTGGTTCCAAAGCACGGAAGAAGAGTTTTACAGAGAAAACTGTCATTTTGGGCTTTTAAGCCCTCAACAACCAAAATTGATGTAAATATATTTAAAACGGTGAAGTTCTTTAAGTTTTGAATGAGACATGTGATAGTGGTTCCCACCACTTCACTACTAATCAGAATCGCAAGTTTCACTTGCAGTGTCGTGTTGATATGGAAGATTGCGATGCGATCGCAATCGCAATCGCATGTCACATATGTTACCGCTGATTGTAAGTCCGCGATGTGATTGTCGCAATCGCACATCGCAATCGCAAAAACCAAAGAATGTTTCTGCCATATGATATGTTTTGTCGGATGTTTGCGATGCGATCACAATATTTACATAATGTAATCGCAACACATCCGCAATTTATTCTTAGTTCCTCTTATATGTCTTTAAATAGATTTCCGATTGCGATTGTTTAAATATCACAACATTTCAAGTATAAGTTTGTTCGTCAAGCGCGTCTCCGTCATTAGATTCTGGAGTGCAGAGTAGGAGCTCCACTCGTACATCACGCATATAAATTTTTTATGTTAAGTTTATGTTCGGCAATGTATTTCTTTGTAATTTGTTTTATGTTTTTATTTTTTCCGCTGCGCCACATACAAAGTAAAAAGGCTCGTAGTGGTAAGTGAGAATGATTTGTAGATTTGTATGGCTGTGTGAGCCCGCAGGCAGAGAGAACATAGTAGGACTAACAGAGCACTGTTTTGTGCATTTTTGTGTTGAGAGACAGAGAGAAGTTTTTGAGAGCACTGCGTCTGTAGCAGTCTTGATCATATTTTGTGAATCCCTCCACCGAGGAAGACATTTTGTAATAGTTTTATTTTTGTTATGTTAATGAAATAGAAATAAAAGTTTTCTCCTGCAAATCTCTGTCATCTATTCTCTGTGTTAGAACGGGAGTATTATTCTCTCCATATTGTTCTAGAATTATCAGAAATTCCAGCAGATTCTCATAAAGAACCCTATCTTTCGTTTGAAGATAACCTTTTTTTGTAACTTCTAATGCATGAGAGAGAGCCCTTAGAATAGAGACATGATCAACCGCACACACATTACATCTTTGTGCTTTCTCTTTTGTTATTTTATCGATATTTATCTCTACTTCTATGGGTTCCTTCTCCCA
The DNA here is from genome assembly GCA_034641835.2 of Pinus albicaulis. Classification (NCBI taxonomy): domain Eukaryota; kingdom Viridiplantae; phylum Streptophyta; class Pinopsida; order Pinales; family Pinaceae; genus Pinus; species Pinus albicaulis. The sequence goes on from CM076569.1 coordinate 790,156,655, forward strand.
ATCATATCTCCAAGGGAACAAATTTCTATGGTTTTCCTTTCGTTTACTGTAGGATTTTATTAATTTAAAACTCAATAAAGACATCCCTTTGCCTTGCTTCTATTATGAATCAGAATAAGTCCCCCTTCTCATCTGTGGATCTGGATCTGATCAGCTGCCCCATTACCTTCACTGGTTTCTTCCGAGTCATCTAATGCTAATCTTGACTCATCAACGGCTGGGGCAATACTTATAGAAAGAGGTTTTGTTGTCCTCTGTGGCATCTTTTGACTACTAATTACAAAATTTGTAGTGGGATCCCAAATATATAAATCCAAATAATCCAAAGAATTGTCGTCCTCTTCTTCAACAAGCAACTCACGCAAAGACTTGACCTTAACTCTCTCTTTTCTTCCCTTCTTTTCGCACTAAAAAGTAACACACTTATGAATTCAATCAAAGGTCGAGGGTCTCCTTTACTAACTGTTAGCTTAATCTATATAACTTGGTCATGTGGCAGAGCATCACATCTCTACAACCAAACATCACGACTTTCCTACCTAAGAACACTCAACTCAACAGCTTGTCCACACACTGAGAGCTCTCCAGGCCGCTCTTCCATGCCAACTTCACTTTTACGCACCATGTTTTTACTGGACTGACAGACCTTGTGGGACCCATTGTGTATTTAATCCGTTAGTCTCTCAAATAATGACATTGAAAAGGAAAATATATCTCTATGTGTGAAAATATAATTGGTTTGAAGGGCGAAAATAAAGCTCTCTGATTGAGTAGGCTGAACAGTGTTTGCCCACCCAACCTCACAAAGTGAACAACTCCAGCGTAATTATCTAAATTATTTCATTTATTTAAAATTTAAAACAAATCCTATATTCAAAATACAATATTAATTATAAAATTAATCATTAATTTTAAAATAAAATTATAAATATTATATTAATAACAATTATCAATTAAAAATATCTATCAAGCATCATATTAAAACAATAATATATATATATATATATATATATATATATATATATATATATATATATATATATATATTAAATTGGTCACTTTAGCAAGCATAACAACGACATATTTTATTAAATTTTAAAAGAATATTTTAAAATATTTATTTTAACATAAGCAACAACTATATAAATATAATATTTTAAAAATATTTATTTAAATATATTTAAATGCTACCCATTTAAAAAACGCATTGAACATGATATTTTAAAAAATCCATGAAATATAATTTTTGAACAACTATTATTATATTTCAAGGTATTGTATTTGTCAAATGGAAAATTAAATTATTAATATAAAACAAAGCTAAATTAAAATATAATATCAATAACTACTACCATTTTAGAAAACCCATGAAACACGATGTTTAAACTATAGGGCTTCCATAAACTCTAGACTCAAAGCTTCATTTTTCACATATTTAAAAGTGGGGATAAAAATAATACCTCTAGTTATAGGATAATTGTGATAAGCCTCATATTAGCCAAGATTTACGAAGACGAATATAAGAGTATGGCTTGAAAGGCATGCAAAAAGAGGTAAACTACAAGTTGGCACTAGGGGATATCATTTAACTATGGAGCATAATATTACATTGAGAATATTCATTGAATATGTTCATTATAATAAAACCAACCTCCTTAGTTGTTTCACTAATTTTATAAAATATTTCATGACTATGCCTAGGACTAACCACTAGAATAGATTATAAGATCTAAATGTCCCTCATGAGATTAGAGTTGTTGTTGTAAGGCTATATAAAAGTGTTATTCCAGCATTTAAGTAAATTTAGGGTCATTGGACGAGATTAATTGTAATATAGGCGTTAAGAAAGGTTTTCCCTAATCCCCTACTCTCCATGGAATTTCCTTTGATAAGTTAGAATAAGCGAGTTGTATTAACCGAAATCTCACTAGTATAATCATCATAATTCCTCTTTAACCTATTTATATTACTCTTGCTGTATGGGATTCCTATCACTTCAATAATAATTTAGTAATTCTCTAGGACTTTTACTCTTGTATTGGTATAACTATGAACATAAAAGAAACAAAGTTTACAATAGTGAAACCCCATAAGATCACATATAAAAATTTCATATATAAAAATAATAGGTTTGGGGAAGTTCCTTCATAAAAAAATATCATAATCAATATCCATAATAAGTACAATTTGAACTATAGTGCTGAAAAAATTATAAATTGAGTTGGATTTTTTATTATGGGCTTGAAAGAAACCATAAATTCAGCAACCTTTATTTGTGGGATAAGAAATAGCTTCTATTCAATACTCTCATCACTCCTACTATATTATCTAGTCATGAATATTGGTAATGTGGTATCTCTAGAGAATATTTGAGAAGGGTAAAGAAAATCTATAATAATTTTATATCTCGTAGTATTTTTTTTGTGAAATAAATATTTGTATTTCTTTCCAAAAAAGATATTACATGATAATCCTAGATATTTTGGATAGGCCAGTCAGCAGGGAAACCCAACCATATCCAAAAATGTATTCTTTTCAAGGGGGTATAAAACAAAATGTTTTCGAAAGAGTTAAAATTAAAAATAGATATGTGAAATATCGAGCATTTAAGGCCTTGAGAAATAGAAACCAAATCCAAAAACTAATAAAATAAAACCATAGCAAGAGGAAATTAAATAGGACAAGGAATTTGAATCCATCGTGGCAACCTGAATAGGCTATTTGTTGCTACTCGATGAGTAACTAGTAGCAGGAGGGATTCCTATGTTCTTTTTAATGTTCTCAATTTGATGGCGTAGGTCTACCATGTGTGGATGTAGATTTTAGAAAGGAGAGGAGGAGGTCCTCTGATATTTTTTTCCTGTCCAATAAGACTTTTCATATCAAATATTTCATGCACCAATATATGTACACCATGTTCATGTGTTGATTTTCTCATTTACATGTGTGACCTATATCAAGAAACTAACCATACATATTTTCTAAAACCTTTGTATCCTAGACATTAGGGAAATTTTGTGGTCTAAAATGGGCCTCTAAGGAAATTATGAAATAATACTGGAAAAAATAAAATAATATTTGATTACATCATCAAATTTTAGAGGGAAAATAGAAAAAAAAATACGTTTTCAACTTGTAATTTGAACTTATATCCCTAATTTTTTACTCAAATTTCGAGGAGGAATACTCATTGGATGCAAAATTTAGTTACTCATCCAAGGAGTACCCATGTTGCATCCTTTTTATGGGCTCTTCTAAACAAAAAATTGAGAAATACATGAAAAAATATTCTCATTTTCCATGTAGAACGTTCCATCAAAAGTATTCAACATGGGTACTCCTTGGATGAGGAATTAAATTTTGCAAACAGCGAGTACTCCTGCTCAAAATTTGGGTAAACCCTTAGGGAGATAAGTTGAAAATACGAGTTGAAAAAGTAGTTTTATTATTTTATTGTTTTTTGTTATTTTTAATTTTTTAAACCAAAAATGGTGAATCATCCCCCATGGTTAACATCATCATCTTGAATCCTATTCGTTCTCATAAATTTTATTTTGGTTGTACATTTTTCTTATGAGACCCATTTTAGAACTCAAAATTCCCCTAATGGAAGTCATCGTTGATCAACACTTTCCCTTTTTTTTGTTGAGAAATTTTCTTGGATATGAGGTGGGGTGAGATCCTGAAATCATGTTGTTCAACCTTTAGCTCGTATTTGAGCCCATGTGTTCCCTTAGTTTCCAAACTCTTGCTAATATATTTCCCCTTGACGAACATCAACCCTATGGCAAATTTTTTTGGTTGTATGAGGAGAGAGGCTGTTATGGTAGGTGATAGGATAATCATTAAAAATGAGAAATGGGTGGAAGGAGGTTGAGGTTTCCATAGAAGGGATATCCTAAGGGATGTCCAATATGGAGGGTCAAGCTTAACAGAGGGCATTACGGGACATGAAATCCAAAGGAATGGGAGATTCCAAAAACATGTAACTCCCCAGAGCTTGTGTGCCTTAAAGGCTTGAAAATCCAACAATGTTGAGTAAGAGATAAAGTAGATGAAAAATAAACAAATCCTGAAAAATTGATAATGGGGAGAATAAAAATCAAACCAAGGGAGATAAAAGTAAAAAGAATTAAACTAAGAAATAGGAAGGTCTAACTACGATGAGAAATTTCCAACCCACAAAAGAGAGACCTCTCCATTTCACTAGAGCCCAAGTTCTAACTCAAAATAGATAAATGTTTCTTGGCCTGGATATGAAGTTCAACTACTAACTCAGACTATAGCTTTGTGCTATGAATAGAAAATTCTATTCCTTATTGAGCTACATTTCCCCACTAAGAATTCTATCAAGACCATTGAGAAAACCATATATCGATAGTGATTTAGGAGTTTCACACTCTCCATGGTTTCGTGCATGGGACTAGGCAAGGTCGATTCTCGTATTGACGTCCTAACTCATAAATAAGAAATTCCTCCCAATTCCCAGAGACTGTGATTTAACTAATAGCTACATATTTCTTAGCTAGATAACTTGTTTCCTAATTTTTTTGCTAGATGTAATGTAAGTGGTGGCCATAAATCTAGAAATTAAGGTTCTCATTAATGTGTTTTCCCATCAACTAGCCCCATGAGGTAACTAGGGTAGATGAGCATGTGAGAGGATCTAATGCCAAGGTGAGTAGAATCATAAAGGAGTTAAAGTGGAGGGGAGGTGTTCCATGTTCCGGGAACTAATGAATGGCATGGGGGCTTCCCCAATGCCTTGTTCTAGATTCATAATCAAACCATTAAGGGGGTATGTTGGCACATCCCCAATCATATTACTAAGTGGGACAGTGGAAACCTTCCCCTCACCTTCTAACATGTGGAACACCCCATATATGTAATTATAACTTCTAACATTAATATTAATTGTAATGCACCCTATCCTATCCTCCTCATAGAAGAGAGCCTCTTCCTCACTGAGTGAACAACCATGGTTAGGCACTTTATATACAAGAACAAGATAAGTAATATGGTTGACAAGAGTTTTTCCAAAATTACTTCCAACTACATCCATAACCACCAATGCCTGAAGTGAGTATGGCATCAAGATGTCAATTATTATCTAAATCTTTGGTGAATAGAAGAATATGTTCTCGTGCGGGATAATAACAAGATTAAAAATATTATTAAATCTCATTTAAAGATAATTTGTGGTGTAATAAAGAATTAGAATATAAAAAGAAGCTAAGATTATACAAGTAGGTGGAAAACCCTAATATGGAAGATCAAAAGTATCTTTTAGTTATGACTACCACAGAGAAGAAAATCAACATCGATAAAATATGAACCAACTCCCATGAGCTACATAGTGATATTGAGATTTGGACAATTCTAAAAATACCATGAGATGCAAGAATATGTCATATTTGTGACACTAAGAGGGTTGAAGATGAAGGAAAATTTCTTGTAGAGTTCCTTGCATACACTAAAATTAGAAGTCAATTCTAAAATGTGTATTACAATATTATCCTTCCCAACCTTCTAGATCATCCAAACTATAGTAATCTTGTAATGATTTTCTTAATTTTTTAAGCGTAGAAATAAATCCTAAAGGAATCTATGTAATCTTTTCTTTTTCTAAGCAAAAACAATTATAATCTATATTGATTTTGTTATTCATATGCATTTGTGTGTGTGTTACTTAACATAGATGTTGAAATACTTCTTTTATGACCCCATATTGAAATATATATTTTATTATTAATATTTTTTAAACTCCACTTGAATCATGCAATGCTTTTCTTAATGTTTTTTAAGAATAGAAATAAATCCTAAGTGAATCTAATTAATCTTTTCCCTTTTCAATCTAAACTAATTATAGCCTCAATGGATTTAAACTAATTATAGTCTCAATGGATGTTATTCTTCATATATATGTGTTTGTGTGCGTTATACTTAACATAGAATTTGAAATACTTATTTTATGGCCCCATATTGAAATATATATATTTTATTTATATATTTTTAAAATGTCACTTGCTAAGCCTTATATTAGGGATTAAAGGAATTACACCTTCATCATATTAAGAAACTGAACTTGTAATTAGTTTATCTCTTTATATATAAATTTGATATAAATTATTTTACATAGGGTTCATATATAATACTTTACTTTTATTAGACAATATTTTTATAAAATGCCATATTTGACTCCATATTAATCGAAAGAAATTACACGTCTCCCTTATGCTGGGTCATAAAAATGTATTTTTAATGCAATTGTTATACCTATGGCAAATTCTTTCACATGTAACTAATCAACTTTTTTGCTATCTCGATGTTAAAATTCATTCGAAATTTGATTCCTATCTCCCATCGACTTGTTTAGTGACTTGTTTCATTCCATTTAGACACTATGTTAAAGTTCCATTTTTGAATGTACATACACCCATCATTGGTCACCTTGATTAGTTACGTGTTTGTGTTTACATGGATGTGTATAAATTATACAAACAATGTGTATATCCATGGATTCAATCCGATCATGCGATATGCTAAAGAAAGATATTGAATCCTTCTACAAATCAATTGCGGAATATAAAAACGATTTCCAATCACAAAAAGTAAAAAATGAAGCAAATCAAACCACAACACAGATATTTTCCCAGGGAAATCTTGCTGCTCAAAACCCCTCTATCTTCTATTTTATATTCATCAAGGAATCATGATACAATTACAATGCACTCTTCTCACAAGAGTCTCTTGCACTCTCACAACTATCTCACAGTGATCCAAACAAAATCGGGCCAACACTTAGCCAATTATCAGTCTGTCTTCAGCCTTCCTTGCTCACACAATTCATAAGGAATGCAATCCCTATTCCTTAGGAATTTCAGACTTTCTCAACTGCGCAAGTATCATGGGCAATCCTATGGTGTTTTAACTACATTTGGGCAATTTTCTAATAACACAACTGATAGATAACTTCCCCTTAACCTTTTTCTCAACTGGGTCTCCACTGGAACTGACATGCATGTAGTTATTAATAGTAAATTATCAGTTGCATGGAAAATCACTTCATGTGAATTAAATATGATTTAATTCACTTGATCTCTCACTAGTGCAACAAGCAGTTATAACTAGTTCAACTGGCTTTAACTCAATAAATTAAGTTAACTGATTTCTCATGCATTAAACTAATGCACTAACTGCAATTCGAACTCCATAGCTAATAGAATCACTCTGCATGCCTCACCAACCACCCTCAACTCGAAATTCATGAGCTAACTGATTTTATCACTCTCAATTAACTATTACAAGTGATTATGAGATAAGATTACATTTTATTTTCCAATTTAATTAAGGGATAATTAAATTAGACACATTTCCAATTTATCAAATAAATTGAATTGCACAATGATGTATCGCTAGGACCCATCACTACATGGCATGTGGTCCCACACTAGTGTAGTTTCTGTCATGTTGTTTCTAGATGCCAATTTCACTGTTTCTTGTTGCAAATTTCAACAAGATGTAGGTTGATATTCAAGACGAGTTAAGTCAATATGTTGGGCTCCCCTCTACAAATTTACTCACAAAATTCAAACTACTTTTCCTCCCCGAACTCCCCTATTCTATTATGCTTTGCTACTCTATTAAGCCCTATTGAATCCTTTGGAGAGAAAAACTATGAGGAGATCTTCACACTTAGCGCTCATAGTCGGTGCTTGGAATCCCTAACATTCAGTGCTTGGCCCACTACCCTTTTGAATCCCTTGGAGAGAGAAAAATGCGAGGAATCCCTCATGCTCAGTGCCCACACTCAACACTTAGCACTCATCACTCACCTCCACCAAAGAATAAATAGATAAGGTTGAGTTTCTTCATTTTATCTCTTAATGAATTTAAAGAATTATTTCTTTTCATTTCATATTTCATGTTGACTATTGGTTCTATAGTGACATATAAATATTTATGGAAGAGGTTGAACTTCACTCCATCTGTTACTTATACATAAATATAACCCAAATATAAAAGCACAGTATATGGTTCTTTAACTCAAACATAATAAACTTGATTATGGAAAAGGTCAGAGCTCACCCAATCTACTAAAAGCAACAAAGAGAAATAAATGGACATAGACTATCTATTCTATGTTGTGGATATTTTTTGGGCATATTTTCCAATCGAATTTGCTCAAAAATCAGAATGAATTTATTGGATTCACAAACCTGAGCTCTCCAAAATCTAAGTGCTCTGGGGGTTTTCAATGTGTTGAATCCACATATAAAATGAAAATACATTTTAAAAAACAAAAAATCATGATATGAGAAAATTATTTTGGGGATTCCAACCAAAATCTCTAAAACACAAAATATTTGAATAATATCATATAAAAATTTTAGATATTAGATTATAAATAAATTAAAATCATATAAAATTTTTAGATATTAGATTATAAATAAATTAATATCATATAAAAACTTTAGATATTAGATTATAAATAAATTGATATTTAATTTGAAAAATAAAAAAAATTCCAAAAAAAAGGTAGCTAATAAAAAATTACTCTTTCTTTTATCTATATAATTAGAAAGAAAATTAATTTTATATTTAGTATAAAATTAGAGTAAGGTATAATTGACTTACTGTGTAATTACACCTTCTATTTTGACCCAAATTATTGTAAAACCTTACAGCTAATCTCCCCACGAGGTTGGTTGAATTGGGTAGATGAGTACCCTATAAAGAAGAAAAATTACGGAAACGAGTTTTAACCATGGTTTTGCATCATATTATATTGACGTTCAAATCACATTTTTATTATATGCCCTCTTTTATCAAATGTGATTATTCTTGAACTTGTGTTGAATTTTTTATGCATTTGTCACGAGAGCTAGATATTTCACCTTTAACATCAAAGATTGCCCATGCAAATTTCGTACACCCTGTTAGATAAGTGTATATCCTTCTTATATTTAAAAATTATATGACAGTTAGTTTCACCTACTATACAGGACTAACTCACTTTCTAACGACAAAACCTGTGGCTACCGACAATCTAGGTCGTCATTTCATACCTATGAGCAAGTACCACCAAGGAAATTCATATTTATGTCATTTAATTACACCATGGGTTAGTTCTTTTACTTAATGGGGTATGAGGTGATTGATTGTCCTAACTTGAAATTCATATTTATATCATTTAATTACACAATGGGTTAGTTCTTTTACTTAATGGGATATGAGGTGATTGATTGTCCTAACTTTCTAAGCTCAATTATCTGGTGATATTCATAAAGTATCCTTGAATTTATTATTTTGTAATTTTCAATTTTATAATATTCATAGAATATGTTTTCATCTACGCACTTTATAATTCTCAAATTGCTCTAGATTGCCCAAAGTGTTTTACGGTTAGACCCTTCCTCTCTAGCTTTTTGATTTATTGCAATAAAGCTCATCCATTTTTAATTCAAGGGTGTTTTTTTAATAAAAGGTTTAGTTTACACACTTTCATATTATTATCTTTTATATATTTTAATTTCATGCAAAGAATAAATATAAATAAATGAGATACTTCAAGATTTTGAAAAGCCATACTTTTCAATGTCTCTATCATAAACTTATTTGGTTGATTTAATCAATAATATAGATTGTGACGTGTTAAAATATAGTTTTTAAATTATTATAAATTAAATTTTATATTAAATTGATAATATTATTATGTATATAAATAGTTAATATAAAAAATACGATGGTGGTTTAAATAGTTTAAAATAGAAGATTGGGAATGACAGAGAAAATGTAATATGATTTCAATAATATGTTTATAGATTGTAACACCTATATGTTTTGTCTTTTATACCTTGGTTATTTTTAGATCTTTGAATTATGTTTTGTCTTTTATATTTTGGTTATTTTTAGATTTTTGAGTTGTTATTGGATTTAATGGTTATAAAAGTGAAAATGGGAATTATGTGATGATGTAAATATTTTTATTATTATCGAGTTAATAAACAAATTGCTTTGAAATATTCAGGAAAGAGCACTAGAGTTCTAAGATGACAATAGGTCTATGAACGTGTGCTTGCAAGCTGTGTGGTTCTCAGCATCTAATAATTTGGAATGTTCTAATAAAGTGGAAAATTTCTAACTAGATGACTTGTATCCATGGTATAGAAAACAATGTTGTGGATTATGTAATTTCAAATATCCCAATGCCACCAAATAGTAAATTTTGGCATTCCAAATACCATAAGAATGACTATAATCATAGACCCTTAACACCAACTCTAAATTTTTTCATGCATAAAAGCCTCATTGAAGAGATCTTTGACAACCAAAGGAACTTGATTTTTGACAAAAATAAAGATGATGTTTTATTAAAGGATTGAAATAACGAATTATCATATAAGGAAAATATTGAGTACCTCAATCATAATTTTATGACAACCACATGCTTCCATTAAAAAAAATTCTATTGAAGTTTCATGTGAAAATAAAAACAAAGTAACCAACCCTTAGTACACTAATTAGTGTAAAATTTCTAGAGAATCCTTTACGGATTGTTCTAATGATTCCTTAAAATTCAATCAAAGAAATAGATCCAAATCGATAATTAAAAGTAAAAAAAGGCACTACATAAAATAAGAATGAAGAAAAGATTTTGTATCTATATAAGATAGATTCTCATAAATTATGGACGTAAATATTGACTTGTAAAACTAAATAAATTCATATGATTTTTCTAATGGACCGTTTGCTTTCATAAGAATATTTATGAATCCCCTAATTATGTGGATAACTTTCCAAATATTTCTATGGAGAGTGAATTTTTTATTAAAAAAACATTAATTTTCGGGTTAAAGGAATCACAAAAGGAAAATATAAGGACATTGAAGGCGATCAAATCGAAATCTTAAAAAATGGAGGGTATATCCTTATCCATCACATATACAAGATCCTCACTTTAAAAATTAAATAGCGAATCCATAAACCTTGGAATTAAAACTTCATTGTACCTATTTTTAAAAGTGGAGATAAAAGCAATCCCTCTAATTATATGACCATTATGTTTAGTCCATTTAGGTAAGATATATGGAAGTATTTTGAAAAAAATCTTTACATATGAGTAGAAAACCATGTAAAAAGAGCTAAATGCCAAGATTGTTTTAGAGGCTAGAATTCAAGTGTGGACCACCTTGTTAGGTATATGATCATTTCAGAGTGACAAAATAGTAAAAACTAACCCCTTTGTTGTTTCATTAAAATTTGAAAACGTTTTGACACAATTCTCAAAACTAACATTTAGAATAGGTTAGAGGAGTTAAAAGTTTCTATTGAGTTAAAATATGATGTAGTGATATTGTATGATAATCTAAATACCAACATTAAGAGATGTCCCAATTAAATTAATGTAGGATTCATGTAAGGTTGTCCCATATCCCTTACGCCTTTTGGCATATACATTGACAAGTTAGAAAATAACTTGAAAATTTCAAATTATGTTCGCTTGACTCTCATTAATATAGTCACCACCCTTCTAATTTATAATAATTATATTTTTCTTAGGGTGAGGAGTCCCTTTATGAATTTATAAGAAACTTAGAATCCTCAAAGACTTATATTCTAACATAGGTAAGTTTACTAACACTAACAAAATACTTAGCAAAATAAAAGTTATGATAATTAAATCCAAATAGATTATCTGTCATACTCTCATTTAGAATAATAAAAAATCACAAGAATATCTTTCAATTATATTCATTCCAAACTCAACTATTTTAATAACCAATAATATTTTAAAATTTTCATATTTATTTCTTTAAAAATAATAACATAATAAATTGATATATGGATATTTTTTTTAATGAAATAAACTACTTCCTTGCTTCTACATTTAGCTTAATATGAATTTAATAAATATAAAAAGTAAAATTTAAGATATATTAAAATTTTAAATTAATATACATATGTAATTGCAAAATTTTATTATATTTTTAATTAAAAATATCCATAATTTATTTAAAAGTTTTCCTTTAATTTCTAAATCAGTATTATTTTTAAAAAATATTAAATTAAAACAATTATTTTATAATTTATAAGAAAATAAAACTACCAAAATCACTAATTAATTAAAAATAATTTTTAAAAATTTTTAATATTAATTGTTTATCATTTTATGATAAAAAAATTTATTTTATTAGACATTTTGAAAATTTTTTTATTAATAATTAATTTCATAATTTGTTAATATATATATATATATATATATATATATATATATATATATATATAAAAGAATGCAGTAAATTCAAATAGAAGCCACTATGTTTGGGAGACCAAGCATTTTAGGATCGAACCTTTTATGAATATCATGGGTATTTTTTTTTGTATCTCTTTACTTCATTCATATTAAATAATGTAGGGCATTCGCTAGACAAGTTGGAACATCCAAGGAACTGCAAGTTAGAGTTCTTCAAGAGAGACCAAATTTTCCAAACTGCAATAGAAGGCACTTGTCTACTAAGCCCGTGAAGAAATAGTTCTTCAAGGGAGACCAAATTTTCTAGAACTGCAATATAAGGAACTTGTCTACTGAGTCCATGAAGGGAAACTTTCTTCACATATTTTGTAGTATAAACTCTTTTAAGTAAATTAAGCTTCGTCATCGAAAAATGAAGAGACCTAGAAGACTTGAGCTCCAACATTGACATCCTGGGACAATAGTGCACTAAAAAATATCGAGACAGTTGAGATGACTTGAATTTTTTTTCACATTTCTCATCCATTCATAGTATTCAACAATCCAATTTTCAAGAAGAGGGAATTTTAGTACAAGATGCTCAAGTATATCGTCAGACGTTGGAACATCTAGGGAATTGCGAGTCAAAACGTTGTCGAGAGCCATTTTTTCACTCTTTTTTAAAATGTAGAATGAACTCATCTCAAAATTTTTTTTACTAATGTTCACTTTGTCCATATCATTCATGAAAAATGAGAGTTCAAAACTTGCAAGCTGAGCGGAATGAAGGAACATGATAGTATCAATTTCTTGTTTTGACCTTTCGCCATCACCAGTAACACATTCGTTGGAGAATTTTAGATGGTGAATTAAAGTGCAGAGAAATGAAATTGTAATACACACAAAAAATACATGAAGAAAGAAAAAAAAAACCTTCTTTCGAAAAAGTAAACAAGAGTAAAAAATAAATAAATGAGAGTCGAACAAATCAGGCACCAATTGAACCTTTTAGCAATAAAAGGACGATTTTGATTTTTCTCTCGAATTTTTTTTTTTAAATCATACCAAGTCACGCCTGGATAAATATTAAACCTGCCTCATAACAAAATTTTCGTTCATGCTCTTGAATTTTCACAAACATCTTTGTACAATGCAACACAATGTGCCAATTCATGAACTAAAACAGTACAGTGCTAAGGCTCCATGGTTAACCTCGGGAATGGATATGTGAACTTCAAATTTCTACAGAATAGTTCATTGTAGATACTTATAGTGCCGAACTAATCCTCTATTTAGCAGTTTCCACATTGTTGCGAATGAATCATTTCGTAATGAAGCTTTCAAATCCAACTAAACTACTAATACTTGCACAATGCATTTCTAAATATGCCTCAATATCGCAGGTATACATGGTGAAAGAAGTTTCCTCTGATCCTAGCATCATTGTTAATTACAATGAACATTAAGTACCCACTTAAGGAGGACACAGGAAAACGACCAAAATCTAAGAAGTGTGTACATCTTGCCCTATTCGAAATACATATGAAATCAGCTTGTAGTCAATAGGAAAAAAATCTCACTTACTCACCATACTGACAAGGAATGAATAGGTAGTGTCCAAATCGCCATGTGTAGTCATAAAAAAAAATTGCAGTGCAGGGATCACATTAAATCTTACCAGAGGACCTCCACCGACATATCCTTCTTCCCTAGAGTGTTATTACCATAACAGAAACATCATCTTGATATTTTCGTTATTCTCCTTATGGGATATCAAACAATTCATAGAAGTCCATACCAACTTTCTTGGCTACCCAAACAAGAAATCCTTCAATCAAATGCTGTGCAAAGTTAACATCAGTATTATTTTCCATAAACAACTCCACCTGGGAAACAACTTCCTGATTTCTTAGATACTGATACAAACCATCTGATGAAAGGAATAAAAACTGATCATTTGGACCAAGTCTATGATGATAAAGAGAAGGCATGCAAGTGATTTATGGAGCATCACAATATAATCATTTCTAAACATTTCCAGCAGGGCATTGTTCCACTTAGGCTGCTTGAGAAATCCTGCTCTGAATGTACAAGTGACTTTCAACCGGACTTTGAATTTATAATTCAAGATGTCATCAGAATGTTCGGTTTCAATTCTCGTCACTTCTTCTTCAATGCTGGTACTGTGATATGTTGATAACTTTAATGAACTCAACTTTGTTCGAGGAGCTAGAAATTTTGAGCCATCGTTCCCATTGGCTTCAATTGGTCTAGAATCTGCAGGAGGTTCCTCTGTTATATCATCTAATTCTGACCTTACAAAGGCCTCCCTTGAACCCATTCTATAATTCCCATCTCCCCTTCAATGAAGACAGTGCTTCTTTGCACTGGAATTTGTCTCTAGACTCAGCTGTGACACAATAGCATTATTTTCACCACCATTCATCACGTACACATCTTGGTCCTTCATCAACATCACCAATATAAAATAGCCCATCAATGAAAGCTCTGGATTCTGTTGCAAATATTATAGTCACCTGCTAGCCTTTGAGCAGGAAGAAAAAGAGTATAGGGGCAGCAGAGGAGCTTGCGTGCACAACACCACGCATTTAAAGAAGAAAGGGAAAATCGTAAGGAAGAATTTAATTGTTTATGGGCGTAGCCATTTTTGCAGAGGGACGAAGACTTTCGTGGTTCCAAAGCACGGAAGAACAGTTTTACAGAGAAAACATTCATTTCGGGCTTTTAAGCCCTCAACAACCAAAATTGATGAAAATATATTTAAAACGGCGAAGTTCTTTAAGTTTTGAATGAGACAAGTGATAGTGGTTCCCACCACTTCACTACCAATCGGAATCGCAAGTTTCACTTGCAGTGCCTTGTTGATATGGAAGATTGCGATGCGATCGCAATCACAATCGCATGTCACATATGTTACCACCGATTCTAAGTCCGCGATGCGATTGTCGCAATCACACAATCGTAATCGGAACAACCAAAGAATGTTTCCGCCATATCATATGTTCCATCGGATGTTTGCGATTCGATCGCAATCGCAACATCGCACTTGATTGTTAAACCGTTCCGCTTATATGTTTCCGTCGATTTTCATTTGCGATTGTTTCGCCAATCGCAACGTCGCCAATCACAACATTGCCAATCGCAAGTTTGTTCGTCAAGTCGATCCGCCGATCGCCGATTTCCGATTGCGCAGTGGGCTCCACTCGTACATCGCGCATCTAAAGTTTTTATGTTAAGTTTATGTTGGGCAATGTATTTCTTTGTAATTTGTTTTATGTTTTTATTTTTTCCTCCGTGCCATATATAAAGTAAAAAGGCCCATAGTGGTACGTGAGAATGATTTGTAGAGTTGTATGGCTGTGTGAGCCCGCAGGCAGAGAAAACACAGTAGGACTAACAGAGCACTGTTTTGTGCATTTTTGTGTTGAGAGACAGAGATAATTTTTTGAGAGCACTACGTCTGTAGCAGTCTTGGTCATATTTTGTGAATCCCTCCACCGAGGAAGACATTTTGTAATAATTTTTTTTTGGTTTTGTTAATGAAATAGAAAGAAAAGTTTTATCCTGCAAATCTCTGTCATCTATTCTTTGTGTTAGAAGGGGAGTATTATTCTCTCCATATTGTTATGGAATTATCAGAAATTCCAACATGGTATTGGAGCTAGTTCAGGCTCTTTGAAGGTCAAAGAAGATGAAAGAAGAAGAATACTTGTTGTAGCTTTTCTCCAGTAGCGTGAAAGCTCAATAGAAGTTAAAGTTCAAGTATTTATAAAAAAAAAGGAGTTTGTTCTTTTAGAAAAAGGAAATACGGGTTGTCTAAGTTCAGAGTTCAGTTTAAGTGCAATGGCAGGACCAAGCACTAGTATGAGTATTGGAAATGCTCAGCTTCCCCAGTTCAATGGAAAGAACTATGATTATTGGGCCATTACCATGAGAGCCCTGTTTGTCTCACAAGACTGATGGGAGTTTGTAGAAGATGGTTTTGTTGAACCAGTTGATGAGCAAGCATTTAATGCCTTAACTCAAGCAGAGAAGGATATATTGAAGAGCAATAGAAAGAAGGCCTCTAAAGTCCTCTACTATTTGTATCAAACAGTAAATGAGAGTGTGTTTCCAAGAATAGCAGCAGCTAAGAGATCCAAGGATGCATGTGATACTCCCAAAATAGCATACCAAGGTATGGAGAAAGTGAAGACAACAAAACTACAGTTGCTGAGGAGATATTTTGAAACTCTCTGCATGAAAGAATCAGAAAACATAGACTCATTTTTTACACATGTGATTGGGATTGTAAGTCAGATAAGGTCCCATGGAGAATCTCTTGAAGACAAGAGGATTGTGGAGAAACTTTTGAGGAGCTTGCCCTCAAGGTTTGATGTTATAGTTACCACCATAGAAGAGACCAAGGATCTCTGAAAGTTCACAGTGGATGAACTTCTTGCTTCATTGATGACCCATGAACAGAGATTGGAAATAACAGTGAAGCCATCTCTATAGCATGCCTTCAAGACCCATATGCCTTCAGGAAGAAGAAGAGGTCAAGGCAGAGGAAGAGGAAGAGGCAGAAGCCAAAATAGAGGTGGAAGGGACAGCCCTTCACATTCACATGGAAGAAGCAACAGTCAAAATCAGAGCCACGGTCATTGCAACAGCCAGCAATGTGGACACCAACATGCGCATGGAAAAAGGTATGACAAATCCAAATTCTAATGTCATTATTGCAAGAAATATGGGCACTATGCCAATGAATGTAGAAAGAAGCAAAATCACATGAAAAATAGGAAAAATGCTAATGTAGAAAAAGAAGAAAAGAACCCAAGTAATGTGCTGTTAACATGTAATGTAGCACAAGATAGAGAAGATGATGTTTGGTTCTTAGATTCAGGATGTAGTAATCACATGACTGGAAACAAAATAATGTTTGCCAATCTAGATGAAGAGGTTAAATCATAAGTAATCACAGGGACTGATACTAAGATCTCTGTAAAAGGGAAAGGTAGAGTTAGTATTCGAGCAAGAAATGGTGAGCAAAAATTTGTTCCAGATGTGTATTATGTTCCTGGTTTGAAGTGTAATATTTTGAGCGTTGGGCAGCTCATAAACAAAGGTTACAATGTAATTTTTAAGAATGATGTGTGCACAATAAAAGATATACCTCCAAGCAAGAAAATCATTGCTGAAATACAAATGACCAGCAATAGAATGTTTCCACTCAAGCTCAACACTGACTTGAAAGGAAAAGGAAAGAGCGTAGTAGCTGTAACTCAAGAAGTCTTTCAAAAGGAAGAGAAAGATGAAAACTGGTTATGGCACCTGAGATTTGGACATCTCAATTTCGGAGGATTAAATTTGTTGCACAGAAAAGGAATGGTAATAGGTTTACCATTGATTGAGAAATGTGACAGCCTATGTGAAGACTGCATCTTGGGAAAGCAACACAGGAAATTTTCCATCAGGGAAAAGCATAAGGGCAAAAGCACCCTTAGAGATCATTCACTCATAATTATGTGGGCCGATGCAAACAGCATCAGTTTCAGGCAGCAATTACATGTTGACCTTCATTGATGATTTCACAAGGAAAGTGTGGGTTTATTTCTTGAAATACAAGAGTGAAGTCTTTCAGAAATTTTGCCACTTTAAAGCTCTTGTAGAGAAATAGAGTAGGCAGTATATTAAAGTTCTCAGAACTAATAGAGGAGGAGAATATATCTCAAAGGAATTTCTACGTTTCTGCAGAGAGAATGGCATACACAAGCAGTTTACCACAAGGTACACACCACAACAGAATGGAGTTGCTGAAAGGAAGAATCGAACCATAATAGAAATGGTGAGAAGTATGCTGAAGGCAAAACACTTGCCGAATGAGTACTGGGCAGAAGCAGCAAAATGTGCTGTGTATATTTTAAATAGATGCCCTACAAAAGCTGTGATGAACAAAGTTCTAGAAGAAGCGTGGAGTGGCAGAAAACAGGGAGTCACCCACATGAGAATTTTTGGATGTGTGGCTTATGCACACATTCCAGATCAGTTGAGAAAGAAGTTGGATAGAAAGGGGGAGAAGTGTATCTTCCTTGGATATTGTGAAGATTCCAAAGGATACAGATTGTATAACCCATCCACAAAGAAGTTTGTGATAAGAAGAGATGTGTAGTTCATTGAAGAGTTAGCATGGGATGGAAGCATTGAGAAAAGAGTTAATGTTAAAAGTTGTTTATCTCGTGATGAAGATGAGGAAGATGTGATTGAAATAAACAACTCATCGATATCACAACCTCCACCAACACAAGGACAACAAGGGACACCTCAAGCAGCAGCGAGAACACCCTTGAGAGGAAACGGGAGTGCATCGCCAGCACACCACATGGAGCAGATTCAAGTGCTTCATCAAGCACAACTACAACAAATGAAAGAGGAACAAAGTTTAGACAGATTAATGAAATTTATGAACAGGAAGCAGCAAATGAAGGTATGAATTCCTTATTTTCTTTGTATTGTCAAGTTGATGATCCTATTCATTTTGAAGATGCAATAAAAGATAGGAAATGGATAGAAGCTATGGATGAAGAAATTAATGCCATAGAGAAGAACAAAACATGGGAGTTGGTTGACCTCCCAAAAGGTAAAGAAGTCATTGGAGTTAAATGGGTCTATAAGACCAAGAGTAATGTTGAAGGAAAGATAGAAAGACACAAGGCCAAACTTTTTGTCAAGGGATATAAGCAGCAGCATGGAAGAGACTATGAGGAAACTTTTGCACCGGTTGCAAGAATGGAAACCGTGAGAGCAGTGTTGTCCATAGCATCACAAAACAAATGGAAAGTATACTAGATGGGTGTAAAATCCGCATTTTTAAATGGAGTTTTAATGGAAGAGGTATATGTGGAACAACCTCTGGGCTATGAAAAGAAAGGCCAAGAATAGAAAGTGTGCAGATTGAAGAAAGCTCTTTATGGGCTCAAGCAAGCACTGAGAGCATGGTACAATAGGATAGACTCCTATCTACTGGAAAATGGGTTTGAGAAATGTGATGGAGAACCCACATTGTACATTAAAGAAAAGGATGGTCGAATGCTCATTGTTGTGTTATATGTTGATGATGTAATATTCACTAGTAATGATGATTATCTCAGTGAAAATTTTAAAACAATCATGAAAGAGGAATTTGAAATGACTGATATGGGTTTGTTGAGATACTTCTTAGGAATACAAGTAGAGCAAAGTGAAAAAAGTATTTTTATATCTCAAGAAAGTATGTGAATCAACTTTTGGAAAGATTTAATATGCAGGAGTGCAAAGCTGCAATTACTCCCACAGTAATGGGATTGAAGTTGAGTAAAAATGACAGCAACAAGGATTTTGATCCAAGTTTGTATAAGAGCATAGTTGGCAGCCTCATGTATTTGACTGCAACTAGGCCGGATATTATGTATGATGTTAGTTTGATCTCCAGGTTTATGGAAAGGCCAAAAGAAGCACATTGGCAGGCAGCGAAAAGGATTCCGAGGCATGTTAAAGGAACTAAAATATTTGGTATTTTATATACTGCTTCAGAAAATTCAGAGTTAGTTGGATACACTGACAGTGATTAGGCTGGAAGTGTAGATGATCGAAAGAGCACTTCTGGTTATGTTTTTCATATGGGTTTAGGAGCCATTTCATGGGCTTCCAAGAAACAGCCGATTGTAGCATTATCTACAACAAAGGCAGAGTATGTGGCAGCTACAACCGCAGTGTGTCAAGTAATTTGGATGAGAAAAATGTTGAGAAGTTTATGCCAAGAACAAGTAAAAGGGACAGTGATTTATTGTGACAATAGCTCAGCTATTGCATTATCAAAGAATTCAGTGTTTCACAAGAGAACGAAACACATTGATGCAAAGTTTCACTATATCAGGGAATTAGTGAGCAATGGAGAAATTTTTTTACAACATTGTAGAACAGAGGAGCAATATGCAGATATTTTAACAAAGCCATTGGGGCAGAAGACCTTTGAATTTTTAAGAAAATGCTTGGGTATGAAAGATAACCCAGTAGCTGACTTTAAGGGGGAGTGTTGAAAATATTAAAGTCACCTGCTAGCCTTTGAGCAGGAAGAAAAAGAGTATAGCGGCAGCAGAGGAGGTTGCGTGCACAGCACCGCGCATTTAAAGAAGAATGGGAAAATCGTAAGGAAGAATTTAATTGTTTATGGGCGTATCCGTTTTTGCAGAGGGACGAAGACTTTCGTGGTTCCAAAGCACGGAAGAATAGTTTTACAGAGAAAACAGTCATTTCGGGCTTTTAAGCCCTCAACAACCAAAATTGATGAAAATATATTTAAAACAGTGAGTTTCTTTAAGTTTTGAATGAGACACATGATAGTGGTTCCCACCACTTCACTACCAATCAGAATCACAAGTTTCACTTGTAGTGTCTTGTTGATATGGAAGATTGCGATGCGATCGCAATCGCAATCGCATGTCACATATGTTACCACCGATTGTAAGTCCGCGATGCGATTGTAGAAATCGAAAAAACCAAAGAATGTTTCCGCCATATGATATGTTACGTCGGATGTTTGCGATGCGATCACAATCGCGCAATCGCAATCGCAACATCGCACTTGATTGTTAAATCGTTCCGCTTATATGTTTCTGTCGATTTCCGATTGCGATTGTTTCGCAAATCGTAACGTCGCCAATCGCAACATTTCCAATCACAAGTTTGTTCATCAAGCTAATCCGCTGATTTCCGATTGCGAAGTGGGCTCCACTCGTACATCACGCATATAAAGTTTTTATGTTAAGTTTATGTTCGGTAATGTATTTCTTTGTAATTTGTTTTATGTTTTTATTTTTTCTGCCGCGCCATATATAAAGTAAAAAGGCCCATAGTGGTAAGTGAGAATGATTTGTAGAGTATTATGGCTGTGTGAGCCCGCAGGTAGAAAAAACATAGTAGGACTAACAGAGCACTGTTTTGTGCATTTTTGTGTTGAGAGACAGAGAGAAGTTTTTGAGAGCAATGCGTCTGTAGCAGTTTTGATCATATTTTTTGAATCCGTCCATCGAGGAAGACATTTTGTAATTTTTTTTTTTTGTTATGTTAATGAAATAGAAAGAAAAGTTTTATCCTGCAAATCTCTGTCATCTATTCTCTGTGTTAGAAGGGGAGTATTATTCTCTCCATATTGTTCTGGAATTATCAGAAATTCCAGCAAATTCTCATAAAGAACCCTATCTTTCGTTTGAAGATAACCTTTTTTTGTAACTTCTAATGCATGAGAGAGAGCCCTTAGAATAGAGACATCATCAACCGCACACACATTACATATTTGTGCTTTCTATTTTGTTCTTTTATCGATCTTTCTCTCTACTTCTATCGGTTCCTTCTCCCATTCATATCTCCAAGGGACCAAATTTCTATGGTTTTCCTTTCGTTTACTGTAGGATTTTATTAATTTAGAACTCAATAAAGACATCCCTTTGCCTTGCTTCTATTATGAATCAGAATAAGTCCCCCTTCTCATCTGTGGATCTGGATTTGATCAGTTTGCCCATTACCTTCACTGGTTTCCCCCGAGTCATCTAATGCTAATCTTGACTCATCAACGGCTAGGGCAATACTTCTAGAAAGAGGTTTTGTTGTCCTCTGTTGCATATTTTGACTACTAATTACAAAATTTGTAGTGGGATCCCAAACAGATAAATCCAAAGAATCCAAAGAATCGCCGTCCTCTTCTTCAACAAGCAACTCACGCAAAGACTTGACCTTAACTCTCTCTTTTCTTCCCTTCTTTTCGCACTAAAAAGTAACACACTTATGAATTCAATCAAAGGTCGAGGGTCTCCTTTACTACCTGTTAGCTTAATCTATAGCACTTGGTCATGTGGCAGAGCATCACATCTCTACAACCAAGCATCACGATTTTCCTACCTAAGAACACTCAACTCAACAGCTTTTCCACACACTGAGAGCTCTCCAGGCCGCTCTTCCATGCCAACTTCACTTTTACGCACCATGTTTTTACTGAACTGACAGACCTTGTGGGACCCATTGTGTATTTAATCCGTTAGTCTCTCAAATAATGACGTTGAAAACGAAAATATATCTCTATGTGTGAAAATAGAATTGGTTTGAAGGGCGAAAATAAAGCTCTCTGATTGAGTAGGCTGAACAGTGTTTGCCCACCCAACCTCACAAAATGAACAACTCCAGCGTAATTATCTAAATTATTTCATTTATTTAAAATTTAAAACAAATCCTATATTCAAAATACAATATTAATTATTAAATTAATCATTAATTTTTAAATAAAATTATAAATATTATATTAATAACAATTATTAATTAAAAATATCTATCAAGCATCATATTAAAACAATTATATATATATATATATATATATATATATATATATATATATATATATATATATATATATATATTGGTCATTAGGAAGCATAACAACGGCATATTTTATTAAATTTTAAAAGAATATTTTAAAATATTTATTTTAACATAAGCCACAACTATATAAATATAATATTTTAAAAATATTTATTTAAATATATTTAAATACTAGCCATTTAAAAAACGCATTGAACATGATATTTTAAAAAATCCATGAAATATAATTTTTGAACAACTATTATTATATTTCAAGGTATTGTATTTGTCAAATGGAAAATTAAATTATTAATATAAAACAAAGCTAAATTAAAATATAATATCAATAACTACTACCAATTTAGAAAACCCATGAAACAAACCCATGAAACACGATGTTTAAACTATTGTTGTTATTATTATATTTTAAGTTGTTTTATTTTACAAGATGGGAAAATTGATTTATTGGTAGCGAAAAAAGAGCATAATTAAATTAATTATATTAATAATTATTATTTATTAAATTTCTTTTAGATGTTTAAGAGTAATGATTATTATTTTTATTTTTATTTTTTTACAAATAATATAATAAATTTTATTGTAATGATTTTGACCTTTATAATTAATTATAAGTTTTATTTTGATAATAATAATTAAATAATTCACGAACATAATTCTCTATATATAATATGAATACTAAAATAATATGATAAATATTTCATTAATAATAGATATTAGCTAAATAGATTTTTTGAAACATGATACTAAGACAACTAATAGTCTAATAATTCATCTAATTATTTCATAGTAAAACTACCTTATTTTCATATCTATTATTTGTTTAGAAGGTTAAGTCGATGGAGGTGAAACTTTTTGTAGTACATGTTAATTCGATACTCGGAACATAAGTAATTAGATATTTAGCTCATAATGAGAAACAAACCATTAAAATATTTTAACCATAAGAATTTCTTATTTTGGTTTGTTATATAAATTCTCTATCAAAGTATCACAGAAAAATAAAAATATGACAACCAACCCATTGATTGAAAACGAGTGCTAAATTACTACAAAAATCAATAGAGATTCTTCTAATAAGTAATAGTATAAGCAAACCTTGGTATGGGAATTGGTGAAAATTTGTTATAAAATCCATTAGAGATTCTCTTAATGAGTTCTTAAAATTGGATAATATAAAATGATGCAAGCCTTATTACATTAATAGATAACAACATAAGCTTCTCCACCTATCAAATATCAATGATACAAGATTTTGGAGGAAATTTTTGGCTTGTAAAACTAAAATAGATAATAGAGTTCCCCTAGAGGAATAATAATCTTACTTAAATATATTTATGAATCATCTATTGTTGTGGACAACATTCCAAATATTCATATCAGTTATGAAGTGTTTTATATATAAGGCATAATGTTTGGAGTTAAGTGGCTTACAAAATGGAAATCTAAAGACATTGAAGGCTACGAGGATAATTGAAGGGCCAATCCTCACCCTAAATATACATATGTTCTTCAATTTAGCAGTCAAATAGGGCTTCCATAAACTCTAGACTCAAATCTTCATTTTTCACATATTTAAAAGTGGGGATAAAAATAATACCTCTAGTTATAGGATAATTGTGATAAGCCTCGTATTAGCCAAGATTTACGAAGACGAATATAAGAGTATGGCTTGAAAGGCATGCAAAAAGAGGTAAACTACAAGTTGGCACTAGGGGATATCATTTAACTATGGAGCATAATATTACATTGAGAATATTCATTGAATATATTCATTATAATAAAACCAATCTCCTTAGTTGTTTCACTAATTTTATAAAATCTTTCATGACTATGCCTAGGACTAACCACTAGAATAGATTATAAGATCTAAATGTCCCTTATGAGATTAGATTTGTTGTTGTAAGGCTATATAAAAGCGTTATTCCAACATTTAAGTAAATTTAGGGTCATTGGACGAGATTAATTGTAATATAGGCATTAAGAAAGGTTTTCCCTAATCCCCTACTCTCCATGGAATTTCCTTTGATAAGTTAGAATAAGCGAGTTTTATTAACCGAAATCTCCCTCGTATAATCATCATAATTCCTCTTTAACCTATTTATATTACTCTTGCTGTATGGGATTCCTATCACTTCAATAATAATTTAGTAATTCTCTATGACTTTTACTCTTGTATTGGTATAACTATGAACATAAAAGAAACAAAGTTTACAATAGTGAAATCCCATAAGATCACATATAAAAATTTCATATATAAAAATAATAGGTTTGGGGAAGTTCCTTCATAAAAAAATATCAGAATCAATATCCATAATAAGTACAATTTGAACTATAGTGCTGAAAAAATTATAAATTGAGTTGGATTTTTTATTATGGGCTTGAAAGAAACCATAAATTCAGCAACCTTTAGTTGTGGGATAAGAAATAACTTCTATTCAATACTCTCATCACTCCTACTATATTATCTAGTCATGAATATTGGGAATGTGGTATCTTGAGAGAATATTTGAGAAGGGTAAAAAAAATCTATAGTAATTTTATATCTCATAGTATTTTTTTTTGTGAAATAAATATTTGTATTTCTTTCCAAAAAATATATTACATGATAATCCTAGATATTTTAGATAGGCCAGTTAGCAGGGAAACCCAACCATATCCAAAAATGTATTCTTTTCAAGGGGGTATAAAACAAAATGTTTTCGAAAGAGTTAAAATTCAAAAATAGATATGTGAAATATCGAGCATTTAAGGCCATGAGAAATAGAAACCAAATCCAAAAACTAATAAAATAAAACCATAGCAAGAGGAAATTAAATAGGACAAGGAATTTTAATCCATCGTGGCAACCCGAATAGGCTCTTTGTTGCTACCCGATGAGTAACTAGTAGCAGGAGGGATTCCTATGTTCTTTTTAATGTTCTCAATTTGATGGTGTAGGTCTACCATGTGTGGATGTAGATTTTAGAAAGGAGAGGAGGAGGTCCTCTGATATTTTTTTCCTGTCCAATAAGACTTTTCATATCAAATATTTCATGCACTAATATATGTACACCATGTTCATGTGTTGATTTTCTCATTTACATGTGTGACCTGTATCAAGAAACTAACCATACATATTTTCTAAAACCTTTGTATCCTAGACATTAGGGGAATTTTGTGGTCTAAAATGGGCCTCTAAGGAAATTATGAAATAATACTGGAAAAAATAAAATAATATTTGATTACATCATCAAATTTTAGAGGGAAAATAGAAAAAAAAATACGTTTTCAACTCGTAATTTGAACTTATATCCCTAATTTTTTACTCAAATTTCGAGGAGGAATACTCATTGGATGCAAAATTTAATTACTCATCCAAGGAGTACCCATGTTGCATCCTTTTTATGGGCTCTTCTAAACAAACAATTGAGAAATACATGAAAAAATATTCTCATTTTCCATGTAGAACGTTCCATCAAAAGTATTCAACATGGGTACTCCTTGGATGAGGAATTAAATTTTGCAAACAACGAGTACTCTTGCTCAAAATTTGGGTAAACCCTTAGGGAGATAAGTTGAAAATACGAGTTGAAAAAGTAGTTTTATTATTTTATTGTTTTTTATTATTTTTAATTTTTTAATCCAAAAATGGTGAATCATCCCCCATGGTTAACATCATCATCTTGAATCCTATTCGTTCTCATAAATTTTATTTTGGTTGTACATTTTTCTTATGAGACCCATTTTAGACCACAAAATTCCCCTAATGGAAGTCATCGTTGATCAACACTTTCCTTTTTTTTTTGATGAGAAATTTTCTTGGATATGAGGTGGGGTGAGATCCTGAAATCATGTTGTTCAACGTTTAGCTCTTATTTGAGCCCATGTGTTCCCTTTGTTTCGAGACTCTTGCTAATATGTTTCCACTTGATGAACATCAACCCTATGGCAAGGTTTTTTGGTTGTATGAGGAGAGAGGCTGTTATGGTAGGTGATAGGATAATCATTAAAAATGAGAAATGGGTGGAAGGAGGTTGAGGTTTCCATAGAAGGGATATCCTAAGGGATGTCCAATATGGAGGGTCAAGCTTAAGAGAGGGCATTACGGGACATGAAATCCCAAGGAATGGGAGATTCCAAAAGCATGTAACTCCCCAGAGCTTGTGTGCCTTAAAAGCTTGAAAATCCAACAATGTTGAGTAAGAGATAAAGTAGATGAAAAATAAACAAATCTTGAAAACTTGATAATGGGGAGAATAAAAATCAAACCAATGGAGATGAAAGTAAAAAGAATTAAACTAAGAAATAGGAAGGTCTAACTACGACGAGAAATTTCCAACCCACAAAAGAGAGACCTATCCATTTCACTAGAGCCCAAGTTCTAACTCAAAATAGATAAATGTTGCTTGGCCTGGACATGAAGTTCAACTACTAACTCAGACTATAGCTTTGTGCTATGAATAGAAAATTCCAAAGCAACTGAACATGATTCCTTATTGAGCTACATTTCCCCACTAAGAATTCTATCAAGACCATTGAGAAAACCATATATCGATAGTGATTTAGGAGTTTCACACTCTCCATGGTTTCGTGCATGGGACTAGGCAAGGCCGAGTCTCGTATTGACGTCCTAACTCATAAATAAGAAATTCCTCCAAATTCCCAGAGACTATGATTTAACTAATAGTTACATATTTCTTAGTTAGATAACTTGTTTCCTAATTTTTTTGCTGGATGTAATGTAAGTGGTGGCCATAAATATAGAAATTAAGGTTCTCATTAATGTGTTTTCCCATCAACTAGCCACATGAGGTAACTAGGGTAGATGAGCAGGTGAGAGGATCCAATGCCAAGGTGAGTAGAATCATAAAGGATTTAAAGTGGAAGGGAGGTGTTCCATGTTCTGGGAACTAATGAATGGCATGGGGGCTTCCTCAATGCCTTGTTCTAGATTCATAATCAAACCATTAAGGGGGTATGTTGGCACATCCCCAATCATATTACTATGTGGGACAGTGGAAACCTTCCCCTCACCTTCTAACATGTGGAACACCCCATATAGGTAATTATAACTTCTAACATTAATACTAATAGCAATGCACCCTATCCTATCCCCCTCATAGAAGCGAACCTCTTCCTCACTGAGTGAACAACCATGGTTAGGCACTTTATATACAAGAACAAGATAAGTAATATGGTTGACAAGAGTTTCTCCAAAATTACTTCCAACTACATCCATAACCACCAATGCCTGAAGTGAGTATGGCATCAAGATGTCAATTATTATCTAAATCTTTGGTGAATAGAAGAATATGTTCTCGTGCGGTATAATAACAAGATTAAAAATATTATTAAATCTAATTTAAAGATAATTTGTGGTGTAATAAAGAATTAGAATATAAAAAGAAGCTAAGATTATACAATTAGGTGGAAAACCCTAATATAGAAGATCAAAAGTATCTTTCAGTTATGACTACCACAGAGAAGAAAATCAACATTGATAAAATATGAACCAACTCCCATGAGCTACATAGTGATATTGGGATTTGGACAATTCTAAAAATACCATGGGATGCAAGAATATGTCATATTTGTGACACTAAGAGGGTTGAATATGAAGGAAAATTTCTTGTAGAGTTCCTTGCATACACTAAAATTAGAAGTCAATTCTAAAATGTGTATTACAATATTATCCGTCCCAACCTTCTAGATCATCCAAACTATAGTAATCTTGTAATGATTTTCTTAATTTTTTAAGCGTAGAAATAAATCCTAAAGGAATCTATGTAATATTTTCTTTTTCTAAGCAAAAACAATTATAATCTATATTGATGTTGTTATTCATATGCATTTGTGTGTATGTGTTACTTAACATAGATGTTGAAATACTTCTTTTATGACCGCATATTGAAATATATATTTTATTATTAATTTTTTTTAAATGCCACCTGAATCATGCAATGCTTTTCTTAATGTTTTCTAAGAATAGAAATAAAGCCTAAATGAATCTAATTAATATTTTCCCTTTTCAATCTAAACTAATTATAGCCTCAATGGATTTAAACTAATTATAGTCTCAATGGATGTTATTCTTCATATATATGTGTTTGTGTGCGTTATACTTAACATAGAATTTGAAATACTTATTTTATGGCCCCATATTGAAATATATATATATTGTATTTATATATTTTAAAATGTTACTTGCTAAGCCTTATATTAGGGATTAAAGGAATTACACCTTCATCATATTAAGAAACTGAACTTGTAATTAGTTTATCTCTTTATATATAAATTTGATATAAATTATTTTACATAGGGTTCATATATAATATTTTATTTTCATTAGACATTATTTTTATAAAATGCCATATTTGACTCCATATTAATCGGAAGAAATTACACGTCTCCCTTATGCTGGGTCATAAAAATGTCTTTTTAATGCAATTGTTATACCTATGGAAAATTCTTTCACATGTAACTAATCAACTTTTTTGCTATCTCGATGTTAAAATTCATTCAAACTTTGATTCCTATCTCCCATCGACTTGTTTAGTGACTTTTTTCATTCCATTTAGACACTATGTTAAAGTTCCATTGTTGAATGTACACACACCCATCATTGGTCACCTTGATTAGTTACGTGTTTTTGTTTACATGGATGTGTATAAATTATACAAACAATGTGTATATCCATGGATTCAATCCGATCATGCGATATGCTAAAGCAAGATATTGAATCCTTCTAAAGATCAATTGCAGAATATAAACACGATTTCCAATCACAACAAGTAAAGAATGAAGCAAATGAAACCACAACACAGATATTTTCCCAGGGAAATCTTGCTGCTCAAAACCCCTCTATCTTCTATTTTATATTAATCAAGGAATCATGAAACAATTACAATGCACTCTTCTCACAAGAGTCTCCTGCACTCTCACAACTATCTCACAGTGATCCAAACAAAATCGGGCCAACACTTAGCCAATTATCAGTCTGTATTCAGCCTTCCTTGCTCACGCAATTCATAAGGAATGAAATCCCTATTCCTTAGGAATTTCAGCCTTTCTCAACTGCGCAAGTATCATGGGCAATCATATGGTGTTTTAACTACATTTGAGAAATTTTCTAATAACACAACTGATAGATAACTTCCCCTTAACCTTTGTCTCAACTGGGTCTCCACTGGAACTGACATGCATGTATCTGTTAATAGTAAATTATCAGTTGCATGGAAAATCACTTCATGTGAATTAAATATGATTTAATTCACTTGATCTCTCACTAGTGCAACAAGCAGTTATAACTAGTTCAACTGGCTTTAACTCAATAAATTAAGTTAACTGATTTTTCATGCATTAAAATAATGCACTAACTGCAATTCGAACTCCATAGCTAATAGAATCACTCTGCATGCCTCACCAACCACCCTCAACTCGAAATTCATGAGCTAACTAATTTTAGCACTCTCAATTAACTATTACAAGTGATTATGAGATAAGATTACATTTTATTGTCCAATTTAATTAAGGGATAATTAAATTAGACACATTTCCAATTTATCAAATAAATTGAATTGCACAATGATGTATCGCTAGGACCCATCACTACATGGCATGTGGTCCCACACTAGTGTAGTTGCTGTCATGTTGTTTCTGGATGCCAATTTCACTGTTTCTTGTTGCAAATTTCAACAAGATGTAGGTTGATATTCAAGACGAGTTAAGTCAATATGTTGGGCTCCCCTCTACAAATTTACTCACAAAATTCAAACTACTTTTCCTCCCCGAACTCCCCTATTCTATTATGCTTTGGTACTCTATTAAGCCCTATTGAATCCTTTGGAGAGAAAAACTATGAGGAGATGTTCACACTTAGTGCTCATAGTCGGTGCTTGGAATCCCTAACATTCAGTGCTTGGCCCACTACCCTTTTGAATCCCTTGGAGAGAGAAAAATGCGAGGAATCCCTCATGCTCAGTGCCCACACTCAACACTTAGCACTCATCACTCACCTCCACCAAAGAATAAATATATAAGGTTGAGTTTCTTCATTTTATCTCTTAATGAATTTAAATAATTATTTCCTTTCATTTCATATTTCATGTTGACTATTGGTTCTATAGTGACATATAAATATTTATGGAAGAGGTTGAACTTCACTCCATCTATTACTTATACATAACTATAACCCAAATATAAAAGCATAGTATATGGTTCTTTAACTCAAACATAATAAACTTAATTATGGAAAAGGTCAGAGCTCACCCAATCTACTAAAAGCAACAAAGAGAAATAAATGGACATAAACTATCTATTCTATGTTGTGGATATTTTTTGGGCATATTTTCCAGTTGAATTTACTCAAAAATCAGAATGAATTTATTGGATTCACAAACCTGAGCTCTCCAAAATCTAAGTGCTCTGGGGGTTTTCAATGTGTTGAATCCACATATAAAATGAAAATACATTTTAAAAAACAAAAAATCATGATATGAGAAAATTATTTTGGGGATTCCAACCAAAATCTCTAAAACACAAGATATTTAAATAATATCATATAAAAATTTTAGATATTAGATTATAAATAAATTAAAATCATATAAATGGTTTAGATATTAGATTATAAATAAATTAATATCATATAAAAACTTTAGATATTAGATTATAAATAAATTGATATTTAATTTGAAAAATAAAAAAAATTCCAAAAAAAAGTAGCTAATAAAAAATTACTCTTTCTTTTATCTATATAATTAGAAAGAAAATTAATTTTATATTTAATATAAAATTAGAGTAAGGTATAATTCACTTACGGTGTAATTACATCTTCTATTTTGACCCAAATTATTGTAAAACCTTACAGCTAATCTCCCCACGAGGTTGGTTGAATTGGGTAGATAAGTACCCTATAAAGAAGAAAAATTACGGAAACGAGTTTTAACCATGGTTTTGCATCATATTATATTGACGTTCAGATCACATTTTTATTATATGCCCTCTTTTATCAAATGTGATTATTCTTGAACTTGTGTTGAATTTTTTATGCATTTGTCACGAGAGCTAGATATTTCACCTTTAACATCAATGATTGCCCATGCAAATTTCGTACACCCTGTTAGATAAATGTATATCCTTCTTATATTTAAAAATTGTATGACAGTTAGTTTCACCTACTATACAGCACTAACTCACTTTCTAACGACAAAACCTGTGGCTACCGACAATCTAGGTCGTCATTTCATACCTATGAGCAAGTACCACCAAGGAAATTCATATTTATGTCATTTAATTACACCATGGGTTAGTTCTTTTACTTAATGGGGTATGAGGTGATTGATTGTCCTAACTTGAAATTCATATTTATATCATTTAATTACACTATGGGTTAGTTCTTTTACTTAATGGGATATGAGGTGATTGATTGTCCTAACTTTCTAAGCTCAATTATCTGGTGATATTCATAAAGTATCCTTGAATTTATTATTTTGTAATTTTCAATTTTATAATATTCATAGAATATGTTTTCATCTACGCACTTTATAATTCTCAAATTGCACTAGATTGCCCAAAGTGTTTTACGGTTAGACCCTTCCTCTCTAGCTTTTTGATTTATTGCAATAAAGCTCATCCATTTTTAATTCCAGGGTGTTTTTTTAATAAAAGGTTTAGTTTACACACTTTCATATTATTATCTTTTATATATTTTAATTTCATGCAAAGAATAAATATAAATAAATGAGATACTTCAAGATTTTGAAAAGCCATACTTTTCAATGTCTCTATCATAAACTTATTTGGTTGATTTAATCAATAATATAGATTGTGACGTGTTAATGAAATAAACTACTTCCTTGCTTCTACATTTAGCTTAATATGAATTTAATAAATATAAAAAGTAAAATTTAAGATATATTAAAATTTTAAATTAATATATATATGTAATTGCAAAATTTTATTATATTTTTAATTAAAAATATCCATAATTTATTTAAAAGTTTTCCTTTAATTTCTAAATCAGTATTATTTTTAAAAACTATTAAATTAAAACAATTATTTTATAATTTATAAGAAAATAAAACTACCAAAATCACTAATTAATTAAATATAATTTTTAAAATTATTTAATATTAATTGTTTATCATTTTATGATAAAAAAAATTATTTTATTAGACATTTTGAAATTTTGTTTATTAATAATTAATTTGCATAATTTTTTAATAATAATAATAATAGGGTGAAAATATGAAGTTGGGTTATGCTTTTTGCCTTTTTTGAGAAAAAACTTTCATTTTTTTTTCGGTTCTTCAACTTTCTGCAAACTATAACAATTTTTTTGTTTAGAATTTCATTTTGCGATAAAAAAAAAGTTGTCAGAAATTTTGTTAGCTTTATTGGAAAATATAATTCCTACTTGTCTTCTGTTTGTGATTCTCTCTATGATTAGAATCTCAGTCCTATCTCTATGATAACAACAACCTAACTATGGATTTCTCCATTAATTCCAACAAGCTTTCTATTACTTATTTTTTGAAATTTTTTTAATGCAGATTTGATATGTCAACTTAGCGTTTCTTTGAGTGTGTGTTTCTTAACAATCAAAAGGATTCATAAGAAGTCATGTTAATACACAATGTTGTATTCATTGAAAA
Organism: Pinus albicaulis; assembly: GCA_034641835.2. Taxonomy (NCBI): domain Eukaryota; kingdom Viridiplantae; phylum Streptophyta; class Pinopsida; order Pinales; family Pinaceae; genus Pinus; species Pinus albicaulis. Next base: position 790,189,931 of record CM076569.1, read on the forward strand.
TTTGTGTTTTTTAGAAAACAAAATGTATTACAACAATCTAGACAGAGTCTACTTCGGTTTCGTCATATTTACAAAGCCAATGGATGCATATCATAATTACTAAAAATTTTTGAACTGGTCTAATATGAAAAAACTGCATATTTTGGATATGTTTCGCGACGCAACAAATTTCTTAACATATAAGCTATAAACTAAAAATCTAAAAGCTACTCATTAGAGATGACGGACCAATGTAATGCCCCATAATTTTTTCAATTTTTTTTACAATGTATTTTGGGAGATACAAAATTTTGATTTCGTTGAATCAAAATGACCCTCAGAAATTGTTTGCACCCATTTTATTAGAAAATTAATTAAAATTAGTAAATGTTTATGAAATTCCATAAAATTTATATTTCCTGAAAGTAGATTCAATTCTGAAAATGCTTGTCTTGGTTCTAAGAGTTAATTCAGAATGTTTCATGGAGTTTAATCAATCTAAAGTTGCACAAACGTCAAGCTGCGTAACTGGTGACGCATTAGTTTGGCCGAACTTTGATTAAAAGTTCGATCGAACTATTTTTTGCGCTGATGGCCCGTTAAGTCTAACGACTTAATAGTTTGGCTGAACTCTTAATCAAAGTTTGGCTGAACTTTTAATCAAAGTTCAGCCGAACTTTCATCTAATTTTCCGTTGGTCGAAAAATTTCGCGGCGCTCCTCCTAAAACACATTTCGCGGCAATATAAATTGCTGCGAAATCATTCATAATTTTCGCACATTTCGACATTTGGTCTGATTTTATAAAGGTGTTGGTTTGGGTTTAAAGAATTTTCTTGGAGGTTTGGGTTTAAGGGCATTTCTTGGAGGCAGACTAATTTTGCAAAAAATTGTTTTGGGTTTAAGGACTTTTCTTGGAGACGGTTTAATTTTTCAAAAACTTGTTTTGGGTTTAAGGAATTTTCTTGGACGTACATTCAAAGGACATTTCTTGGAGATATGTGATACATTTTTTTGGATGTTTTTTGTTCATTTTTTTTTTAAAGTATGGATTTGTGCTTAATTTCGAATTCCTAGAGATGGTCTGATTTTGCAAAGAATTGTTTTGGGTTTAAAGACTTTTCTTGGAGGCGACCTGATTTTGCAAAGAATTGTTTTGGGTTTAAGGAATTTTCTTGGACGTACATTCAAAGGACATTTCTTAGAGGTATGTAATACATTTTTTTGGATGTTTTTTGTGCTTCATTTTTTTTGAATGTATGGAGTTGGGCTTAATTTCGAAAAGACATTTTCTGGAAGTATTTTTCAAAGTGACGTTTTTTTTTTAAAGTTGGAGGCATTTTTTGAAGTGACATTTTTTTAGAGTACGTGTTTTGAGTTGAAGTAAATATTTTGAGCTTCGTTTATTTTTTATAAGACATTTTTTTCTTGAATTTTTAAAAGTAAGTGTTTTGGATTGGAGTATGTATTTTTTGCAAAAAAATTATAATGATTTTTTTTTTTAATTAAATCTTTTGTGATGCTTTTTCTAATTGAGTTATTGTCTATTTTTTTGAACTTCATACTTTATTATCATGGGAAATCGAAGGACTTGTGCAAGAAAATATGATCGAAAAAGAGACCCCAAGGAACGTAGAGAAGAGACGAGACAATCTCGCAAAATAAAGATAGAAGCCCTCTCAAATATTGAAGGGGAAAATCAACCTCAAGTAGAAATTAAAGCAGGTATGTAAATCTAAATATTATGATCTATTGATATATTTAAAATTTTCCTAGTGTAAAATGTGAAGCTTAATTTTTATTTGATGAACTAATTTGAATTTAAATATTTTGTTTAATGTAAACAGACAGAGATATTCCTCAAAACATTGATGATAAGATACAAAATTTTGAAAGAGAAAGTGAAAGAGGTATTGAACCAATGATTGAAGATGGTGAAAATATTGAAAGAAATTCAAATGAAGAAATTGAATCACAAGGTATGTACATATATGTGTGTGTGTGTATATATATATATATATATATATATATATATATTGAACACATGCACGTATTATTGAAATTCTACATATATTTATTAATTTAATTATTTATTGTTCATATGTAAGCTTATTATGTACTATTTTTTCAAATATGTACAGACGAAATCAGTGTCGATGATGAGATGTTAGAAAATGTTGACAGTCACACATATGGAGATAAAAAAATTGACCATGTTATACAATATCGTGTTAACTGCATTTTTGAAAATTATTTCTTAAATGAGCGGGTGACGGTTCAAGCTCAAATGTTGAAAGGTCTCCTATCATTAAGGAAATTAAAAGAAGCTACGACACTACTGGGTATTCGAAAATCAACCAAAGATAAAAAAAAATGAAGGAAAATGTGATACAAAATATAAGTAGTACTATAAATTCAATTAAGAGATCTAGAGATAAAAATGTTTCAATTGTACGTAGAGGAATACATATGGCAATGGTTTCATCAAGTACTAAAGAGAATCGTTTGGTAACATCTATGGCACGAGCATTAGGAACCTCGCAAAAAACTTTGCACAAACATCGGAAATTTCTGCTGCAAGTAGATGTAAATGATGAACTCGCTTGTTGGATTTGTAGGCAACCATACAAAGATAGACTTGGAGAAAATGTTAAAAAAATAATATATGAATATTGGAAGAACAATTCGCGTGCTTCACCAACTGCAAGGCATGTGATGCAAAGAAGAATAACATGAAATCGGTACGAAGAACATGAAAAATATTTCTTGGAAACCACTCAGATAGAGTTATTCAACAAGTTCAAAGAAGAGAATCATCAAATTGATGTTTCAATTAGTGCTTTTGTTTAACAAAAACCATGGTATGTAAAACCTATCACCGTACACGACACTTCTTGTTGCCGTTATCATGTGGAATTTGAGTTATATTATGATAAATTCCTTGATTTTGGTAGAGCATTATTGAAGGATTCACCTCCTCCTTCCACTATCTGTGATTTCATATCTAAAATTCTATGTGAAAGAGAAAGCGATGAACTATTTTACAAAAAGAAATGTGTTGGTGGTAAAAAATGCGATGATTGTGGAAATTTGACTAAATTTCAAAACAAATATCATACTGATATAAATGATCAATAATTTTCCAACATGAAATTGAAATGGAAGAGATATAAATATATCGATACATCGATTCAAGGTGCAAATAGTGTTAAAAGAATTGAATTACTAGAAGACGAAATTTTTGTGATAGAAATTTTGAGAAAGTTTGAGGCAGAAATTTACAAATACACCAAGCATTCCCATAGAGCTTGATGGCAAGACTTGCAATTCAAAAAATCTCATGAAGTTTTTTCACCAGGGACCATTTTGTCAGTGATTGATTTTGCAGAAAACTACACATTTGTTCCACAAAAAGAAATTCAAAGTGAATACTATCATTCTGACCAAGTCTCCATGCTCATCCATATTCTATATAGACATGCTAAAAAAAGCATTGATCATATAGAAATCACGAGTGAAAATCGACATATCATTAAAGAATATCACTTTTATATCAGTGACGATTGTACACATGATACATATTTTGTACAACATTGTTTTGGAAAAAATTATGATTCCTTGAAAAATCATGGAATAACATTCAATGAACATTGGATTTGCTCAGACGAATGCGCGGGTCAATTCAAATCTGCACGATCATTCTTTTGGTTGTGTTGTCTTCATAAGAAAACCTGCATTAAACATTGTTGGAATTTCTTTGAGACTGACCATGGAAAAGGAGAACATGACGGTGAAGGAGCATGCATAAAATGAGCACTTCGAAGATATCAAATGAACCCCTCTGCAAGCTGACTTGTGAACGCTAAAGAAGTTGTTCAATGGTGCATCGCTGCTCTAAGACATGAGACTAACCCATCAAGGGAAGTGCGAAGGTACATTCAATTTATTTTTTATTGGAAATCTAATTTTAAACATTGTACATTTATCGCGCAATGATTATCTTTGATTGTATTTTGATATCATATTTACAAATTCTTCTTTTAATTTTCCATATAAAGGTTTTTCTGGCATATTGGGATCGAAGACGTAGATAGATCAATTGGAAATGACGTTGAAACAATAAAAGGGACTCAAAAATTGCATTCAACTAAAACAAAGTCGTCTAGAAATGTGTTTGCATTGGATAAAAGAAAATATTCTTGTTTTTGTGATGTTTGCATAAACAACGCAAAATCCAATGACGTTTGTGAAAACAAAATGTATGTAAAATATTGGAAACATACATAGCTAAATACAAAGGGAAAAATGTCTATTGTAATGTTTGAAGAAATGAAATCAGAGGAAACTACAATATCATCCGATGGTGATCCAGTTTCTGATCTTGTTAGAGAAGGTAACATTTGAATTGCTTTCTAATGATTTAAAGATCTAGAAATAAATTTAAATATGTATAATTTTGTTAAGTTTGTTTTATTGTGCAGGAGATGTTTTTTCTATAATTGCACAATAATAATAATAATAATTCAAATGAATATAATTCCAATTTCTCAACTTATCCTTAAAAACAATGTAATAATTATATTTATAATATTAAATTATATTAAATAAACAAATAGTAATTACGTCGATAGGCGTAACCCCCCTATTGGAATTAGCTACTTTAAACCTTTTTTAATTAATCATTTTGATCGGATGGTGTGAATTTAGAGATATCAGTATATTCTCGTCGTTGGTATTAAATCAATGGATCAAATCTACACCACTAAATTAATTGCATATCTAAATCATATGATTAAACCATACTTAAATTAAAAATTTACAAATCTTGATTACAAATTTACTATGCCATTTATTAATTGCCACCTATCAAGATTAACAAGTGGAATGATATGGGTTCAAACAATTTTGTTCGTGGGAGCATAAGTCATAAGACAAATGAAAGTGAATCGTTACCCCTTAACCTTTTTTTCCCCAACGTGTCATGGTTGGACTGAATTTCATTAATTAGGAGGATAAATGAAACTTTTAACGGCTCAACATTTTCCTCCAACACGTGATGGTTCAAATTCTCTAATGCTCTAGTGATGGTTCAAATTCTCTAACGCTCTAGTGATGGTTCCATTGATTTGCATTCAATTATCTGGACAAACACCAATTATGTTTTGTTGTCATTCTCTCCTCCACTCCGTAGCATCATTGGTTGTTTTTCATCTCGTCTAGGATTCAAACGAGCCATCCCTGCATAATCCCTAGCCATAGCCACACCAGCAGCCTCTTTGCTCCTTTGTTGATATTATATCCTTTATTCTCTGCATTCTATCCTTCTCTTCCTTCTCCACTCTGTAGCTTTAAGGGTTTTTCTCTTCCAATTTTATCCTCCTGTGCATTCGTAATTTTATTTTGTGAGAAGCGTCACCACAATTCTGGAAAAATATCGGATACAGACGAAAAGAACTAAAAACGCGCCGCGTTCCTCCCTCCAAGAGGTAAGTGCTCCTGTTTAAAATCACACAAATATTTTTGGTTTTTAATTTTTGGTTGTCTAATCTGGTGCCAGATTTTTAGGGTTTTAAATGGTTTCAGAATTTGGTTTTTCATGAATGTTTTAATGAGTTCTTGCTCTTGACATTCTGATGCTGCCATTTTAGGGTTTTAAATTGTTTGAGAATTTGGTTTATCTTAAATTTTTTAATCAGTTCTTTTCACGTTTAAAAATGTATCTATTTGAAGGATTCAGATAAGTGACACTTGTAAAATAAACACTCAATCCTCCCTTTTATCCTGCTCTTGTCTGTCCTGAAGTCAAATGGCTCGCGATATCTGTTACCTTGTATTTTGTTACTTGTTTTCATATGGTACAATTGTGTACTCGCTACATGTTATAGTGAAGGCATTAATAGAAGCGCTGGAGTATTTTGTAGTATTTTTTCGTACATAATCGGTGAATTTGTTTTCCATTAGAAATTATTTCAGTAAAATTTTTTTTACAAAAAACCAAAAATCGTAAAATTAGGGCTTCAACCAACCAATATCTATTAGGGTTTATCTACCTAATATTATTGTCACTGAATTGGTGAAGTTCTTGATTATGCGGAGGATATTGTTTCTAAAAAATTGCTTTCAGTTTTCAATGCAATTATTTTTCTCAGAAGCCAAAAACCTCTTTGCTAGAACTAGGGTTTCCGCAAACCAATATCTATTAGGGTTTATCGAATTGTGAATCAAAGTTTAAATCCCATGCCTACTGTTTCAATTACAGCTATTTCAACGGGACAATTATAATTATTAAGCATCCTTATTATGAAAAATATCAGTAGCAAATTCCTCCAATTGCTTTATCACTGCATCAACTTGAAAGACATCTTGGATCTGTAATTTCTATTACTCAAAATTTATATATCTACTCCTTGTGCATTTAAATTGCGGTTTATTAGTATAGTTACTAGAAAGTATATCACAGAAATGTTAAGAAGCTGTATGCAGTAGGAGGTTTTAAATTTGTAGTGTGGCGGAAATAGTAAATACGCAGAGACAAAGTAAACTACATGCCTCTAAAAGCTGTTTGTTACATTATTTTAAAATATTCAAAGTAATTTGGATTTAATTTTGAATTTAAATAATGAGAAACAAAAAGGAAAAACTGTTTGGCAATAAGGATGGACTATGAATAATAATGACTTGCTTTTCACCATTTTCATGGAAGGTAAGAAATACACCAAGAAAGGAACGAAGCGTGGATGGAGGGATAATAATGAGGTGGATATCTGAATTTATAAACTCTAGATTACATGTTAGGGGGTTAAAGAATAATCACTTAAGAGGGTTGTGTTGTGATTGATCTTCTTAGTGGTTGAGAAATTTTGGATTTTGAAATGTCATACTTCATAAATCAATCCGAGGTTAAAGTAGAACCATGTTAGTTTATCTAACAATGCCAAAACCTAAAGTTGTTACCTAAATGTAATGCTCATAGAATGCATCGCGAGGAATAACTATGAATGAAAGAAATCGAACATCGCTGGCCCCTGATGAAGGAGGGCTGGAGAAACTCACCAGAGAAATCCAACCCACATTTTCACTATAAAAACCATATATATACATATCAATGCTACCCACGAGTTAATAAGCTTTTTGCTAATACTGAATCAAGCAAGATCTTCAGATATATACTTAACACCAGCCTGCAAGTTTTGGATGTTTATACCTTCCATATCTGTAACTATATTTCTGAGAAGGCAGCAACCCCATCATTAGGGCTATATGAATAGATCCTGGATCATGCCATCTAAAATCCATTGCTGGGCTTGGAAGCAGATCATTACCTACAAAAACAATTGAGTTTATGATAGAATTTTCACACTTGTCTTATAATGTATCCATAATTGACAGAATGGAACCAGAAATTCAAAGATTGGCAGAACATACTACACATATCAGCTCGAGTGAACGTGGTCACAGTGGACATGGCTGATTCTCCAACACCATATTTCACAAATTACGTGGTATTGCTCCTGCTGATCCATGTTACCTTCATCTATTTTGTCAAAAAGTAATTATAATTCTATACAATAGATCAATAACAAATATAAATTCCCTTAATCCTAGAATCTATTCTTATACTTACGGATGAACCAGTAGAATCCACACTAGACATATGGGCATAGAGAGGCATGTTTGGGTTAGAAAATTTGAGAGCCTTTGATCTCTGAAGGATGCAGGGGTTTTCATAACCACCAGATAGCAATACAAACTCAATATCTGTGTGTATGTTGATGACATGAAATGTTATGGAAGCGTTACAAGTCTTGGGTTCAAGTTCCTCCCAGTTTTTCTGTAACCTGCAGTTTTTTTTGTTTTTCGTGCACTCCTTATAGGAAAGATCGTTTTTCAGGAACTGAGACTGTGTCAAGTCATTAAAATCACATAATGTATCATTAGAAATTCATCTCAATCTTTTGGAAAAAATGAATTTCAAATTTTACAGATTTGACAAATTCAGAAAATCGCTGACATTTGCTAACCCTAAAAGCATCTATTAGATTTCTTCCAAAATTAATACTTTAAAGTTTACACTGACATATACACGGACATACATAGGAATGAATCCATGAAATTAAAATCTATATGGAATACTTCATTCCTTCACAATGTAATGGCAGAACAGAGAATGGGGATTCATATCTCCAATTTCGAAGTACATGAATACATTCAGTGGACAAGTCGAAATGATGTTACACATTATGATTAGTTATCCATTCACCCTAATATTTATTATAAACTCTACATCCAAGCCTAAGCCAATACATAATTAAGATTGCACAATTTCTCATCAGAAAAATTGACCCTAACGAAAAAGAACTATGAATTATAAGAAACCATAACAAAAACGATCTGCAAATTATTAGAAACCCTAATGAAAAATAACTGTGAATTATTAGAAGCCCTAATGAAAATGAACATACTTGGGGATTTAAGGCAAAACTAGGGCAACCCAGATATCATCGGTGGGATTCGAGAGTCCGTTGATGGCCACAGTGATGAATTCTTCGTCTGGAATGGGTCCCTGCGTGCTGAGATCCATCTGCAGCTCTGGATTCTGATTTGAACACTTTTCAAGAACCCTTCTATTAATACATCTGTATCCTGCCCACACAGGTTACGATAGCCAAGAATTGAGCTCTCGATATCGAACCATGATTTCAAAGGATAACTATCTGCAGAAAATCCATTGTAGTGGGAATAAAAAAGCATGAGGCTTACCATAACAAAAATTACAGTGAAGAAGAAAATATGATTAATTTGATTGATGAATGTCTGCATTCTAGAAGTGCTCATGGTTGAAACCGTGTGGAGAAGAAAATGGCTACGTGCGGCATGATGTATCTATTCAGCCTGATGTATTTATGCAACCTTTGCGCCTTATATAATCAAATTAAATGGAATTTGAGTTTGAGAGAAAACTAAATCTGACCATATTAGAACTCTCAATATCCTCTAGTTATCGAAATTTGTGTGTAGCATATGTTCTGGTTTCGTCCAAGTTTATGTCTAGTAAAGATAGGGTCATGAATCAGTTTGTTTTTTCAATTGAAGAAATTGTGATTGGAGCACTTTCTCTATTGTGATCACAATAAAGTGTTTCTGTTTGGATGATTGGATTATAAGATTTGTGGGACCAAATATTTTTACCTGATCAAATTTCTCCAATTAACCATTGATTATGAATCAATTTTTACCTATAATTTAATTTATAAAGAGTTGTATAAACACTTTAGTTTGTATTGTATTTGTTTAAAAATCTATTTTATTAAAATTTTAGAATTGTAATATTTTAGAATGATAAGATTAAATTGTCTCTTATATATATATATATATATATATATATATATATATATATATATATATATATATATATATATAGATATATATATATATAAGTAATTACAGTTATAATTGTATTTTAAAAATTTATATTTATTAGTGTAATTTATTATATTTAGTTTTGCAAACTATAATGAATATTATGTTAATTTGGTTATTATCATAATACTATGTTATTAATTTGGTTAATTGTTTTATGTTCATTGTAAATACTATGTCAATTTTATTATTATCATAATATTATGTTATCAATTTGGTTAATTGTTTTGTGTTAATTGTAATTTCTAAAATATTTTAAAATTTTAATAATTATTACTGAAATCAATAATTTGGCATAATTCATATTTTTTTTTATTTATATATCCTGATTGTGAATATTCCAAGTTGTCAATTTTAACTAGATATTTAATTTTAAACAAAATAATCTCAATATTGACTTGATTTCTACAATGAGATACTTTGAATATTCCAAAAATTATATCAAGTTACCCATTCTAACTAACTACATGCTCAATTTTAAGCAATTAAATACTTACTCAATTTTAAGCAAAATAATCCCAATAGCTGAATATTATCAAAACCGATGCTAATTGGTCATATTTTGGATGTTCTTTGGTACCCAGATTAACTTGTTCATGCAATAAATAGTGTAGAATTGTGGCCTTTATCATTGGTTGGTCTCCTAAAAAGTCATGTCATAAGAATTTTCTAAATACACTTTATCTTTGGGCATGGGTTCTCTTTACACTTTCCTTTTATTTCAAAACCCCTGTAGGTCAACTTTTTTTATTTTCCTCTTTTTCTTTCAGGTTTTGAAATATGAATAATTAACAAGGATCTTAGCTATTGTTTCGTAGACCGGTCATTGTTCTCCCCAAGGGCAATCCTCAATCTTATTCAAGCGACCAACATCGTCAATTTGGCACACACATGTACATTAAGATCTGTGAGGCCATCTAGCACATATTTTTAATCATTAGGTTCACGCGGCCTAGGAGATCATAAGGTGTTTCTGTATGCCTTGACTGGCAAGATAGTTCCACCACATGAGCTATCTTGCACGTAAAGGTTGCACACAAGCACTTTCTGATCTCCTATCCTACCTAGACCCAACGATTAAGATTTGTGCCGTTAAGGTATAGGAAAGGTATATGTGTGCCCAATTGAGGATACTGATCGCTTGAATAAGACTGAAAATTGTCTTATTCAATATAATATAATACAATTAATACAATTAATACATTAATATAATACAATTAATAAAATTTATATTATTGTTGCAACCTATATCAATAAAATCTCAAATGTTTATTATTTCATATTTTTATATTTATATTTTTTTATAATTTAATTAAATTAGATCAAGTTAATATATATTTATTATATTTATGAAATTATTTTTTTAATTTTATTATTTAATATTGTTGTTAATATTGATACTCTTAATATAATATAATTAATTTAATTAACTTAATGTGTTTTTAGGTTCAATGAAAATAGAATTAAAAAAATTGGTATTTTCATATCATTTGTTCCATGTAACATTATGCTATTTTATAACCGATGGTTTATAAGATAAAGCTTTTTAATATTAAAAAATTGTTTTAGGTTAATATTTATATTGAGCATCAAACATTTACATCAATATTAAACATAGATATTAATAGAGACATAAAAAAATACTTATTAAGATTAATAGTAAAATTGTTAGTTCTTTTTAACTATTGTAATAATGTTCTTGTGGCTCATATGATTTTATATATTATGTATATGTGCATTTTACTATATTTGTAGATGGAAAATTGCTTATCTATATTGCGTATTCTATTCACCATTAATTGAAAAATATTTTGTTGTTATCATGTGTGTTTCCTTTTATGTTAGGTGATTTCCTTGTTTTATCATGGATCCAACTATTTGGAGTTGTATTCCATTTGAAATTCTTGAAATTGTCTTCCTTTGGCTCCCTTTATTGGTTGTGATAAATTTTAGCACTGTTTGTCAGCAATGGAAGAATGTTTTAAAAAATCCTTCTTTTTTATTGCATTGCAAGAATATCTGTACAAATGAATTTGGATTTATGCTTCCTTTCCTCAATCATGAAGACAATTATTTTGCTGCTGAATACCTTAATCAAAATGGGCACATATATCGTTTTCATTGTGATTCATAGATTCAAGATATAAAGTAGAGTCTACTATTGGACCAATGGTAGTTTTATCCTTACCAACAGAATTCTCCCATTCACGAAACTTGTAATGAATCCACTTACAAAGGCCTTAAAAAACATTGGGCGAATATGAATTGGAGACTGGGGATTCTTTTCATTATTGGAAAATGTAAGCAGCAAAAAATATGACTGGATTGTTATAAAACATATCTATGATAGAATGCAGTCTAAATTTTATGTTTAAAAAGGTCTTGATAGGGTTTGGCGAAGGGATGATCTTCCATTTGGTGGCACTTCACCCCCCCAGAATGGAGTGTTTTATAAAATTAAATTTTTTTGGCTCTATCTCGACATGGAGTATGAATATTATCCTCGATATGGGTATACAATCTACTGGTTTGATGTAATAAAAAATGAATGGGGATTTTCATTTGTTCCAATCACTGACATATGGTGTATTTCATTAGCAATATGCAAGAATCAGTTGATGTGTCTTATCGATGATGGCTCCACTTCTGTATGGTCAATTGAAGAAATAGATAATTTCCAATTTGGTCACCCATGTGTTGAACGGAGCATCGAATACTTTGAGGATGATTGGGGCTTCAGATGGAAGTTGTTGGAAGAAATTTCTATAGATATAAATATCAAATGTCTTGTTTATCTTCCATTTCGAACAATCCAAGGTGTGGTTCTTATGTGCAAATGCAGTGAAGTTCCTTTCCTATTATATGACATGATGACTGGCCTTTTCTTCCCAATAGATATTGATAGTTCAACTAATCAACAGATGCATGGATTTTGGTCTCCAACGTTGCAATAGTGCAATGATTTGATCGAGTCTGGATATGTTTTTGCAATTTCTCCTCGTATGGATTCTATTAATGAGATTCCACCATTAGATATGGACATGGAGTCTTAGACTATTAGTAATTTTATATTCTCTCTCTTGTCATGGAAAATATTTCATTTTTTTTTACTTTACATACTTTTGGGTATGTATGCCAAGACTTTAAAAATACAATTCTATGGATATTTATATGGCTCCATTCTGAGGGGGTGTCTTCTATATGTGTATGTATCGGATGTTGGATATTGAATTCCATTGAGATTTGCTCAAAAATATTTATTTTTGTGTCCCCTTTAGTTCTATTAATTGCATTTGAATGTGTCTGGACGTTATCCATTTTTCTTTGTTTTTATAATTATAATCACTGTGACTTATTTTATACATGGTGTTTCCATTAGTTTTTTCTCATTGATTCTCAGACAATGTTATATCTTTAGGTTAATTTTATTATTTAAATTTATATTTTTAAAAACCATTTTAAATTTATATTTAAAATCATTTATATTTGGAAAAATAATTTTATGTTTTCATAACTTTATATGGTTGGAGAAATACCGTATATGATTTTAATTTTTTTATGTGGTTGGAAAAAAAATGTGTTCCTTTTTCATTCTTTTGTGTTTATGTATATTGGATATATTATATGTTCCATGTTTATTGTTCTATAATAAATATTTTATTATTATTTTTAGACATGTCATCTGAAGGTACAAGCAAGCGTATAAGAAAAAGGAATCAGTCACCAGCATCGCGTGACAAGTCCAATGAAAGTCGTTTTTTACGATATCAACAAAATAAGGACACAGTAAATGAGCATAGGAGAGCTACATATCATAGAAGAACGAGTGAAAAAACTCTTCAAAATGATTTTATGATTCCTCATAAGTATTGTACTATGGATGATATCATGGAAAGAAAATTTCCCCTTGATAGTTCATTGCCAGAATATGCTCCTCGTCAGCATAATGTTGTTTTTCGATGCTCTCCTGAAAATTTTCATAATATTGGGGAAAAATCTTGCAATAGGGAAAAACATCATATTGATAACGTGAATGCAAATTTTCACCCTAACCCTTTTGTCTCCGCAATTGCATCTTGTGAGAAAGGTCAAAGGTTGAAAAATATCCATGGTGGAGGCAATGATGACATTGTATGTGATGACTTGGATGATAGTTTGATTGGACATTTGTTTGATAATTTGGATCCAGTTGGTCGAAACATCATATCTTCCAATCTCCCTTCTCAAAATAATGTTGTCCCACAAACAGAATCAGTCATCCGTGATAGCATTTTGCTAGGAACAATGGGGGTAACCTAATGATATCTTTACAGCTGCTGCAATAGTGGTTGTTTTATTACATTCCTCTATTTACACTTTTTTTACTAAACTTATAAGGTATTTTATTCTCTTGGAATAGGATACACCTCATTTTAATAGAGGTCTTGAAATTATCTCCCCAAGTCTTCCATCTACTAATCTGAGAATTGAATACGAAGCACATCATAACCTTCCACTGCATTCTCCTCGACAAACTAATGTTAATGTTCAATGTATTTGATTTGATTTTTCATTTTTTGAATTTTTGATACATTGGACATGAATTTCATTACATAATTTATTTTCTTCAAACAGGACACAACTCATTTCAATAGAGGCATACAAATTAAATTCGTAGATGTTCCATCTACTGATTTTATAAGTGAAGAGGAGCCATCTCATAGCATTCATCCAGATCGCCAAAAAAATGTAAATGTTGAATGCATTTGATATTTTCCTCATTTTTTCATTTATTCTTAGTTGTACAATTTTAAATCTTTATTTTTTCGACATTTAGTTTGACAAAGAATGTTATTTTGTTTTAACAGGAAACAACTAATTTGAATAGAGGCATCAAAACTAGCTCCCCAAATTTTCTATCTACTGATTGGAAGTGAAGAGCAACAATATCGTACACTTCATCCACATCGCCAAACAAATGTAAATATTGAATTTTTTTTTTTTCATTTTTCAATTCTAATTATTTAGAAATTCAATTTAAAAAAAAATTATGCTAAAGAAACCTTATCATCCTCTCAAGTTCCAGAAATGCAGACCATAAATTTGGAAAGACCATGTCATAGATCTGTTCCACATGTTTCAAATTTGCTAAGGGAATCTCATGGTGCTGAAAATCAAGTAAATTTTACGAGAAATTATACTCTTCCACATCATTCTCCACATGGTCCAACCAATACAAATCATATTCATTTTGATGAAAACCTGATTGCAGTACATAAAATATTTCAAGAAAAGATAGATAGCTTGTCAGTTGTCCAAATGTGCCATATATGCCAAGAATCATATCCTGGAATCTAGGTTTTGAGAGATTCCGAAGGACCTGTTTGTAGATGATGTAAGAGTGAAAGAGGTTCACATCGTTTTTCTGTCTATAATAACATGGATCCTAGTGAGCAACCTCATATTTTAAGAGTTCTTACTCAAGTTAAAGAAATGTTAATAGCACATGTAAATCCTATTTTTCAAGTGACACATGCTCGAAGTGGGCAATATAAGTATAGCGGACACACAATTAACTTTCCCCAAGATATTTCTATAATTACACAAAGTCTTCCCCGACGTGTTGAAGATCTTGACTTTCTAATTATGAGGAGACATGCTACTCAGTCTAAATATTATGAATTTTATGTAAAAGGATCTCGAGTTATGGCTGCATTTCTTTTCAAAACTAAACGTGATAAATATTATTGAGATGTTGTAATTGACTATGATTTAGTGAATGCTCTACCCAAAATATCAACAGATGTCTCCTCCAGGCTTCAATTTCTTGATTGTGACATTGCAAAATCTGAGATCAATGCATCTAATAATGAAGGGTTTCCTCTTGAGAATTTTCCCTCTCATCCTTCTTCTTTTGTTGCTCGCCTACCCAATGAACAGAGAGAAGTGGAAGAAATTAGAGCATTTCTTGATAATTTTGATTCTTCACATGTTTAAGAAATGGATTGGCCCAGTATTGGAACATCTCTGGTGAATGAATATAATACTGAGGGGTTATTAGATATGGCATTCCCCACATTTTTCCCCAGTGGTGATGTTGATTGGTTGCAACCACGCATTTGTACTGTTGAACTTCATGAGTATGCATTGCATCTTCTTATATACTATGATCAGATGTTTGGAAGCCATCCTCGCTTCGGATATTACCTATTGAACATGATAATGAGGCATTGTATCCAAGCAACTGCTTTAGTTTTTGTGAAGAAAAATTTACATGATAACTCACCGAAAACAATTGAAAACTTGCGTCAACAACTTTCTGATTTACCAGATAATAAGTTGGCTGAGCATCTTATGGGGTTTGGGTCTTCTCTAAGAGGTACAAGGGCATACTGGAATAAATTTCGGGATGAATTTACTGACATGATTACTCAGTTGGGATGTCCATATTTGTTTTTTACTTTGAGTGCAGCTGACACAAAGTGGCCAGAGCTGCATAGCCTCATGCCTGTACCCTCACATTCTCATTCCTTAAATGAGCATCGTATGAAAATTGAGAATGTTATCTAGTACCCTCATATTTTTGCCACATTTATGCACCATAGATTCAATATATTTAGAGAGGAAGTTATCCAAAAATATCTTAAAGCTAAAGAATTCTGGTACAAGTATGTTTTGTTGAATTTATTTTCTATTCATTGTCAATTTCTTATTAATTTTCTATTTATATTTTTTGTAGTAACTCTGTATTCATTTTCTTTAGATATGAGTGGCAACATAGAGGTTCAACACATATCCATGGTTTCCTATGGTTGCAAGGAGCTCTTGACAAGGAAAGACTTGATTGGTCAAATGATTGTGATTTACAACATGCAAAGAGATTCTTTGACAATTATGTATGTGCATGGATTCCACGTGGAATACATCGTCAGAATATAATGGTTCCAAGAAGTCTCAATGATGACCCTTGCCTGTTGAATACTGATAAGATTTTCTCTTGCAATCCTCATAATGATTATGAAGAATTTTTGAACCGTGTCCAAAAGCACACAAAGTGTAGTGTAGATTCTTGTTTGCGCAAAAAGGGCACTATTCTCACTTGTCGGTACAATGCTCCATGGGATCTTTCTAGGGAATCAATATTGTTCATAGATGATCAAGGAAGAAAAAAATATGACCCGACAAAAAATGATGATAGGTTCAATGTACATAACATTGACCTTATAACAATGTGGCGTGCAAATATTGATTGCCAACTAGTGCTTTCTCAGCATGTTGTCCTGAAATATATTGCTAAGTATGCATCAAAAGGAGAGAAAAGGTCCGAAAGTTATCATGATATGTTAACTAGAATTTAAAATTCTATTGCCTTTGAGGATCGTGCTTTGTGTGCTTACAGAAGGTTTCTTGCAGAAAAAATTGTTGAACATGACATTGGAGCACAAGAAACATGCCATATGTTGCTTAAGCTACCTCTTGTTGTTTGTAGTCGAAAATTTGTTTCATTAAATGTTGGAAGAAAGGTTTTCAGGAAAATATCAAGGGATGGCATGAAATGTTCATCTGAAAATAGTTTTGTTCAACATTATCAGAAGAGGCCTTTTTTCCTTGAACATCTATCTTTGATAGAAACAACAAGATATTGGACATCTGATAGCAAGCGTAAAAAATATCCCTGGAAGCCTAGAGATGTTCATGCAATTGTTCGGGATTGGCCACGGTTTTATTCTATTCCTAGTGAAGGTTCAGAGGAATTTGAAGCCTTTTGCTGGACATAATTGCTCTTGTACAAGCCATTTCGTGACATTTCTGCAGAGATTGGGCTTTTAGCTGAAATTATTTTTGAAAACTGGAGGAATTTCCGATATCAAGCATGGCATGTTGATTGAAATCCATCAATTGTTGAAAATATTGAATATGGAGAAGATGGTGATTTTGCTAACCAGGAAATGAATCTTGGAGATGATTTTCAAGAGTGGCAACTTTTCTCTCGCTTGGTTCCATGAAGTAATGTCAATGTTTCTAATCTTCACACCTTTGGTCGAAGGGATTTTGATATATCCTTTGACTGGTAAAGTATAATTATTTATGATGATGTCGCTGAAGAAGCTATTAATTTTATAAGGAATGGAATATCAAGGGGTGATATTGTTGACCTTTCAAATAGAACATTTGCCTCTCCAGATTCATTGGCAGAAAAACAACGACTTGCTTTTGAAATTGTTTTAAGGCATTTTGCTAAATATGACATTCGTGAAGCTCTTCTTATGATTGTTTAGGGCACTACAGGCACGGGCAAGTCTGTCCTTATCCATTGTATTTTTGAAGCTCTTTCTAATCTTTCAAGTAATGGAAAAAGTCCTTTGCTTCTTCTTGCCCCAACAGGAATAGCTTCCTTTAATATACATGCAAAAACAATACACTCTACTCTGAAAATCCCGATTAAAGATATGAAACCACTACAAGGTCAATCACTGGCAATATTCCAAGAAGAAATGAGGCATATTCGATATATATTGATTGATGAAATGAGCTTTTTAGGATCAAGGTTATTCATGCAAATAGATGCTCGATTACGAGAAGCATTTCAAGAGAAAAAAAATTGTCCTTTTGGTGGCAGATCCATCATCGTTGTGGGTGACCTTGGCCAACTACCTCCTGTGAGAGATAAGCCTTTGTATGCAGGTAATACAACAGGGAAAGTATTCTGGAAAAAATTCAACATTGTTGTCACTCTTGACACAATATTTCGCCAACAAGGGAGTAATGAGAAACATTATTGTTTTCATAGAGTCCTCAGTAACATAAGAAACACAGAACCTGTTCTTGATGATTGGGAGTTTCTAATGTCCCGGGTTGATATGAGGTTGCATCCTAGAGAAAGGGATTTATTTAATGCAGCAGTTCACATGTTTCCAACAAATAATTTGGTCTCCTTCCATAACAGGCATATGTTGAAATCATTAAATTCTCCAACTGCACGATGTATTGCTGTGAATTCAAGGCCTTCAGAAATCAGTGGTGCCGATGATGATCAACTAGACCGTGAAGTTTTGTTGTGTCATGGCCAACGTGTTATGTTGACATGTAATTTGTGGGTTGAAGCTGGTTTGGTGAATAGTGCACTTGGGTATGTGAAGGAAATATTTTATATGCCTACCTCTAAGCCACCCGAGCTTCCAATGTTCACAACTGTTATTTTTGATAAGTATGTTGGTATTCTGTTTGATGCAAGAAATCCAATCATTGTACCTATTACACTAGTGATAAGAGGAAATCGAAAAAAAATTCCTTTAAAGATGGCATGGGCTCTTAAAATTCACAAGTCACAAGGTTTGACTTTAGAACGAGCATCAATTGATATCAGGAATAAAGAGTAGCAAGGCTTGACCTTCACAGCCATATCAAGAGTGAAATCAATAGATGGTTTACGCATTGCATTGCCTTTCTCTTATCAATGTTATGCCAAGATGAAATATAGTGCATATGTTACAATTACGAATAAAGAAGAGGAGCGATTAAATTCCATATCATTATGAAATGCAATTATTGATACTTTTAGCTCTTTATAGAATTTTTTTTGAATTTATTTTATTGTCCTCTTTATTTACTTTTAATATAATAATGATTTTGATATATTAATGAGATGAATACGTTCATCAAATTCATAGTAGTATTTTGGAATGTTGTTTAAATCGTTTTCATGTTGTTTAATTTTCTTAATTTTTTTAAGTGGTTTTTGTTATTTTTCTTGCAATGAACCATTCAAAGATAAAAAACCAGTGATATGAGCCAATCATTAAAAATCAAGATGGAATTCCATATCACTGTGACATGCAACTAACAGTATTATGACATATTTATAGAATATTTTTTAATTGTTTTTATTGTCCTCTCTATTTTCATTTAGTGTAATAATTATTTTCATGTATTAATGAAAAGAATACATTCATGAGATCCAATATAGTAATATATGAGAAATTTCTTACATTGTTTTTCATGTTTTTCAATTTACCTCATTTTTTTAAGTTGCTATTGTTCTTTTGTTTACAATAAACCATTCAGAAATATACAGCCAGTTATATGAGCTAATCATTAAAAATCAAGATTGAAGTCCATATCCCTATAACATGAAACTTAAAATATTTATCAATGTGGTTTGCTAAATATGTTGTGGCTTGGTTCAATGAAAACATATTTATATTTGATAATAATATTAAACTAAAATCAATATATACACTAACATTAATTTAAATACAAATATAGAATCACTAACATTGTTAATATTTCATTTTAAACATTAAGTTTGAAAATTTGTGATTTCTTGTTGATTATTGTAATAGGTGTCATATCACTCATTTAATTTTATACCTCATTTCATGTGTACAATATGTTTTTCTAATAAGTTTTATATTATTTCTAATGAGGTTTATAGCATGACGTTTTTAAGATTAAGTTTTTTTAACAACAATACAAATAGGGTGTTCTATTATATATATATATGCCTTATCCATATATATATGCCTAGATGTTTCTATCTATTTGTGTATTAATTTTTATTTTTTTCAAAAATATATTAATATAAATCAATCATGAGTAAAGCATTTTAATTAATATTTTCAATTTCAGTTCATAAGCATTGTCCACCGCCCATAAGATCTTCAGCATATTAAAAATACCATGCAAATATATATTTTTAGCGTTGATTGTAACTGACTGTTTGATTTGAATTGGTGTTCCTTTTGTGGTCGGTCTGGTTGTGTTCTCGAAGAGGCTATTTGATAAATGACCTTTCATGGAGAGTTTTCAGTCCATTTTTGCATTGGTATTTCTATATGTAAAGACAACAAAAAACATATGTTAATTTCAATGTTATTTTTTTGGTTTCACTGATGGCGGAATTGAATATCACTTTAGTTTATTAATTTATTTGGTTTGTAATATTAACAATCAGTAAGGTTGATTGATCACTTGTGGTTTATCATAATAATAATCACGCGACTTTAAAATTCCTCTCTATTTAAAATATTGGGTCATATTATTTATTAATCTATTTTGTTTTTAATATTGTTCCCTTCACCTTATTGGTCCCTTAGGTTATTAATATTTTTCCCTTGGGTTCACCAATTCCTTTGGTTTCTAATATTAAACCCTTCGGTTATTAGCTCTTTTGGTTTATAATATGAATAATACCTTGGGTTATTTATTAGTGTTTAGTAATTTCTTTGGTTTTTATACTTTTTTTTATTAATTTTATTAGTTCTTCGACTTTATTAGTCGCTTGATTTTATTAATAATTTTTATTTCTAATACTAATTTGTTGGGTAATATTTTTCCCTTGGGTTCACCAATTCCTTTGGTTTATAATATTAAACGCATGGGTCTATTAGTTCTTTTGGTTTATAATATGAATAATCCCTTGGGTTAATTATTAGTGTTTATTAATTTTTTCAACTTGAGTATTCTTTTATTAGTTTTATTGATCCTTCGACTTTATTAATCACTTGAGTTTATTAATATTTTTTGTTTCTAATACTAGTTTGTTGGGTTCATAATATTAATAATCCCTTGGATTTATTGATGTTCTTTGTTTATAATATTAATAGTCCCTTTGCTTTATTGATGTTTTATGTTTATAATATTAATATTTCACTGTATTTGTTGATCCTTTGGGTTTATAACATTGATTCCTTAATTTTTGGGATTCTTTCGGCTCGTAATATTATTCCCTTCAGTTTATTAAATCCAAACATTGGGGTTTAAATATTATTCCTAGAGTTTAATACTAATGCATTGTCCAATTTCACATTATGAAAAACACTCACTCAATATGAAAATCAACAATGGGAAACCATTGTTAATTAGCATTAGCCATAGTCGATAAATGTCATACATGATCAAATGTCACATTCTCACAAATATTGTCTCAATATGAAAATCACCCATGGCCAACCATGGTCTTAATTGGTCCAACGTCGCATTGTGACAACAATTGTATCAATGTTTAAATCAAGCATGGTAAAACATGTTTATTCCCCTCGGTTTATAATATTAATAATCATGTGACTTTATCAATGATTTTTATTTAAAAATGGATTCCTAAAATTTATTAATCTCTTTATTAATCATGTGAGTTTCTCATTCATTTTCATTTAAAATATTTATTCCTAGCCTTTACTAATCTTTTTTGTTTTTGGTATGTATCCCTTA
The DNA here is from genome assembly GCA_034641835.2 of Pinus albicaulis. NCBI lineage: Eukaryota > Viridiplantae > Streptophyta > Pinopsida > Pinales > Pinaceae > Pinus > Pinus albicaulis. Next base: position 790,211,518 of record CM076569.1, read on the forward strand.
GCCTTGTTGATCTCTTATGTTTTTAATATTTTTCCCTTGGGTTCCCAAATTCCTTTCGTTTATGATATTAAACCCTTGGTTTATTAGTTCTTTTGGTTTATAATATTAATAATCCCTTGTGTTTATTAATTACTTGATTTTAAAATATTGATTTTTATGGTTTATTAATTTCTTGGGTTTTTGAATTTCAAATATTTATTCTTAGGGTTTGTTACTCTCTTGTGTTTTTAATATTGATCTTTTGGCCTTATTGATCCCTTAATTTTTCGAATTCTTTCGGTTCGTAATATTATTCCCTTCACTTTATTAAATCCAGATATTGGGGTTTAAATATTGTTCCTATAGTTTAATACTAATGCATGGTCCAATTTCATAGTATGAATAACACTGACTCAATATGAAAATCAACCATGGGAAACCATTGTTAATTAGCATTAGCCATAGTCGATCAATGTCATCCTTGATCAAATGTCACATTCTGACAAATATTGTCTCAATATGAAAATCACCCATGGCCAACCATGGTCATAGTTGGTTCAACGTTACATTGTGGCAACAATTGTCTCAATGTTTAAATCAAGCATGGTAAACCATGAGTATTCCCCTCGGTTTATAATATTAATAATCGTGTGACTTTATCAATTTTTTTTATTTACAAAATTGATTCCTAAAATTTATTAATCTCTTTATTAATCATGTGAGTTTCTCATTCATTTGCATTTAAAATATTTATTCCCAGCCTTTACTAATCTTTTTTGTTTTTTTATATGTATCCCTTCGCCTTGTTGATCTCTTATGTCTCAATATGAAAATCACCCATGGCCAACCATGGTCATAGTTGGTCCAACGTAACATTGTGACAACAATTGTCTCAATGTTTAAATCAAGCATGGTAAACCATGTTTATTCCCCTCGGTTTATAATATTAATAATCATGTAACTTTATCAATGATTTTTATTTAAAAAATTGATTCCTAAGATTTATTAATATCTTTATTAATCATGTGAGTTTCTTATTCATTTGCATTTAAAATATTTATTCTCAACCTTTACTAATCTTTTTTGTTTTTTATATGTGTCCCTTCACCTTGTTGATCTCTTATGTTTTTAATATTTTTCCCTTGGGTTCCCCAATTCCTTTGGTTTATAATATTAAACCCTTGGGTTTATTAGTTCTTTTGGTTTATAATATTAATAATCCCTTGTATTTATTAATTAGTTGATTTTAAAATATTGATTCTTATGGTTTTTGAATTTAAAATATTTATTCTTAGGCTTTGTTACTCTCTTGTGTTTTGAATATTGATCCGCTAGCCTTACTAATCCCTTATGTTTTTAATAATTTTCCCTTCGGATCACCAATTCCTTTGGTTTATAATAATAAACCCTTTGGTTTATTATTTCTTTTGGTTTATTAAGTTTATAATCCGTCGCGTATATTACTCTCTTGAGTTTAAAATATTAAATACTATGGTTTATTAAATTCTTAGGTTTTGAGTTTAAACTATTAATTATTAGGGTTTATATATATATATATATATATATATATATATGCCTAGATGTTTCTATCTCTTTGTGTATTAATTTTTATTTGTTGTTTTTCCTTTCGAATGCAGATATGGATAATAATGATGGCATCTATTATAATGAACTGGTGGAAAATATTTCTAGACTGATCATTTTTCTTTCTTATCTTCGGAACAAACTTGATAGAAAACAAGGCTTATGTTTTTAATAATTTTCCCTTTGGTTCACCAATTCCTTTGGTTTATAATATTAAACCCTTGGGTTTATTATTTCTTTTGGTTTATTAAGTTTATAATCCGTGAGGTTTATTAATCTCGAGTTTAAAATATTAAATACTATGGTTTTTTTAAATTCTTAGGTTTTGGGTTTAAACTATTAATTATTAGGCTTTATATATATATATATATATATATATATATATATATATATATATATATATATATACATGTTTCTATCTATTTGTGTATTAATTTTTATTTTTTCGTTTTTCCTTTTGAATGCAGATATGGATAATAATGATAGCATTTATTATAATGAAGCAGTGGAAAATATTTCTACACTGATCATTTTTCTTTCTTATCTTCGGAACAAAATCGATAGAAAACATGGTTTCCATCCCGCTTTTATTGATTAGCATCTTCGTGTGCTAGATGAAATGAAAATGAATGTAAAATACTTGTTGCATGTGCACATGAGGGAGGCTGGGAGAAAAACGAATAAGGGATTGGTTGGAAAGCGTTAAGTATCGTGATCATTATCCTGTTGATTTGAATTGGTGTTCCTTTTGTGGTCAGTCTGGTTGTGTTCTCGAATAGGCTATTTGATAAATGACCTTTGATGGAGAGTTTTGAGTCCATTTTTGTAGTGGGATCTCTTTATGTAAAGACATCAAAAAACATATGTTAATTTCAATGTTATTTTTTTGGTTTCACTGGTGGCGGAATTGAATATCACTTTAGTTTATTAATTTATTCGATTTATAATATTAACAATCAATAAGGTTGGTTGATCACTTGCGGTTTATCATAATAATAATCATGTGACTTTAAAATTCCTCTCTATTTAAAATATTGGGTCATATTCTTTATTAAGGTATTGTGTTTTTAATATTGTTCCCTTCACCTTATTGGTCCCTTAGGTTATTAATATTTTTCCCTTTGGTTCACCAATTCCTTTGGTTTCTAATATTAAACCCTTGGGTTATCAGTTCTTTTGGTTTTGTCAAACCAGGAGGTAACTCCTCAAAACTAGAATGTGTATTAGCTGAAGAATGTACATGCTTATATAGATGGGAGGTGAGGCTATTGGGATTCAGCTCCCAATGACTCTTGGCCTTCCTTATTTCCTAATAATAAATAATATAAAAAAATACATGTGCACACCCATCCATAGGATTAGGTGTCAACATTCCCCCCTTTAATCCGAAGGGATGTTGGTGAGTCCAAGCATCGATCTGAACTTTTCAAACTTTTCTCTTCCAAGTGCTTTGGTGAAGATGTCAGCAGGTTGCTCATTTGTGGAACAATGATGTAGATGGATGGTTTTGGCCTGAACATGATGTCGAATGAGATGGTACTTTGTATTGATGTGCTTTGTTCGATCATGGAACTTTGGGTTCTTGGCCAACTTTATTGCAGAAGTGTTGTCGATCCTGAGTGGAGTGGAATACATTTGTTTCATCTGCAAATCTTCCAGGATTTTCCGGAGCCACACAATTTCCTTTGTTGCTTCAGCTGCTGCCACATATTCTGCCTCGGTCGTGGAATCTGCTGGAACTGATTGTTTGCGTGATCTCCATGAGACAACTCCTGATCCAAGACTCATGGTGTAACCTGTAGTAGACACCCTTGTTTCTTTGTCGCCATCAAAGTCTGAATCAGAGTATCTGATCAAGCTGAAGTCGCCTACCTGTGTGTATTTGAGTCTAAAGTCTTGAGTCCCCTTCAAGTACCTTAACACTCTTTTTGCAGCAGACCAATGTCCTTCACAAGGTTTTTGCATGAACCTTGAGAGGATTCCAACAACAAATGAAATGTCAGGTCTGGTGGTGGTCGGGTAGATAAGACTTCCTACAAGCTGTCTATACTTAGTTGCATCCTCAAATTCCTTCCCTTCAATAGATGTGAGCTTCAAGTTTTGTTCCATTGGAGTGGTTAAGGGATTACAGTCATCCATGCCAAATTTGTTCAAGAGATCTCCAATGTACTTCTTTTGAGAAAGAAATATGAATTTAGGATGTTGAGTTACTTCAATACCCAAATAGTAATGAACATGACCCAAATCAGTCATTTCAAAACCTTTCTTCAACTCTTTCTTCATGGATGCAATATAGCTCTCATTGTTTCATGTTATCAAAAGATCATCTACATATACCACAAGATATACAACTGTTTTTCCAACTTTCTTAACAAACAAAGTTGCATCATCAAGATCAAAGTGTTTGAAATCAAGTTTCAGAAGATGCTCGGTCAATTTCTCATACCAGGCTCGTGGTGCTTGCTTGAGGCCATACAAGGATTTCACAAGTTTGCAAACTTTTTGTTCTTGACCCTTTATCGCAAATCCTTCTGGATGGGACATATAAACTTTCTCCTTTAGATCTCCATTCAAGAAGGCTGTTTTTACATCCATCTGATGGACTTTCCATCCACTCTGAGCTGCTAAGGCAAAGAGAGTCCGGATGGTGGTCCATTTTGCTGTGGGAGCAAACGTTTCTTCATAATCAATTCCTTCCTTATGTGCGAATCCTTTTGCCACAAGCCTGGCCTTGTGCTTGTCAAGTGAGCCGTCTGCTTTGTACTTGTTCTTGTAGACCCACTTATAGCCAATTGGTTTCGTTCCCAAAGGTGGATCAACCAGCTTCCAAGTGCCATTCTTTATCAAGGCATCATACTCCTTCTGCATCGCTTCTTTCCATTCATCATGAGAAGCGGATTCTTTGAAGGAAGTTGGTTCATGATCTGTAGACAAACTCAATTCACGGTTATAAGCAATATCCATATCAACAGGGGAATCAGAATTATCTACATCACCTTCGATTTCTTGAGTGGAACTTCTTGTTCCTGTTTTTCCAACCTCATCGGGATGAACATCCTCCAGTGTCTTTGTCAGCCATTTGGGAGGACCTTTCTGAGATGGCCCAGGCTGGTCACTTGACTGAGTTGGGATTGATTCAAGATTCAATCTCCCAATTCTGTCAATCACATCATCCAATGTGTCATCCGTGGTTGTTTCTTCATGTGGGGGAGAGTGTGGTTCGGGAAATGATTCCACAGTTTGATTCAATATCGGAATCCCCCCTTCAAGGTGTGGAATCACATTATCAAACTCTTGGAAAGACTTTGCATGTGTGAATCTATCCAGGCGATCAAGTTGCCGCTCAAAAACCTTGTCACTCTTGGAGGATTCAAGAAATATGACATCTCTTGCTATCACAAACTTCTTATTTGCTTCATCATAGAGACGATATCCTTTGGAGGTATTGGAGTACCCCAAGAAGATACATTTTCTGCTTCTAGCACCAAGTTTGTTCCTTTGACCCTTGGGTATCAAGGCATAGCAGGTGGACCCAAAGACCCTGAAATGCTTTACCGAAGGAATGTGGCCATGCCACATTTCAAAAGGAGTTTTGTTTCTAATTGAACTTGAAGGACACCTATTCTTTATGTAAACAGCACATAGAACTGCATCAGCCCAAAACATCAAATTTACATTCTTGAAAAATAACATGGAGCGGACCATATTTAAGATGGTTCTGTTCATTCTTTCAGCTACACCGTTCTGTTGTGGATTATATGGCACAGTGGTTTGATGTTTGATTCCATGTTGACGAAGATAATTTTTAAATTCGTTTGAAGTGTATTCTTTTCCATTATCAGTACGTAGAGAGCCAATATGTGTTTGTGCATCATTTTCAATCCATGCATGAAAATTCTTGAAAGTTTGAAAAGCATCAGACTTATTCTTCAGTAAGTAAATCCAACACATTATGGTGTAGTCATCAATAAATGTCATCATGTATTTGTTTCCATTTGCAGAGGCAATAGGCATAGGGCCACATAAATCTGAATGAACAAGTTCAAGTTTCCTATGTGCTCTTGAGTGTGAATCATGAAATGGCTGTTTGCTATGCTTTCCTAGAATACAAGCATCACATTCCTTAGGTTTTCTAGGAATTGTAGGCAGTCCATCAACACCATTTTTCTTCAACAAACGAAGGGTGTCATAATTTAAGTGTCCAAATCTAGCATGCCATAAAAGACTTGATGGAAATGTACCTTCATCATGATGTGAACTGAATGCAAAGTTTTGAGCATGAGCAGATGAACCTTTCAGCTTTAAGAGTCTCCCTTCTTCTATTCCCTCCATGACAAGTGAGTGATCTGATGCTGATCTGACCTCTGCCTTGCCATCGAACAAGTGAACTGAGTGTCCTTGCTGCCGGATTTCGATCAGGGACAGCAAGTTTCTCTTCAACTCCGGGAGGTATAGAACCTCATGTAGGATATGATCAGGAAGACCAGGCAGTTTAAGCCTGACTGTGCCAAGCCCTGATGGCTTGAGTTTGGATTTATCTATGAAATATACTGCTCCATCAACTTTGTCAGTGAATTCTTCAAAAAAATCTTTTCTAAATGTCATGTGACATGTTGCTCCTGAATCTAGCAACCAATCATCTCTCCATGAAGTAAATGAAACATCAAAGAGGTTTTCAGTTACTCCATTGTTACAATGTGCTAGAACATAGTGAGCGGATTTAGGTGCTTTACCTTTGTCTTTGTCATTGGTTTTACCTTTGTCTTGATTTCTGTGCTGCTCAATTTTGTTCCATGGTGTTCTGCATTTGGATGCATCATGTCCATCTCTATTGCACCGTGTGCAATGAAGATTGGATTTGTCAGCTTATTTGCCCCCCCTTTCTGTGAAGTTCCTTCTTCCTCTTCCTCTTCTGCCACCTCTTCCTCTGGATGAATCTGGAGTATGACTCTTTTCTCTATGTGCCAAGTATGCAGCCTCTTTGCAAGATGAAGGGACTCTCATCTTCCCAAAAGCTTTCTCTCTTTCTGCAAACTTTTTCTCAAGTTTATCAAAGGTGATATGCTCAAGGTTTCCACTTGCTTGCAAAGACTCAAGATAATGTGAGTAAGTCGGATATAATGCCTTAACATATGCTATGAGAGGTATGTCCATTTTTACACCAGTGTTTTCAGTGTCATGCATTATAGATCTTACTTCTGAAGCTAAAGCAAGGGGATCATCATTCTTCATTTCAAGACTGAACAGCTTAACCATCAATTGAACATTTTCTAATTCTGAATGTGAGTCATATAGTTCTTTTAGTTTCTTCAAAGCTTCATAGGAATTTGAGAATGATGAAATATGGTGACTCACCTCTTCACTTACTGAGGCTGCAATCAAGGCATAAGCCTTGCAGTTCTTGTTTTCCCAAATCGCAAGCTCTTTGTCTGAAGTGGGCTTCTCTGGTGGATTTTCTGCTTGTCCTTCACAGATTCCTTTCCACAGCTCATTAAAAATGAGTGTGTGTTTAATCTTCCGCGACCATTCAAGATAGTTCTCTTTGCCGGAGAGAACTATCCCAACAATTGAGATGAGAGAATGCATTAGACTGCTGGAAAAAATCTTCTGAAGAGGAAACAAATTCTGCTATAAAAACTTCGAACTCTTGAAATATTTAAAATAAAGGGGCAAAAACTCTTGCTGGAAAAAATTTTCTGAGTTTAAAAACTCTTTCTGGAAACTAAATCTGCTCAGAAAACTTTTGCTGAAGACTGAATTTTTAAAAAACACTCTATGCTATAGACTGATTCTGCATAAAAAAAATGATTTTTTTTTTGTTTGGGGAATAAATGTATATAAAAAGATGATATGGAATGGTGAATGGGGCGTATGGGCAGTGATACAATATGAGGGGCGAAATTTGTGAAATGGTGATTGGGAGGGGTGTATTAGAAAATGGGTAATATTATAAAGGAGGAGCGATGTGGATTATAGAAGGGGGTGCATATAACAAATAGAGGCTATGACAGTGTTTTAAACATAATAAAGCACAGCGTTAAAATACAACAATAGAGGGAGACATCGTATGCATATGATGTTGCTTTTAATGTAATAACTTCGTTTTAATGTAATAACACGATGGTAATATGACAATATATATGACAATCCTGGTGATATATCAACGTGGTAAATGTCAATATATATCACAACAATGAATATATGATATCACAAATGTTGAATGGTTTGATATATGTAAAAAGGCTAAAACAAAGGATAATACAAAGTGGTATAACCTTAATATGACGGATAAAATGACAATGGACCGTATATATGGATGGACTGCTATTGTATAGCGTGGGCGGTATTGTAAACGTGGAGCGGTATTTAACAATTTGAAAGGGCGGTATTACAAACGAAGCTGAGCGTGTATGTGTTATACATGGAATAGACAGCGTTGGATATATATTGCAGTCGACTGGTATTAGATGCCGGAATGGTATATGGAGGTTAACGCTGTATATTGGACAGTGTATATGGACGTTGTATGAATGGAGAGAAACGCTGTTGCATAACAAGAACAGTCGTAGTGATGTGTAGAGCAGTGCAGAGAATGTGATGGCTGAATGTGATGAGATGAATGTGGAATGAGGGAGTTGAGAAGGCGTTGGGTAGGGAATAGGGAGAGGGAGGTGAGTGAGGGAGAGGGCGTAGGGTGCAGAGGGAGAATGGAACAGGGATGAATGGAGAGGGCGCAAGGATGGATGGAGAATGGTGGAGGCCCAAAAGGGCTGTTACAAAAAACAATTTGAATCCTCAACTCAGAAGATGTAGCGGTGACCTGCTGAATGGCAGCCTCCCGACTTGCAGACGATGCCATTCATAGCCTGCAGAAAGAGCTTGAGCTGTAAAATAAGTCAGTATAAATAGGGAAAAAAATACAATAATAATAAATAATAAAGGAATGATGTTAAAAACTATTAAAAAATATGACCTATGTATAAGAGAGAGCATACCACAGGCAAATACAAACAATGTTCTAGCATTATGTCAAATTCAGGAGGAAACTCAAAACTAGAATGTGTATTAGCTGAAGAATGTACATGCTTATATAGATGGGAGGTGAGGCTATTGGGATTCAGCTCCCAATGACTCTTGGCCTTCCTTATTTCCTAATAATAAATAATATACAAAAATACATATGCACACCCATCCATAGGATTAGGTGTCAACAGGTTTATGGAAAACACTCACTCAATATGAAAATCAACCATGGGAAACCATTATTAATTAGTGTTAGTCATAGTCGATAAATGTCAATTGTCTCAATATGAAAATCACCCATGGCCAACCATGGTTTTAGTTGGTCCAACGTTGCATTGTGACAACAATTGTCTCAATGTTTAAATCAAGCATGGTAAACCATGTTTATTCCCATCAGTTTATAATATTAATAATCATGTGGCTTCATCAATGATTTTTATTTAAAAATTTCATTCCTAATATTTATTTATCTCTTTATTAATCATGTGAGTTTTTCATTCATTTGCATTTAAAATATTTATTCCTAGCCTTTGCTAATTTTTTTTTGTTTTTTATATGTATCCCTTGGCCTTGTTAATCTCTTATGTTTTTGATATTTTTCCCTTGGGTTCCCCAATTCCTTTGGTTTATAATATTAAACCCTTGGGTTTATTGTTTCTTTTGGTTGATAATATTAATAATCCCTTGTGTTTATTATTTACTCGATTTTAAAATATTGGTTCTTATGGTTTATAAATTTCTTAGGTTTTTGAATTTCAAATATTTATTCTTAGGGTTTGTTACTCTCTTGCGTTTTTAATAATGATTGCTTGGCCTTATTTATCCCTTAATTTTTTGGATTCTTTTGGTTCGTAATATTATTCCCTTCAGTTTATTAAATCCAAATATTGGAGTTTAAATACTGGTCCTAGAGTTTAATACTAATGCATGGTCCAATTTCACATTATGAAAAACATTGACTCAATATGAAAATCAACCATGGGAAACCATTGTTAATTAGCATTAGCCATAGTCGATCAATGTCATCCATGATCAAATGCCATATTCTGACAAATATTGTCTCAATATGAAAATCACCCATGGCCAACCATGGCCATAGTTGGTCCAACGTCACATTGTGACAACAATTGTCTCAATGTTTAAATAAAGCATGGTAAACCATGTTTATTCCCCTCGGTTTATAATATTAATAATCATGTGACTTTATCAATGATTTTGATTCCTAAGATTTATTAATCTCTTTATTAATCATGTGATTTTCTTATTCATTTGCATTTAAAATATTTATTCCTAGCCTTTACTAATCTTTTTTGTTTTTTATATGTATCTCTTCGCCTTGTTGATCTCTTATGTTTTTAATATTTTTCCCTTGCGATCCCCAATTCCTTTGGTTTATAATATTAAACCCTTGGGTTTATTAGTTTTTTTTGTTTATAATATTAATAATCCTTTGTATTTATTAATTAGTTGATTTTAAAATATTGATTCTGATGGTTTATTAATTTCTTAGGTTTTTGAATTTAAAATATTTATTCTTAGGCTTTGGTACTCTCTTGTGTTTTTAATATTGATCCGTTGGCCTTATTGATCCCTTATGTTTTTAATAATTTTCTCTTGGGTTCACCAATTCCTTTGGTTTATAATATTAAACTCTTGGGTTTATTATTTCTTTTGGTTTGTTAAGTTTATAATCCATCCAGTTTATTAATCTCTTGAGTTTAAAATATTAAATACTATGGTTTATTAAATTCTTAGGTTTTGGGTTTAAACTATTAATTATTAGGGTTTATTACTCTTTTGAGTTTAAAATATTAATTCTTAGGGTTTATTAATTTCTTGGTTTATAATACTAATATTTATCCCTTAGGTTTATAACATTTTTCCTCTGGGTTTACTAATTTCATGGGATTATAATATTAAATGCTTGTGTTTATTTGTTCCTTACCTTTATAATTTTAATAATTTATTTGGTTTATAATATTACTTATTTTGGTTTACAAAATTAATAATCCGTTGAGTTTATTAATCTCTTGAGTTTAAAATATTATTTCTTAGGGTTTTTTAATTTCTTAGGTTTTTGAGTTTCAAATATTAATTATTAGGGTTTATTAATTTCTTGTGTTTATAATATTTATGAGTTGACCTTATTCATCACTTAGATTTAAATTATTTATCCTTGGGCTCCCCAATTCCTATGGTTTATAATATTAAAGCCTTAGGTTTACTTTGGTTTTATAATATTAATAATCCCTTGGGTTTATTAATCTATTGAGTTTAAAATATTAATCTCTTTATTTATCATGTGAGTTTCTCATTCATTTGCATTTAAAATATTTATTCCTAGTATTTATTAATCTTTTTTGTTTTTTATATGTATCCCTTCGTCTTGTTGATCTCTTATGTTTTTAATGTTTTTCCCTTGGGTTCCCCAATTCCTTTGGTTTGTAATATTAAACCCTTGGGTTTATTAGTTCTTTGAGTTTATAATATTAATAATCCCTTGTGTTTATTAATTAGTTGATTTTAAAATATTGATTCTTATGGTTTATTGATTTCTTAGGTTTTTGAATTTAAAATATTTATTCTTAGGCTTTGTTACTCTCTTCTGTTTTTAATATTGGTCCATTGGCCTTATTGATCCCTTATGTTTTTAATAATTTTCCCTTGGGTTCACTAGTTCCTTTGGTTTATAATATTAAATCCTTGGGTTTATTATTTCTTTTGGTTTATATTATTAATAATCTGTCGAGTTTATTAATCTCTTGAGTTTAAAATATTAAATAATATGGTTTATTAAATTCTTAGGTTTTTGGTTTAAACTATTAATTATCAGGGTATATTACTCTCTTGAGTTTAGAATATTAATTATTAGGGTTTATTAATTTCTTGGTTTATAATACTAATATTTATCCCTTAGGTTTATAACATTTTTCCGTTGGGTTTACTAATTTCATGAGTTTATAGTATTAAATTCTTGTGTTTTAATTTCTAAGATTTTTTATTTTAAAATATTAATTATTAAGTTTTATTAATCTCTATTGTTTTTAATATTGCCCTTAGCCTTATTGATCCTTTATGTTTTTAATATTTATCGCTTGGGTTCACTGATTCTTTTGGTTTATAATATTAAAGCCTTGGGTTTATTAGTTATTTTTGTTTATAATGTTAATGACCCATTGGGTTTATTAATCTCTTGAGTTTAAAATATTAATTCTTAGGCTTTATTAATTTCTTAGATTTTTTAGTTTAAAATATTAATTCTTAGGGTTTATTAATCTCTATTGTTTTTAATATTGATCCCTTAGGTTTATAACATTTATCCCTTGTGTTCGCTGATTCTTTTGGTTTATAATATTACACCCTTGGGTTTATTAGTTCTTTTGGTTTTTAATGTTAATAATCCCATTGGTTTAATAATATTTTATGTTTAAAACACTGATTCTTATGGTTTATTAATTTATTAGGTTTTTTAGTTTAAAATATCAATTCTTAAAGTTTATTAATCTCTTCTCTTTTTAATATTAATCCCTTATGTTTTTAATATTTATTCTTTGGGTTCACCAATTCTTTTGGTTTATAATATGTTTTTATTATATATTTTAATATCAAATAATATATATATATATATATATATATATATATTAAATTAATATATATAGGTCTATCGGCGTATATTAACTATATTGGTAATTGTGGTTGTAAATTTATTTCATATAAGCTTATCGGCATATATCAACCACATTAGTAAATGCGATTGTGTTACTTATACTATAACTATATATAAAATATTTATTGATTGTGTTACTTATACTATAAATATATATATAATATTTATTTATACGAAATGAAATGAAGATAACATATGAAATGACATACTAAACTTCACTATTCTTTTAACATGATATGAAAGTATACAACACGAAATAATAATCAGCTTCAATGAGTTTGATATGATTGAGTTTCCAAAATGTATTTTAACACTGAATCTAAACATTTACAAGGCAAGTGTTTTGTTAAAACGCATATTTCTAAGTGAATTAAGACATAATGAGTTTCAGCAACTCTAATAATATTTAACAAACGCTCATCATGATCGCAAGCAATTGAAGAAGAATCATATTTTAACAAATAATACAAGCATCAAATTAGGCAATAATTTGTAATAATCGGTATGCAATGACTACTGAAAGTGTAAAAAACAGAAGAAATTGTATTTCGATGGAGGAGAACGGACTTATTTGAAATCTTGCATCTGTCTATTTGTTTTACACTTCATATTTCGTAGCATTAACGGAATATTTGCACAGTATTAGAAACATGGTAGATATTAATAATGATCCCATATTCAAAAGTTATATTAGAAATCCATCTAAATTTCACATTAAAGAAGGCAACAGATTGGTAATAATCCAATGCAGGATGGTTTATTATTCAAAATTTTATCACCGATTCAAAGACCAACCATGTTTGACAATTTTCATTGTTGCTGGGCGTGATTAATGCAATGAGATGGTGTCTTTTAGTTTCAAATTCAAAATTTGAAAGCTACAGTTCACCGTCTCTGCGTCATGTGCTCGCAGCTAACTTCAAAAGGTTTTTGTTTGGTTTGGTGTATTTGCTTAAATTTAATAGTGGGCATATATAGTTAGTCATATTGGTTTGTAATTCATTAAGAAAATAGATATTTATTTCAGGATTTTTTAAATTTTTTTTCATGGAATTAACAAAAAAGATAAAAGAAAAATAAACAATAAATCATAGATATATAGTCATCATTTGGTAAGTTTTGAGCGTATGGATAATGAACCTGCTTAAATTCAACAATAGACATATACAACGCCTCATATTAATGGATCAACAACACAATAAATATTGGTGGCTCACTCACTAGAAAAATAAATGTCCAGTTCAGGACTTTCTTCATAAATAAGTGGCTTTCTTTCTCGGGTTAGCAAAGAACCATAATGGAAAGGTAAACCATAAATCACAAATATATAATCAATCATTTGTTAAAATGGCATAATTATTTGTATGATGGATGTTCTTGCTTATGTATTTGACCTAATAGCTTATAAGTGGTTATACTAGTGATTTAAACTGTTATAGGCAATGCAGAAGTGAACTTAATTTGATTACCATAACGTTAATATTAGAACCAATGTCATTAAACAGAGATACGGAAAACAAAACTAGTTGGTACTAAGCAGCGATAACTAATTCCATCGTTATAATAATATTTGTTGCATGTGTCACCCTTTTTCTTTAATAAAAACTACCATTTTATTTTAATTAATAAATTAGAGTTAACGTGGAGGATGGATTAGATACAGTGGAAAAAATGTAGTATTTTTTAAAATTTACCTCACATCCTGAAAGTAAGTTTGGCAGAGGTGATATCCATTCACCCGTGGTAGTCCACTTCATTGGTTCTTGGGTTATATAGTTGGGAAAAAAAACACGATTTAGAGAAGATAATCCACTTCATTTATTCTTGGGTATTTTGTTTAACATTTCAACATTGGAAGGTAGTGGAATAGAGGAAAGGGATCTTTGCTTGTAACTTGTAATAAATGACGACATTTATGTGTATTCTAAATTTAAATTTGAATTTCTTAGGACATTGAATTTGTTTTTTCATTATCAAATTTTCTTTTGTTGTCAATTGTACCGACTGCTTGAGAGCATTTGATGTGTTTTTTTCTATTTGAAATTGAATTATAGAACACTAGATTTGTTCTCCTTAGAGAACTGGATATGGACGAATATTTTTCCTAATATAAATCCATGAAGCTATTTCACTACTATCAACACATCCTTGCTTCGTTTGGGAAGGAATAACCTCCTGTTGGGCTTCCTCCAAAAAATCCCTAATGTAATCTTTGAAAGAGTGTCTGAATAACCTCCTTTTGGGCTTCCTCCAAAAAAGCCCTGATGTAATCTTTGAAAGAGTGACTTTTCAGTCTATTCGGTGGCTACAACATATATGTCATTTGATCATAATTTTTAATCATAAAAAATTAGGTTAAATATATATGAAATGATAATAAGTTTGTTGCACATTGTTTAATTGTGAAAATGCACAGTAGGTCATTTTATGTTGTATTAACATGGATCTCTCATCGTATGTTTTTATCCAACCATTCTTGTTGCTTGTTTATCCCTTACACCTGGAAAAACACTTGCAAGGGTATTCTTTGTTTTATTTATTCAGTCTCGCATGTTATGTTTGTTCTGCTTGGTTCACCAAAATTTACCTAGTGTGGACTTCCGGGTATGAGTTGGGGTTTTACCCCTTTTGAACCATGTAGCTCAAAGGATAACGTTAATGGGTATCTCCAAAGGTTTTCGACTATGACAGGTCGAGTACCATTGTGTATGGATTCCATAGTGGAATGCTATGTATTTTGGGCAGTTCTTGTTATGAGTTTTGCAAACTACCTTATCTAAGGCTACAAGGATTTCTCACAATTTCATATACTATTACATCTTTGTGTGATATTTTATGCGGCATGGAACAAGTGAAATTTCTCTTTTCCTTCATCGCATGGGATAATGAAAATTAGATATGTTCTTGTAAAATGTAATAGAAATTTAAACCTTTCATTTCCTGTTATATTTTGTTTTGAATCTATAGAGAAATTAGATATTTTTTTTTTTGTAGTATTTTAATCAATGTTTTATGTGAGATAATGTAGAAAGATAAGGTTTCTTTATTTGGAGAAGTGATTGATCATGTTAAGGATTTGAAGTGTCCGACTACTAAAATAGCTTAAGTAGGTTATGTTGTTAAAAAGGTAGAGGGGAAAACACAAAATTTGAGACATAAGTAATATGAGTTCTTGCTCTTTTACTGATATCAAAAACTTGATTTGACTTTACTTAATTACAATCAACCCATTATGGGTTATTTAATTTTTTTTGTGTGCTAACTAGCCCAAAATAAATTCACATGAAAACATACACTGTGATATTTGACTTTTTCCAAAACAATACTGAACTCAAACTCACTCACACTTTACTCAATGAACTCACACTGACCATTGTTAAATCAAGTTCTAAATTTAGAATACTCTACATGTGGGAATAATTACAAATTCCAACACTCCACCTTAATTACTACTATATGAATCAATATAACTCAACTATGCCTACTAGGTTTACAATAGAAATTGACTCAATCATCACTCAAACATGTCTGCTGGTCTATGTCTCATCTAGGCTTACAATGACTCAAATTTTTTTACAAATTTGCATTTATTTTTCTCTTCTTTTAGATTCTATATCCTCGAAATTTCTTCATTCTTTGTTGCAATTTCTTGTTGTAGAATTCATATTTATTTAGTTCTTGTTGGTGCAATGTTTCTTTCACTTGTCTTGAATTTGTGTTGAAAAAAAATCTGATCGTGTCTTCTACAACTTCCTCTTCAAATATTCATTCAACCACAACTTCCTCTTCAAATATTCGTTCAACCATGGACTATTGCCAAAACTCTTCATCTTCAAACTTTGTTCTTCGCGTTGTTTCTTGTGCTTCATATTCCTACCTTTCTTTCTGCCATATTTCTTGATAGAAAAATATCATTTCCTCTTGAATCCATTGCTAAATATTTGTTGATTTGTCTTTAGAAACATCCATGTCCTTCCCCGCATCATGTTCTTCATATTCTCTTTTAGCTAGAATTTTATCATATCTACCTGCACACCCAAAATCAATGTCAAAAACATCTTCATTATGCTCTTTAGTGAGAACTTTCTCTTCTTCCTCTTCTTTCTGTGCCTTCTCTTGTGTTTCATGGAGGCTATCTTCCATTTTTATATTGTTAGTGGATATTGTCATAAAAAAACTTTTGAATCACTTCATTTTCATCTTCTTTGAAATCACTAGTTGTTGCTAACATGCTATCTTCTCACTTGGCTTTTAGAGATAAGTAGGCTTCTCTCACCAAATAACATCATATCAATAAGAGATTTTTATTGCATCATGTGCAACCACTTATCACTCGTTAATGTTTCTTCATAAAATTTAACATCAACGTAATCTTCATCCACTCTATTGTGTGATATCCGAGTATGCATATGCTATTAAAAATTTCAACTTCACCAAATTCATTAGTTACATATGGATGCACCAATGCACATCTCACTTTGTAGTTATCTATAATATTCCCTTTCTTGATCCAGTCAAAGTGGATAGAATCGATCCATGGTATTGACCCATGGTATTGACCCATGGTATTTCTTGTTGGTATTGACCCATCAAGCCTATAAAATGGGATAGAAGCTAGGCATTTAGAGCATTCTGGATTATCTATCTTATTATGTTTGGGTTGAGAACCTGGCATGGCCAGTTATATCATTAATCCCGGGATGAAAACCCCGCGGTGATGTTTATGTGGTGGATCCATCCAGGATTCACAAGTGAGCTTCAGTTTATTATATTTGTCATTTTCAAGCAGTTGTGCATGCCATTTGTAGGATTTTATGGTCTGGGCATGTATTTTACTTTCAGTGAATAATAATATAAATAAAATGGTTTCATTTCTTGTGTTCTGGTTCTTGATGAAATATTGTATTAAATGAGAACACTAAGATGTTTTAGATATATGAAATTTTTTAATGTTTGGAATCTTACAATGGTATCAGAGCTGTGCATCTTGCCAGCCTGAGAGTTTTATGCAAGGAACTTCGGTGAAATTTTTTTTTCACCCTAGCCAGCATTTCTCACTTCGGTGATATTTATCACCCTAGTTGGATTTTTATTTTTTTTAGTAAATTTTTTTTTTTTGGAGACATAAGTGACGGGAAAATCATTTATAAGTCTGTGGGTTAAATTTGTGAAAATATTTTAAGGAATCATTGACAAAATCTTCTTATGAAAAATCAATATATCCCTGTTTGGGTATGGGAGAAGATGGACCGTCTTGAAGAAATTTTGAAAAACAACTAGAAAATTCTTGATACACTAGTGAGGTTATATGGTTCTTTAAGTATCCATATCTCTATAGACCAAAATGATAATCAAAGCAATAACGAAATAAGCAGCAAGAATAAACTAAGGAGGAGAGGTCTATGCTTTATCTGCAAGGGACCTTGGGCCCTTAACCATTCATGTCCAGGTGATAAGAAGAAGGCAACAAAGATAGAAGAAGAGGATATTACTTCAAATCATGGGGAATCTTTTGTAGATGGGTCTATTGATCTTCAGGATGGTGAGCAAGATCATGACATTATTCAGGGAGGCTTGCACGACGACAAACATTTGGAAGTGCATGAGGAAATTCTACCTAATGCCATTGATGAGGTTGATTCCTATACAATGGAGTTCGTAGATCCCCGGGGGAATATCCATGAAGAATCAAGTATACATAAAATTCCACCAATGCAGCTACGTTCGACACTTGAAAGGGATGAACATATTGTCTCCACAGATGAAGGAGACCTGGGAGATTTAAATGAGGATCCACCCATAGTGAACTAGCATGATGAGTATGATCACGAGGAGCAACATGAAAAACATAATGTGCAAAATGGACCATTCCTAGAGAGTTGGTCAAAGGCTCAAGTTGAAGATGTGGTCGTTGGGCATCGGGTGCAAACAGATATAGAGACAGTCAACACGGCACTAGAATTTCCAGTAGAAGACTTTCGAGAAAGGATCAAGCATTTCAAGACAGATCTTATGTTGTTGAAGCAGAAAGTCTGGACAGCCCGAGACACTGCCTTACAAGAGAACAAAAAAATTGAGGAACTCATAGGGGTATGTGCTGAATCAAAGACCAAGTTGTCTAGTGTTGAAGAATGACTCAAATCCCTTATAAGGCAGCAAGAGGAGTACGATTGGGAGTTCCAGAGCAGCCCTCTACAGGAGTACATAGATAAGTCTTGCAACACTACCAATAACCCACATTTATACATTGGGAAGAGAAGGGAAGATTTCTCCAACTACATCATGTTGGGTAACCAAGTAGAGAAGCATGAATTGAGAATCAAACAACATCAACATATTAGATTTGCAGATATTCATCCCTCCCCAAGTATGGATTGGCGAGAGATTATGAGTTGGTATTCTATAGATGGGTTGAGTATTTGGAGGATACCTATAGCCAAGGGAAAATTACAGCTTGAACCACTTGGTGCATACAACGATGGAGGGTTGAAATGGTACCATAACCCATAGGTCCGAGGATTTAGGTGGCATTGGGATCCAAGAGAATCCATTGGGGAAATGATTGGCCAAAGGATTGTTTGGGATCCAGATAAATCTATTGAGGGAAGGATTGGTCAGAGGATTGTTTGGGATCTAGGTATTGAAGGATCCATTCAGGACCATTCAACATGGAGGGCACATCGGATTGTATGGGATCCTGGCATTAATGTAGAAATGCTTCTGTTGTGGATAGAAGTGGATTGCTTGAGGACAAGCAATCTTTGGGCGGGAGGATTTGTAATATTCCCTTTCTTGATCCAGTCAAAGTGGATAGAATCGATCCATGGTATTGACCCATGGTATTTCTTGATGGTATTGACCCATGGCATTTCTTGTTGGTATTGACCCATCAAGCCTATAAAAGGGGAGAGAAGCTAGGAATTTAGAGAATTCTGGATTATCTATCTTATTATGTTTGGGTTGAGACCTTGGCATGGCCAGTTCCATCATTGATCCCGGGACGAAAACCCCGCGATGATGTTTATGTGGTGGATCCATCCAGGATTCACAAGTGAGCTTCAGTTTCTTATATTTGTCATTGTCAAGCAGCTGTGCATGCCATTTGTAGGATTTTATGGTCTGGGCATGTATTTTACTTTCAATGAATAATAATATAAATAAAATGGCTGCATTTCTTGTGTTCTGGTTCTTGATGAAATATTGTATTAAATGAGAACACTAAGATGTTTTAGATCTATCCAAATTTTAATTGTTTGGAATCTTACATCATCATCCATATGTGTTTCATCACATTGGGATTCACCATCATGTGAACTATCTAGGTTACAGTGGATTCCCTGGGTATTTATATTCCCTTGCTCTATTTCACACACAAAAACTTCAACTTCAAATTCATATATACCTTCATAAGACACAATCTTCACCCAAAATACTATCATGCTTGACAGACCACCAAAAAAATTATATAGACTAACTTTACAAAAGCCTAAAATATTTTCAATAAAAACCATTCTTTCTTTAATTCTCTTTTAATAAAAAAAATCGCTTTAAAAATCTTCCCAAAAAAATTCCCACTTTAAAACCTCTTTATAAACATTTCCTTTATAATTCTTTTCCTACCATGCACCTATTAAAAAGAATATTTTTTCAAAACTCCACAATCTTCAAAGGTTTCGAATAGCCTTTTGAAACCTTATAAAATAACTTTCTAAATAAATTTTCTTTTCAAAGCACCTATTGTGTTCTTAAAAAAAACTTTCACTAATTAAACGTAA
The DNA here is from genome assembly GCA_034641835.2 of Pinus albicaulis. Lineage (NCBI taxonomy): Eukaryota > Viridiplantae > Streptophyta > Pinopsida > Pinales > Pinaceae > Pinus > Pinus albicaulis. Next base: position 790,231,546 of record CM076569.1, read on the forward strand.
ACTCAAAAAAAATACCGTGTGACTTTTGACGATACTCGTTTCCCCACGTGACTTTTGACCATACTGGTTTCCTTCCCACACGCCTTGGTCTTGAACTCTTTTCATGCTCCAGAAACAAACTTTCTTCGAAACACATCAACTGGTCTACAGACCAAACAAGCTTGCATACAGCAGCGTGCTATAACTTCTTACTCTACGACAACCAACCGTCCTGACTGATATGTGGTTTCTCCTTCACAACAGCTGCGGTTTTTTCTATATCTTCTTGGACACGTCAGTCGTTTCGGCCCTTTCAAAAAAATTATTCACCATGAATGAGTTCTTCCAATGCCCTTGAGCTATTGCAATAGTTTTGGATATTTTTTCCCTTCTTCACTTCCTTACGTAGTGAGACTACATTGGCTTCTAATTCTTCCATTTCTTGGTTGTTTTCTTCCAACTTCTTTTGAGGTGACTCTTCAATGCATTTGTGTTCTTCAACTTCAATTTTGAGACCTTGAACTTGTTCTTCAAGAGTATTGGAATGGATCTTATTAGCCTTGAGCTATTTTATAAGCTTGATTTCTTCCATAGAAAATTCTTCTAAGGTCAACCCTTCTTCTTCGTTGTTTGATACCTCCTGTTTATTTTGCTTGGACATAAACGATACTCTCTCATTGGCTTCTTCTTCGCTGTCATTGTATTCATCGGATGATGAGCTATCTTCTTTAGAGAGAAAGTTCCTTTTGGATCCTTGGTTGTTGGATTTATTAAAGCATTTCTTTCCTTTTGGGTTGCCATCACTTCTGTTCAGACATTTTGATGCGAAATACCCAACCTCACCATAGCCAAAACATATCAATGAAAGCTTACCTTTGAATTTTCCCTTACCAATTTTTAGTTTTCTTGTAAAGTAAGCATATTCTTCATCTAAAAGACCTTCTGCAGAGTTTTTTTGGCTCCTCTAGTTTTTCTTTATCTTTAGTTCTGATATCAATATGATATCAATTTGTTAGAAAGGTAGAGAAGAGGTGTGGTTGACCACAACCCAAAGATTTTTTTTCTAGAAAATCATGGAGATTTTTTTTTGGTTTGGGAGAACTCCCTTCATTATGGGCATTTGGGTAATTTATTGATCTTTATTGCTTGACGTTGGGAATTTTTCAAGGGTTTTGGCTGTTGCAATTATCGTCATGCTCGCTTGATGGTTACATTTTGAGTTTATGATGACACCTCACTTTTTATGATGGGTTTGTACGTAGACGTCTCCTCCACTCTGCTTGGCACCTACATCAAAGAAGATTGTCATATACTAAGTGCAAATACATATTGTAATAACATTACCTTATGTAAGTTGTAAATGTTAGAAAATAACATATTTAGATTTCTTTAATTTTATTTTACATCAAATTGTAAATATATGTACAAAATAAAATAAAAACTAAATAACTAAATCATATCATTTAAATAAATACATATATATAAACATTTCAATGTACATAATAAAATAAAATAGATATTCACTTGCAACAAAACTATATATATATATATATATATATATATATATATATTAGTTAAATTCACATGATTTTGTAATATAAAAGACATATGTGGTGTATATATTATATAACAATTAATATTATTAAACTTTGTAAGCTGCCTAAAACACAAAAATTATGAAATGAATGGTGCACCAAGGTAATATATATATACACATGCAATACCAGAAATTTTATTTGTTTATGTTATACTAACTTCTTAGGATATGCTTCGAAATTATAGTCATGGAATAAGGATACACACTTTGACTTGAAAGGAGGTCACAATAATTAAACGAAAAAAAAGTTCAATTATGTGTAGATTAAATCATGACATCCAAAAGAAACTCAATGAAAAAATGAACACTAAATAGAGCGAATACATGAAATCGGTCCACACAGCATCTCGATTTCATCCAAAATGAAGGCATTCGTTTAGGTTTTTCTTTGAATCCATGAGAAATTACAATGAGCATGTTCATGTCTTTTTATGTTTTTCATTTGGAGTTGTACGAAGTTCGAGGAATTGTTAGGATGGCTAAAAGTGGCTGAAATTTGGGCAAAAAAAAATTAATTTTTTTTGCAGTAGTAGTGTTTGAATCATGTTTTTTATAGTGAAAATGAATTCAACACCATAAAAAACCTCTAAGACACCCAAAATATTGAAATTTGATAACTATAACCTAAATTTACAAAAATCCATGCCAGATTCATTTAAAATCTTACCAGAATTTCCATAATTTTCAAGAAAAAAAAATAGAGATTACGACTTTCCATTTTAACTTGGATTCATTCCTATTCATGACATAGCGGGCATCACTCATCACATGTGCCTACATCCACGCAAATGCACATTAAAAGACATGGAATGCAATCTGAACTAACTCATGACAGGTCATACAAGTATCGCTTATTCAATCCTATGCAGCCCACATGGAAATTATGCATTGTTACTCTTAACCAAAATATGCTAAAAGATGCATGATAATGATGCATGTCAACACGGCAGAAAATCTAGCCGATAACACGAGGATCAAAGGCGCTCCAATAATTAAAGAAAAATCTAATTTTTCAAATAGTTAACAATATTAATTATGAATAGTCATTTTCATTATTAATTTCTTTAGCGGAAGTTAAAAACATAGGTGTGCAAAGATGCATAGGAATAACATAAAAAGATGATAATTTTCATTACTGTCCAGACCATCAATATACGTACATATAGTTGAACTAATTCTAATCTTAGAGATAGAAGTTGAGAGAATCTCTCAACTTCCTCAACAAACCCAATCCAAACTAAGTAAGCATAATCCTAACAAATCCTAATACCCTCCCTTAATGCTTACTTTACAAAACATATAATACTTAATCACAATTACAACACTTTGAACTTTTGTCTCTTTCTCTCATCTGGTCTTCATTAGCAAATCTACCCACTCTGCAGTTTTCTGGACTTCGCTCTTTGTTTCTCCACATCTTCGAGCTTACCTTTCAACCCATTTAAAGTACACCTGCTTTTGACCATCAATGCTGAATTTGTAAGATTAAATATTCTTGACACCTCCGAAGAAGAGTCTCGACACTGAACTACCCTACCCTATGGAAATATTTCCATCTGTGAAATAACCCTGAAGAATAAATTTCAACAGTCTATAGGAACATATTCTAGGTACAGAATATGATCAGCGATCAATATTACAAAGTGACCTTTACACAAATGGATTTCACACTGTAACCTGTAGTTGACGCTCTTGAAGCCCGAAGCACAACAAGACCCATCAACGTATAACAAATTCACACAATCAAATTAGCCAATTGTTCTCTCGGCACCGAAGAACGTCGAGAACGACTAATTTAAATAATGCTAATTTGTTCAATAATTGGTTCTGCACTACACAAATCTCACAACAACAAATATAAGCTTAAACCCCACACTATATTCCACACCACACCACACACTTGCAAATCACATTACAAAACATGCTTTAGAAAAGTTTAAGAGATGGATCAGGAGGTTCATCCTCACTTGAAGAATCTTCAAATATTGCCTCAGGGGAATCTTCTGAAAATGTTGCATACGCTGATTTTTTCAATTTTCCATTCAAAAGATCTTGAGCCCGAATTTTGCAATTGAATGTTGTATGTCCATATTTATGACAATAGAAACATTCAGTCTTATTTTTATTCATATTTCCCTTGGAGTATAGTGCAAGTTCATTATGTGAACTAGCCTCTGTGCCAACTATCCTCTTTTCTTATGCCATAAGAGTTGCTATCATTTCATCAAGTGATTGATGTGGCATTTGGCTTAGAGTAAATATGGCATTATCATATTTTGAAGACAAGCTATTTAATAAAATTGCCTTTGCATCATCATCATTTAATTTAGAATTAATTTCTGACAACTGTCTCATCAAAGCTCTTAACTCATTTATGTGTGTTGACAATGATGTCTCATTATCCATTTGGAGTTTAAACAATTGTAACTTTAAGAAAAATTTTGCATTAACAGCTTTTGCCCCAAATACCTTATTCATTTCTTCCCATATTGCTGCAGAAGATTTATTTAAGTCAAAAAGATGTAGCTGGGAATCTGCAAGTGATAGTCCAAGGATAGACTTGGCTCTTTCCTCTTTTTTCCCATTCAATTAACTGTTTAGCATCTGTAGGTGCTTTTTCTGAGCTTTCTACAATATTCCATAGATTTCTACTCATCATTTGCAGCTGAACTTTTACCTTCCAAGTGTAGAAATTAAAGCCATTAAAATTTTCCAATACAATAGGCTCCATGTTGAAAAGAAAAACTAAATCTAAAACTCTGCAGATCTAAAACAAATTGAAAATTAAAATTAATAAAAATGATCTCACGCTGCTTCACACTGGCAGATTGTCTTCACGTTGGTAGAGAAAAGTGGCGGATGAGTCTTTCAATGTTTGACTTTAGCCCTTTAACCAGAGAAAGGAATCTGACACGTTTCAGATGCCAGATTTTCAAGAAACCGAGAAAATTGAAATTCATCGTGGAGTTCTGTTTGCTCTCTAATCACTAATTCCAATTCGTTTTTTTCCGAACCGGGGAGTTCTGTTTGCTCTCTTCGCAGTTCAATTCAACCATTCGTAGTCCACCATTCGAACAACCGAAGATAATACCTTTGTGAATGAGGTTGCCTTCGTAAGATTTATCAATTTTATGTTCAAAGTCACAAAATTCTAATACTGATATTCGCTCAAATCACAAAAATTGAAATAGAGAACCATTTCTTTTTCTCGACCATGCGGTAGCAGAAGAGTTCACACCTAAACACTTTTGAGACCACGACTCGAATGCTTTACCAACAGAATCAACTCGAATGCACAGAAGAATCCCTGAAGTGTGCTTCCCTTCCACGCTTCTGTATGTGGGCTCTGCGTATTGATGATCGGCTCTGATACCAAGTTTAAAACACAGGTGTGAAAAGATGCACAGGAATAACATAAAAATATGATAATTTTCATTACTGTCTAGACCATCAATATACGTACATATAGTTGAAATAATTCTAATCTTAGAGATATAAGTTGAGAGAATCTCTCAACTTCCTCAACAAACCCAATCCAAACTAAGTACGCATAATCCTAACAAATCCTAATAATTATGAAAAGGATCAATAGCGTGCTTTGATCTTCCACGAATCCTTTTTTTTTCAGGTGAAAAAAATTGTTGGTTTATATTTAGAACTGTTAGTTTATATTTAGTACCAGTGCAAAAAACTTATACTGTTCAGTGTTATAGTTTCTTTTAAAGTTCAATGAACTTAATTACAGCTTCTAATTTCCATACAAAAATTCTTACTATGCTTCTCTAGCTACAGTTTTTACATCAACTGATATCCTTCCAATATATGATCTTTGAGGCAAAACCTCATGAAAGCTAAATGAAAAAACTGTTTGACATTTTCGAAATCAAAAACTGTCTACCATACATACAAAACTATTTGTTATCCTCTTTCAAGTTCAAGAGTCCAGTCGTCAACAGTGGGGGGACATATGTCGATCAATGATTCAATCATTTGGGAATTTCAGCCGATCATTCCTTCCATAGTCTCCCCAGCAACCTACGTCAAACAAAGACATTTAAGAAAAAATAATCGATTCCTTAACTCCATTACCTGTATCATCAACGAGCTCATAATGCATTTCCCCAAATCTTCTCCTCAGTCGCATTTTCAATAACCTGTTAGCCTAGTTATTTTCTTCCCAAAAGATGTGGCTAAAAGTAATTTCGGTGAACTTCTCACGCAGGCGATCTCATAATGCATTTCCCCAAATCTTCCCCTCAGTCCCATTTTCGATAACCTGTCAGTCTGGCTATTTTTTTCCCAGAAGATGTGGCTAAAAGTAATATCGGTGAAATTCTCACGCAGGACCTTGATCTTTCCCATCCAAGATGACAAGAGGTCCGGATTCAAAGCAGAGCCGTTATTTAGGTGATCGATGAGGACTTGAGAATCCCCGAAAATGGATAGTCTATATATGCAAAGATGATGAGCAAACCACATTAGCCCCCATAGGGCTAAAGTCTCGGCCCCCATGTTGCTGCCCATACCACCGAACCAATGTATCTTATAATGGCATGAGGGAGTAATCATGAATAAAGCTCCACAGCCACACCCATGATTTTGGGCAACACCGTTGAAGAACCCCACCAGAAAGTTTATTTGATGTGGACAATTTCTGATAGATAAATCCGGAGGTGGATTTTCTATAATTATCATACTATCCCACTGGGATAGGATTTGATATACTATCCTATCCGACGAGCATATATGATCCTAGAAAATCCTACGGTTTCAGCACATCCACAGGCTCCGGTGAAATAAGATTGGAATAATCTTATAGTTCTTTCCCTGCTTAATCCACCATGTAAAACAATTATCAGCATTATCATAATCACGTATAACAAAGTTCATTTTGTTACAAATAATTTGCAGTATCATCCTGGAGAAATAGCATTCATAGAAAAGATGTCTATTGTCCTCATTAGAGCTTCCACATAGACAGCATATCCCGGGTCCCTGGATTCCTCTATGCTGAAGGTTATTCCAAGTTAGATTTTTGTCTTGCGACACTAGCCTATAGAACATAATCTGTTTTTTTTGTTCTTTAAAATCCCAAAGGTCCTTAACCCATCGATGAGTCACTGTCCCAATAAGTTCTTCCATCATCATGCCATATAATTCCCTAACTACAATTTGATCTTTTGGTAGTTCCCCCCCCATCTTATTTGATCCCCCTGAATGTTTCTACAAATACCCAAGCTTCGCAAATGATCATAGTAGTCCATCCACCCATTCTCGAATCTTGTTGGTATTCCAATCCTTCTAGCTGAAAGCTAATAAGGGATCTCCTCATTCCATTGAATAATTTGACCGATAAAGAAATAACCTTTCATGTGCAGAAATGTTAATAGCTCCTCATTGATGTTCGATTCATCTAATGAGCCTCCCAGTCCCACTTGTCCAATATGGATTTGATCTCCTCCCCCTATTTTCCAACACAATTTCTCTCTAAAAAGTGGCAAGATATTTCTGAAACTTTTCCATATGGGGGACCCTTTCTGCACTTTAAGTTCATTTTCAATATAAATGGTTTTGACAGTTTTAAATTGGAATTATTTCTGATCCATTATATCTTTCCATGGACCATGGCTATTAAGGCACCTCCATAAGGACTTCATCAAAAGTGCCTTATTGATTTTTTCTAGCTCTATAAGCCCCCATCCACCTAGCTCCTTAGGCTTTGTAATCAGCTCCCACTTCGCGAGATGGAAGGATCCTTTCCCGAGACCACCCTTCCAAATAAAATCTGCCATTATACCACGATTTTTTTTTATAATAGTCCTTGGGAAAAACATCAAATGAGCCCGGTAAGTTGTCATCTGCTGAAGAACGACCTGAGTCAATACCAATCGATTGTCCCTTGTCAGCCACTTATTCGACCAATTGTGAATTCTCTTATGAAATTCCTCTAATATCCAAAGCCAATCACCAACAGAGTATTTAGTGGCTCGAGGACAGAAACCCAGATAAGTGATGCCGTCCTCCATCTTAGTCACTCTAAAATTAAATAGTCTCTGAATAAATTCAATGAAATCCTAAGATCCATCTGAGTGATATAAACATGACTTACCCATGTTTGTTTCCATGCCCGTCGCAACACATAAATTTTGAATAATCTGTGCCAAGGTCCCCCAACTACTTCGATTCATCATCTTGGAGAATAGAACATCATCCACAAAGAAATTATGTGATATGTCGCCATTGTTGGATATGCGGATTCCTTTGAAATCACCATTAATCACAACCTTATTAACATTAAGGCTGACGCCATCCATCACTAGTATAAACAACAACAGAGATAAAGCACATCCTTGCCTTAACCCCCTACCAGGTCTGAAAAAAGATGATGTAGATCCATTAATTATGACCGCCATCCAAGTAGAGTTGATACAACCCATAACCCAATCAATCAATTCAGGATTCATTCCAATCTTGTGAAGAATCAGAGTTAGATAGCTCCATTCTACTCTATCATAGGCTTTACTGAAGTTTACTTCCATGATACCCGCCTTTAACTTCCTTGTAACATTAGAATGCATCGTTTCCTGGGTGATAGCCACTACGTCATGAATGTTGCGACCACGTAAAAACCCCGACTATTCTGGCGAGATGTATCTGGCGAGAATATCCTTTAATTTGTCAGCCAACAACTTGGATCCAACTTTATAAAGGGTGTTACATAGCGAAATCGGCATGTAGTCTTCAAACCCTCGAGGATCTTTCGTTTTTTGCATAAGGATGATGAACGTGGCATTTAAGCCACCTCTGAATTTCCCATTTTTTAAACTTCTTCAATCATTTCTATTATGTCAGGTAAAATAAATCAGAAAAATGGATGAAGAAATCCGGCGTCTAACCATCCGGACCCGGACTCTTATCCGCAGGAAATTATTTAAGTACTTCGATTACCTCTGCACTGGTGATCGGTCTCATAAGACTGACATTTTCACTGCCTCCAAACATTCGTGGATATGCCTCCAATGCCTCTAATTAATCTGTTATAGAAACTCCCTCCGTGCCTTTAGAAAGTTCCCCAAAATATTTCACCGCAGCTTCTTGAATGCCTTCAGTAGTATTAATGGTCTCCCCATTCACCTCCAAATTGCATATCGCGTTAACTTTCTTTCTTCCATTAGCATAATGGTGAAAAAATATCGTGTTGTTATCTCCTTCCTTTAACCATGTAGCCCTAATCTTTAGGCACCAAGCCAGTCCGTGGACCAGCAGAATTTTCGTTATGTCAGATTCCAAACGTTCGAGCTAGATCCAAATGGACGGCATCTGTACAGCAGCCTCATATTCTTTTAAAATCTTTGAAATATCCTCATTTATATTCTTTAACTCCTGAAGTAAACGGTTTTTTTTTTCTGCTTTCTCCCAGCTCTTCACCTTTACTTTTAAGCTTTGCAAGTTATTTGCCAATATTTCCATTTCACGAATCTATATAATTCAACAAGTCAATTGAGGGATTCTTCCTCCATTGTGGGAAATGATGATTCCACCGCAGAATGAACCAGTTAATCAACAACAATTGGAAAGAGAAAAAATTAATTTACCCAATGGCATAAAACTGTGGGCAGAGTGGGCGGAATCCTGAGAAAAGACTGTTATAGAGAATTTTTCATTTTTCCGCTGAGAAAAAGGTAAGTGGCGTTTAAAAAGGAGCAGAGCACATTCGTTTGACAGGGGGGCGATCCATGCTATACGGGGTCTTTATAATCATTCAATTTGTGCTTTTGCACTATTGTATTACACAGAGGGTTTGACTATAGAGATAATAGGGGATTTTTCTTTGTTATTATGGCTTTGCACTTTTGTAAGTTGCTCTTTTAAGGGTTAGAGCTACCCCAGGGACTGCACATTTGAAATAGAATTTGGGCATGTTTTTTGTTCCGTTATAATGGCTTTGCACTTTGTAAGTTGCTCTTTTAAGGGTTAGATCTGCCCCAAGGACTGGGCATTTGAAATAGAATTTTGGCATGGTTTTTTCTTCGTTATAATGGCTAGAGGGTTTTACTGTAGAGATAATAATTGGTTTTTGCTCCATAATAATGGCTTTGCACTTTTGTAACTTTCTCTTTTAAGGGTTAGAGCTGCCCCAAGGACTGTGCATTGGAAATAGAATTTTGTCATGGTTTTTTCTCCGTGAGGGTTTGACTATAGAGATAATAATGGGTTTTTGCTCCGTTATAATGGCTTTGCACTTTTGTAAGTTTCTCTTTTAAGGGTTAGAGCTGCCCCAAGGACTGCACATTGGAAATAGAATTTTGTCATGGTTTTTGCTCCGTTACAATGGCTTTGCACTTTTGCAAGTTGCTCTTTTAAGGGTTAAAGCTGCCCCAAGGACTGGGCATTTGAAATAGAATTTTGGTTATGGTTTTTGCTCCGTTATAATGGCTTTGCACTTTTGTAAGTTGTTTTTTTAAGGGTGAAAGCTGCTCCAAGGACTACACATTTGAAATAGAATTTTGGCATTGTTGTAATCACTGTATTATTTTATGAATGTAGAATTATTTTTTCACAGTTAGAGTTTTATAATTGTTTTTAATTTCTATTATAAGTAGTATATTTTTCGTTGATATTAAACACTATTGTTTGGTCAATTGTGATATGCTATTGAAGACTTGCATGAGCTATCTCCACGGGGGAGAATGAGATTGAAATCATTTTTAATTAATTGAAACGTAGACATGTAATGAATAATAACTATTTATTGTCAGTTCGTATTTATTTCTTTTTATCTTATAGTTAAAATGAACTATTTCATTTAATTAATGTAAATTACGTGATAAATTATTATCAATTTGTATTTATTTCTTTTTATCTTATAGTTAAAATGAACAATTTATTTTAATTAATGTAAATTACATGATCAATTATGGGTGGACTCAGTAGAGTTGCTTTAATAACTATTTATTAAAGAAAATACACTTACATGGCATCTACTTTGGAGTTTACAATTTAATGTTATCTCGATTCAACAAATCATTTCACTGTTGATGTTGAATTGTGAGAGGGTTATCCCATTCCAAGTCGATTCGAGATAAGATTGTTTTTATCTTTTGCATCTGCATTTTAACGTTGCATCCAGTCCTCTTTCACATAGGCAAATTCATAATGGTTTGGTAAAGCCTTTAAATTGATTAAACCTTTATGTTGATCTAAATTTTTATATTATTAAAATATTAATATAAAGGTGTTGTAAACTTATTGTAAATTTTGTATATATAATTTAATTTCCTTTTTATTTAACACTATTTAACTTCTAATCTTTTTATAATTTAACTATAGAATTAAGATAAATTAAGTAGAATTGACATTTATTTGTATTTTTATAAAGCTAACCTAATAGAATTAGAAATTAACTTTATTATTAATTTAGAAGTTTCACTTTATTAGTTAGTGAATAGTAGTTACTTCAAAATCGATTATATTTAATATTAGTATGGTTTTATATAATTATTTATTATAATAATATTTAGGAATATAATATATATTGGATTTAGAAATATATTATCTTCTATTAGGCTTATATTAGGTAATATTATTTAGGATATATTAGGATAACATTAACAAATATCTATATAGTTGTACATTAACATTAATAATTACTGTTAACTTGATATAGTAATGCATATGATAGTATTAACACTTAGATTCACATACGTTAATCCTATGCGTGGTTTAACTAACCTGTTAATTTAGCCTAAGGATTTAATTCTTTTCAAAATCTTCGCAAGAAGGTAGATATGATATTTCTCTTCTTGTTGGTAAGAGATAGAAACATCACAAGTTAGTAGGAAGGGAAAGAGGGTAACTGGACCCAATTCAACCAATCGAAACCACCATTCCAATCGGAAAATGAGTTGCTTTAAGTTCTCGAGTGGGTGGTTTTCCCCCAATTTTGAGGAAAACATTTCGAGCCTGCAACTGAAAAAACACAATATTTGACACATAAAAAATACAATTTTATGCTCTTGTATTGATCTGACAAACTTAATCTCACTTTACTTAATTACGATGAAACCATCACGGGGTATTTAAACATTTCGTCTCATGAATCTTGCAAAATAACTTGACAAGTAAATGTGAAAATTCCTAGATCTAACAATCTTAGGAATCCTACTGCATCGAGCTGAATTTACTGCTCTTATTTTGTAAATAACATTACATAATTAATTCATATTTCTTCATGAACTATTGCAGTAAATTACTAAAGTAGCCTACATTTAATAGTTTATCATTCTGAAATAAACAATTTGAGCAAAGAACAAATCACACATAAGACACCTTTACTTTGGACCAAGTCCCTGGAAAAACCCAATGCGGGAAAACCGGTCCAGCAGATTTAAGGGCTTTTACTATTAAACAGTAGTTTCTAAATACAAAATCTGGATGCCTTACTGGCTACCCAATATAGAGAAATCACGTTAGGAAAAACTATAGTGAGTTCTACCTCACACTACAAGTCTCTGTTGATATAGTAGTTGAAATGACAAAACCCCAATACCCTCTACACCGCTATGCACAGTAGCTACGTAGGCCTGTAAGGGGGCCTCTGTGGACTCTGTCACCTCCTCTCTTGGATTGATCTGATCCTTGGAAATTTGAGCTCCAGCCCTCCCCACTCAAAACATTGATATCCCAGCAAAGCTTTGACTATCTCTTGAAAACACTGCACTACCTCTGCGTGGGCCTACGAGACCCCTTCTAGGGGCTGCGTCACAACCTCTAGAGGTTGTGTTGCTTCCTCTACTAGTTCCCTTGCCTCTCTTCTTAGTATTGTTGGTCCTAGAGAAGATATTTCGACCAATAACTATCTCTGCCCATCACTTCACTGGAATCACTTAGATCTGATCTTCGCCCGAGCACTACTCTGTCGGAAGAATTTGACTGCTTGATTCACTTGGCGTGTCTTTCTAAATGACCCTCAAGCCTTCCTTTATAGTTTTCTCATTGATATAACAATGACCAATATTAGATCTCTAATCAACGACTAAGATTATAACTTGACTTGATCTTCACTTTTCCTAGACCATTCTCACTTTGTTTTATTAATACCCTTTAATTATTTAAATTCCCTAAGTTTAGACTTAGGGTCTCCATAAAAATAATTTTTTTTTACTATAAAACATATTCCGAGTGGAATTTTCGCAAACGGTTTTTGGGTTCTTTTGAATACTAGTGGGTAAGCTTCTCCACAAATTTTGAGACTTGGAGCACTTATGATGCTACCAAAAATCAACACTCCCTTTTAGCGAGGAAAGTGGTATAACAACATGGTTGCTGCATACTGCTCTAACCCTGAAGCATCCTCTGTGATGTTGATGTTTGACAAGCTGTTCACTAACCACTGTGCTACTACTGCAATTGTATTGTTGTCCATGAAAGCCACTGCCATTGTTGCATCTGTACCACATTGCCCTCTCAAGAGTTGCATCTGATATGCTGCTAGCACTGCCACTACTAACACTACATCTACACAACAACTTAGCTTCTAAGAAAAGAAACTGAAAACCACCCAAAACTGAACAAGGTTTTAGTGGATGCACCTTGGTGCTGAAGACGCTGACTGTTGATAGTTACTGCGATTTCCCTCTGAAGCACTGTATTGTTGCTGCGTTGCACTATGATGCACTCTTGTGAACTGCATTGTTATTTCTCTGCTCCACACTATTGTTTCTCTCCTCCGCGTTGCTCCAAAAGTAGGCGTTGCTACCTACTACAACTATCGCATTGTTATACAACCAACTCACAAAATATAAGAAAATATAGATAAACGACTTAGAAATCAGCCTCATTGAGGGGGAAACCTCTTTTACATTACATAAATGAAAAATTCTTGGATGATTCAAATGATAAAAACCTACTTTCTATATATAGGATTCTAAGCGATCCCAATATAATCATATCCTACATAAAAATAATAATGTAAGGGCACAACAATAACAATAGTGGGCTTCTATGGGGAACAATTATAACACTACGAGGACTACATGGGCATAATAATAACAATAAGGGGTCTACACTAACAATAACAATAAGGGAATAGACTAGTATTATATGGACCTAACATGCCCCTCTCCTACAAAAACTTCTTGTCCTCAATGCTTGAATAGTTATGGATTTTTCTGTATAAAATTCTCATCCTCCCACGTGGAATCTTCAGTGATTAAATTCTTCCACTTGATGAGATACTCTGAAATTGATTGATTTTGTAGCGTTTGAGTTCTTGTTTTTGTGACTGCTTCAAGTTCCAATATGATTTTTCCTTCCTCGTCAAGTTCTGGAAATATTGTTTGAACTAGGAGTTTGTCACCTAAAACCTTCTTTAAACATGAAACATAGAAAAATGGGTGCACTCGGGAAGATGTTGGAAGCTCCAATTTGTATGCCATAATACCAATATTTTGCAACACCTTGTAAGGACCATAGTACTTTGGTGATAATTTATTATTCTTGTTAGCTTACTTGAGGGACATTTGTTTGTATGGTTATATTCATAAAAATATTGAGTCCCCTACATCAAAACTTCTTTCGTTGCGATGTTGATCTCCCTGTTGTTTCGTTAGAATCTGCGCCAAAGTTCGGTTATCCTTTAGGAGTTGGAGAACTTATTGTTGATGCTTGATGTAATCTTCCACTGCTTGAAGATGATGTGATGGACAGTGGATGATATCCATAGAGTTCCATAAATGGGGTCAATTTTGCTGCAGTATGGAAGGAGGTGTTATACCACCATTCAACGAGAGGTAACCAATTAACCCATTATGTTTTTTTATCAGATACAAAGAAACGAAGATAAGTTTCGAAACATTTGTTCACTATCTCAGTTTTCCCATCAGATTGAGGATGATAAGATGAGCAAAGAGCTAGTTAAATACCCAGACAAGAAAATGATTTCATCCAAAAATTTCCAATGAAAATGGGATGTCTTTCCCTTACAATAATCTTTGTGTTTCCATGTAGCTTTTGAATTGTTTCCATAAATGCAGTAGAAACTGTGCCAACATTAAATGGATGAGATAATGAACACAAGTGTCGATACTTGGTAAGTCGATCAACTACCACAATGATGACACTATTTCCATCAGACTTGGTTAAACCTGTGATAAAATCCATTGGAACCTCATCCCAACGTTGAATTGGAATGGATAAGGGTTGTTGTAGACTTGGGGTCTTAATTATCTCAACTTTTTTTTTGGAAAAACCAAAAATTTAGCCCCAAACTTTTGAATATTAGATTTAAGGTCATCCTAAAAAAAATCTTTCTTGACCATGTGGTATGTTTTTAAAAATATTTCTCTTCTTCCTCTCCTTTCTTCGCCTTCTCTTCTGTTGCATGAAGGCTATCTTCCATTGTTATATTGTCAGTGGATATTCTCATAAAAAACTTTTAAATCAGTTCATTTTCATCTTCTTTGAAATAAATAGTTGTTGCTAACATGCTATCTTCTCATTTGGATTTTAGACACAAGTAGGCTTCTCTCACCAAATAACAACATATCAATAAGAGCTTTTTATTGCATCATGTGAAACCACTTTGTTATCACTCTAGTAAATTCTTAAGTTGTGGGATTTTGGTTTTTAGTCAAAGAACTCTAGAGGTAACCACAAACCTACTTTCAAACTCTAGGATCTAGTCTTCCTAGGGTTCAGAGAGGGCTCTCTCTTTAAAATTTATCTTTGTTTGATTTATGACTGTTAGGCTAGTTATGAATTGGCAGTTTGGTTTTTGATTGATTGTTTTGGTGGGAAAAAATCACTTAAAGGGATGAATAGAGGGAAATTTACTTTTCCATTGGGTTATGGAATCTAAATCAAGCTAGAAAAACTAGGATCAGAGCCTAAAAGATGAAATGTCTTCAGGGCAAGATAGATAACCCTTGAAGATCATGGAAAACTGTTTTTTGATGTGATATGATTGGGATAAAGGGAACTTAAGGATCCTTTGATCTGGAAAAGGGAAGTAGTATATAGAGGTCAAACGAGAGAGGGAGAAATTAAGGGTTCCCTACACCGGAAATCAAAAGAAAACAAAGAAATGATAACTAGTTAAAAACAGGGTGCTATTAACATGTCCTGTAGTAATACTCCTAGTTATACATTCAGATTTAGAATTAAAACACAGATGTATGCATGTAACAAAGAAAGATTACAAATGACAAGTTTAGAGAGTACTTCACTCTAGATAGCTTATCACAGGGATCCTAAATTATGATGCCAAATAGTTGATCCAACCTGCTACTCAAAATCGAAACACACAGCCTTAAAGTCAAAAAAATATCTATAGTAATCTCCAGCAATTTTATTCCCCACAAAATGCTTCTAAGAGTGAAGTATTTATACAAAATGTACATTACAAAATGTCCTAGTTGACTTCTAGGAATTAACTTAGGAAAATAAAATATCTTTACATCAAATTTAGGGACAATTGCTTAACAAATTGGCAAGCTGTCCTATTTTATTCAAAATAAATAGAACTGTTTTGATGACAAGAGGTTGCTAGCTGCCTATGTGTCCTACGTGCTGGCTGTTAGCTATTTTTAGGACTTTGACTTGCCTTCACTGATACTCTTTCACACTGATACTCTTTAATTCAGATACTCTTTGACCTTCAGTAACTCTGCTTTTACTGCTATAAAATCTATTTTTGACAGTGAAATTCAGAAACATATTTTTTCCTTTTTCATTGGTTTGCCTTTCCTTCTTCATAATAAATCAATAAATGCTTGCAATTCCTCATTTTTAGGAATTTGAATACTTTTTAGTTTCCTAAAATTCTCATCAGCTTCTGTATACTTAGTAAATGTTGGCTTGATAACAAATAAATGTCTGATTTCATGCTGCAAGTAGAACAAGTCTTCAAAATTCTTCAATAAGACTTTCCCTATTGGAATGCCTTGCCCTGGTGGCTTATTGACCTGTTCTTTAGCAAATTCCCAGATCTTTTTGTCATAATCATTTTGGGGCATTAACTTATCATTAATAACCATGATATCAGGAAGTCCTTTTTGTCTCAGATTTGTGAATTTAACCATGAATCTAGTTATGGCAGTGTTCATAATTTCACATTTCTCTTCCAGTTGTATCATCAAATTTCTTATTGTAGTAACTTTCCTAATTTCTAGGATAGTTGTTGTTCTATCATTGATCTTCAATTCTTCCAATTCCTGTCTAGTTTTGTTGTTCAAGAAAGTGACAAGCTTTACAACTTGTTCTAGTTTATTGGCCAATTCATCTTGAGTTTTCTGAATCTCAGTTTGTGCTACTAGCAATAATTCTCTTTGTTCAAAAATGACCTGAATTGATGACCAAACATCATGAATGTCTTGAATTACATTGTTCCACGGGTAATTCTTGATATATGATACTTGTTCAATTAAAGCCAATTCACTTTGCAATTTCTTGAGCTGTTCACTTAATCTTATGGCTTTCTGTTCATGTGTCTTGGCATTTATCTGAGCTAATTTAGTAGAATTCTCAAGATTTTTTATTATTTTTGTCAATCTGTTTATCTCATTTTTTTTCAAAGACATATCCTCCATGGCTTTTACTAACTGACTGCTATCATTTGTAGGCTGCAATATTGTTGTAGAAGACTCAGTACCTAAAGTTGTGGAAGAAGTCACTGGCACTGCAGTGGCCAGTGGTTCTTTGGGTGCCAATTATTCTCCTAGAGTTGAAGGCACTGCTGTGGCGATAACTGGAATGACTGTGGGAATCTCTGTTTCTTTCACTATCTCTTTTTCTTGGACAAAATTATCCATTTGTATTTCCATTTCCTTAATCTGAGCTGTCATATAAAGAATTAAACTCATCATTTCATCTTTTTCACTCTTTTCTTGGAGGACTTCTTTTGTCTGAGGATGCTCACTTTGAGGAAGTTTGAGTTGTTTCCTCAAAGCTACTATATCTTCATTTTTATTTTTAATCAATAACTTAGCTACTTTGATATTAGCTAGATCATATCATACATGTAACACTATCTCTTCTAAGGCTTTTATCCTTAAATATTTTGCATACAATGAGGCTTTATCTATATTCATTTGATCTTGCATGTTGAAGATATTATTTTGAAGTTTGTAAGCACTCATAGGTTTTGTTGCCACAGTATAATATAACATCTCTGAGCTCTGCCTCTAGAATTCTATCTGATCTAATTCATGGATGGTCTCTTTATCTACTTCAAGATCAACTTTCCTATAGTTTGACACTGTCTTTGGCACTGGTACTTTAGGCTGCAAAACTGACATAATCAATTTTTTACTGGAGTAGTCAAAGGCTGATAGAAATATGTTCTGATTACCTAGCTTTTGCTTTAAGAATTAAGAATATATCTAAGTCTTTATTTCCTCATTCTTAAGCTTGATTTGATTGTACTTCTCTTTAATGTCTAAGTCCTTTTTCTCAGCTACATGTGAGGAAGATGCTTCCATATTTTTCTGCCTGTCTATTCATTGTTTTTCTTTATTGCTTTCTTCATTCTGATTGGGCTCATTGATAATTACAGTAGCCACATTAGTAGATGGAAAATTTTTATTAGTGTTCAAAGGTTGTGTTTCTTCCATATCTATTGTCACTTTTTCTTTATCTGTTGAATATAATTTGGGCCTTTTGTTATAAATGAGCTTGAACTTTGTTTCTGTTGTGGTTTTTGCAGTATAAGCTCCCTCTTCTCTGATTCTTTTAGTGGATGTCTCTGGTTGTTTGGCAATTCCCAAATTTTGACTAGTATTCCTTTGGTTCATTTCCCCTGTTAAAGTGTTTTCAACCCACTAAATATGATTGGAAAACTTCTCTATTTCTGGATTAGAATCATGGATAAAGGGTGTCAATTTACATTTTACCCTTAGTTTACTTAACATCCCTTGTGGATCATAGTTCCATGGGAAACTCTCTTCAAATTTAAATTCCAACAATTGCTTGGCCACTTCTTTCTTTGCATCTCTGTGGTTGCATATAAATGGCCCTATTTGGTTCTTCAACTTAAATTAGGTCTTCTTCTTGGCTGCCATGAAGTTGATAGAGTTAGAATTAAGGATCTGCCTGATGTATTCCAAGGCAAAGATCCTCATTGTGGGATATTTAGACAACTTATAAGGCAACAGGTTTGCCCCAAAGTCTCTGATTTTAGTGTGTTTCTCATACAAATACCAATCACCAACTTTCCTTTGCTCTAATAGTTGCAGTATCTTTTTCATCTCTTCACTAATTCTAGGCTGCTATGTTTTTGTCAACATGGTAATCACCAGAAGTATAAAAAACTCTGAAAACTTTGAATAACTAAGTTATGTGCATTCTTTTCTGAGTATGGAGGTCCAAAAGATGACAGACAAAGGATTCTCTTCAATATCAAGTTTTTGAAGGGACATTTGAAACTTATCTGATTGAAAAGATAGAAACATGTGGAAAATATAGGAGGTATATCTGAATACTCCTTCAAGCTGTAAATGAGTCAATTGATAGTGAATACTATCAGCAATGAAACTAGCATAGGCAAAGATAATTGAGGGTGGTTGACCTGGAGAAAGGGTGGATAAAATTCCCAAGACAGACTCATCAGTATGCTCATCAGTGAAATACCCAAGAATGAAGGAAAGAATAGAGATTGTATGTCTTGATCCTTCTGGGAAGTTTTCAGTAGAATATGGAGGATTTATCTTCGGAATTTCTACATGGGAAGGCATAAAGGTCAGAAAGATCATAAAACTTTTAGGAAATTCTAAGCCAAGATACAGTTGGGTTAAGGCCTCAATAGACAAAGGGAATGCTTGGGGGTCTGGTTTGTGCTGCAAAATTTGGTTTATTGACTTTGCAGTGATGGTAAACAGGACCTCTTTCTTAGCATTCACAATGGATCTTTGTTCTGGAACATAGTATTGCTGACACAATATGATAATTTCCTGACAAGGGTGAGTTAATGGAACCACATACTTTGGTAAATGGGAATCCCAAAGACATATTTCATCTTCTTTATCTAGAACTTTTTCAAAGAACCAATTATGGATATCTAATAAGTTAAATTACACAATAGGATCAGCTATCTTGTAATCAGTATATGCTAGGGGAATATGTTCAATATCAACAACTAGGGGTTGTAATGGATTGACCACAATTGTAGTATTTGGAGTCATGGCAAGGGTAGGCTTAGGAGCTTTAGAACCTATAGGCTTGCTGGTGCTCTAC
Source organism: Pinus albicaulis (assembly GCA_034641835.2). Classification (NCBI taxonomy): domain Eukaryota; kingdom Viridiplantae; phylum Streptophyta; class Pinopsida; order Pinales; family Pinaceae; genus Pinus; species Pinus albicaulis. Next base: position 790,251,350 of record CM076569.1, read on the forward strand.
TTTTTAGGCATCTTAGGGCTACTTCTGCAAGTTTAAATTGTTTGCAGAGGCAATTTTACTATAGCAGAGGCTTGATTGGGTAATTTTAGCAAAATATAGTCTCTTTTTGGATTTTATACCCAATTAGGTTTATCAAAGAAGTTTTGAGGCTTTAAAAACTGGTATAAAACAGAAAACAAGGGTTTTCTGAGTTTTTTGACTGAAAAATGGGCTAAAAATTTGTTTAAAAAGGATTTACAGAAGATTAAGGCACTTGCAGAGAATTTCTGGCCTTTTAGAGCTTGAAATTGATCATTTCACTGTAAAAAAACTAATAAATTTCCTTAAAAATGGTGCGCAGCCGACTCTAGGGTTCCTGGAAATTTTTTTCCAGAGTCTGGCCTGTTTCTAGGACTTTTGGGAAATTCAATTTACTTGATTTCCTGACTTTGAAATGGTTCTTTTCTTTTAAAAAGGTTTTTGAATTGAGTTGCAGGTTTGAATCTTGGAAGAATACCTGTTTTTATGCTGGTATCAACTTTAACAGTGTTTCTTCTGTCTCTGGTTGAATTGATGGCTTTCAACGGTTGAACTGGAGAAGTTGCGGCTCCTCAGCAATTTTTATAGGTTTCTTTGATGAATTTAGGAGGTTCTGTGCGATAAAATGGATGTAAGGGGGCTTTTTGCAGGTTTACACAGTCAGGAAGGAAAAAATAATGGTTTAAGCGCGACAGATGAATGAATTAAGGTTTAACCAAAGGTTTTATCAAACGTATGAATTTGCATTAAATGCAGGTCTAATCATGGCGGGAGGCAGTTTTGGATTAAAAAGGATGAAAACCGTGAACAGTCATCGCACGAATGTTGAGCGGTAAGCGGTTTCAAGTCCAATCCATGCGATCCAATGAGGATCGACCACGTGGAGGAGAGAGGTTTATGGAAAACAACCTATTTCGCATGGCTTTTGCGTTTGGGCGGTCGGGCACTTTTTCTACATGATATGAACCCTCAACCGTCGGATCTAAAGGTTTGAAGCGAACGACTGGGATCATGTCAGGAGTTGCGTCGGGATGGATCAAATGTAGTGGAAGGGTTTATAATGCGACAGGGGCTTAAGATAGGTTTAAACCTTTATAATATGGCCAAGGGGTAAAAGGTTCAAAACATATACTACAAGGTTTATTTATACATAGTGGTGAGATTAATAATGGTTTTAAAACATATGATAATGTTTTAATCAATATACAAAGGTGCGAGCGCATTTGTTATATTATATAGTGTTTTAAACCTTTTCGATGGTTTAAAGACTATAGGGGCGGAATAGATGAATAATGATAATATTTTAGACCAAAGGGCTTTATGATTTGGGTTTTCATTTACGCACATGGGATAAATAGACTTTGGTCAAAAGTTTATAATAACAGGTTTTTGGGGTTTATTTAATATAAGGGAATTAATACCTAGGAAAGGGTATTCCTTAGGGATTTAATAAAATATGTTAAAAGTTAATATGAGAGGGGAGTGCATTGTAAAACAAAAATAAATATTCATCTCTAAGTATAGTATAAAATCAAGCCTTGTTCATATTTATATTTCCTTCACTAATACTTAGGATAAAATGTAATTCTGAGGGTTTTATGAATGCTTCTGAAGGGATGAAGTTAATTATATGAGATTCTTAGCTTTGCTAAGTAAGAATGTGTCTTTACTTACAAAAAAGGGTTTTTAATGTATGAATGAAGGGTAAATGTTGAGAAATGTGGGTTTAACATAAGAACTCAATATTTTGAACTAACCAGTCATCGAGCCTTGGGTCCGGTCCCAAAAAAAGTCAGAGAAATTCTCTGAGCCTGTTTGATTGATAGCTTAGAACATTGAATACTTACAGGGGAGGGGAAATTAGTGATTTTGCCCGATGATCATTTATTACATGCTTGCTCCACTGCTTTCTACCTACCCATCTTTATTCTAACATTTTTTCTTCATTTTTTGTAGGTGCATTTAGGCTTGCAACCTTAAAACATTTATTTTTTCAAACCATAAACTATCTAAATCTACCTTATTTCATCCGAGGGCTTAGATTAAACTGTTGAGCTCCTCATTATTCTCTACCTATATACTCATTTATCAATATTAAACTGTTTGATAAATCTTTATTCACTATCTAAACATGAAAAATTAAGATTAAACAGTTTAACTCATCATGGATTATGGAATTTAATGACACACTGCACATAATCATTATTCTTGCTGTAAAAGTAAAAAGTAGTGGCATTTGGACTTGCTCACTTTTAGTTTTTATTTTTTATCTCTTTTTTTTTGTGGTTTTTATTTTTCCAAGTCCTTTGATTTTTCTTTTAAGACTTTTTACTCTCTTTTTGATTTTTTATTATTTTTCATTTTTTCAAAATATGGGAAAACAACTTGCAAAAAGCAAAGTATGTACATATTTACAAGACTATCAAAGTCAATTCAAAATTTTATGAACCCTATTATTATAGGACCCTAACACACTCATCACCAGTTAATGGTTCTTCATCAAATTTAACATCAACATAATTTTCATCTACTCTATTGTGTGATATTCGAGCATGCATGTGTTCATTAAAAATTTCAACTTAATCAAATTCATCAGTTATAGTTGGATCCACCAATGCACAAGTCACTTTGTAGTCATCATCCACATGTCTTTCGTCACATTGAGATTCACCATGATGTGAACTATCTAGGTTACAGTGGATTCCTTGAGCATTTATATACTCTTGCTTTGTTTCACATATAAAAGCCTCAACTTCATATGTTCTTCCATAAAGCACAATCTTCACCCAAAACAACACTATCATGCTTAACAAAACACCAAAAAATTTATGTAGAATAATGAACTTTACAAAACCCTAAACTCATTTCAATAAAAACCTTTCTTTTTTTATTTCTCTTTTAATAAAAAAAAATCACTTTGAAAATCTTCCACAAAAATTTCCCGCTTTAAAACCTTCTTATAAACCTTTCCTTTAGAATTTTATTCATACCATGGACCGATTAAATATTTTTTTTCCGAAACTCCACAATGTTTCGAATAACCTTTTGAAACCTTATAAAACAGCTTTTTAAAAATAAATTTGCTTTCCAAAGCACCTATTGTGTTTTCAAGAAAAGCTTTCACTAATTAAAAAAGTAAACTAAAAAAATACCACGTGACTTTTAACCATACGTGGTTTCCTTCCCACACGCCTTGGTCGTAAACTCTTTTCATGCTCGAGAAACAAACTTGCTTCGAAACACTTCAACTGGTCTGCGGACCAAACAAGCTTCCATACAGCAGCGTGCTATGACTTCTTACTCTACGACAGCCAACTGTACTGGCTGATATCTGGTTTCTCCTTCACAGCAGCTGCGGTTTTTTCTATAGCTTCTCGGACAGGTCAGTCGTTTCGGCCTTTTCAAAAAAATTATTCACCATGAATTATTGTTCACATAGTGCGGCTAGGCAAGTTGCTGCAGAATTCTTGGCTCCTCAAATCTTTTAGTTTTCTTTAGCTCTGATATTTGTTAGAAATTCAGGGAAGGGGTGTGGTTGAAAGATTTATCATTTTTTTATTTTGGAATTTAAAAAAAATAAAAATAAATAAATAGGCATTTGGATAATTTACAACTTTTTTTTTGGAAAATTTTCAAGGGTTTTGGCTGTTGCAATTATCGTCATGCTTGCTTGATGGTTACATTTTGCGCTTATGATAAGGCAATGTGGCACTTTTGAATTACCAAGCCACTTCACTTTTTATGATGGGTTTGTCGGTGGACGTTTCTCCACTCTGCTTCGATTGTACTTACATCCCAAAAAAATTGTTAGATATATATATTAAGTGCAAATATAGGTTGTAATAACATTATATTATACACATTGTAAATATTAGAAAATAATATATTTAGATTTTGTTAGATTTAAGACTTTTGTGATTCATAATGTAAATAAATGTTTTTTCAGAATACATTCATGTATTTACATTTCTTTAATTTTATTTTACATCTTTATTCTTGTTTGATATTGTAAATATATATATAAAATAAAATAAAAACTACAACCATATATATATTAACATGCACCAAAACTAGATATAAAAAAACACATATATATGAATACTAGCATATTAAAAATTATTAATCTATATTAATTAAATTCACATGACTTTTGTAATATAAAAAACATATGTGCTGTATATATTATATAACAATTAATATTATTAAACTTTGTAAGCTGCATAAAACACAAATAGTGCACCAATGCAATGCAATGCAGTGCAGTATATATATATATATATATATATATATATATATATATATATATAAAAGTTCAATTATATGTGTAAATTAAATCCTGACATCCAAAAGAAACTCCAGTGAAAAAATGACCGCAAAATAAGAGGGAATACATGAAATCGGTCCGCCAAAAGCCTCTCGAGTGCATCCAAAATGAAGGCATTCGTTCAGGTTTTTCATTGAATCCATGAGGAATTAAAATTAGCATGTTCATGTCTTCCTATGTTTTCCATTTTAGTTTGGATTCATTCCTCTTCACGTCATAACGGGCATCACTCATCATCTGTTCCTACATCCACGCAAATGCACATTAAATGCCTATGCGGCCCACATGGCAATTCTGCATTGTTACTCTTAACGAAAATATGCTAAAAGATACATGATAATGATGCATGCCAACATGGCAGAAATCCCAGCCGATTACACGAGGATCAAAGGCGCTCCAAATTTCCAATAATTAAAGAAAATCTAATTTGTCGAACAGTTAACAGTAAAACACCGAGGGAAGCGCATAATCCTTGATGGTGATGTCTAACAAATTCTGAATAGTCATTTTCTTTATTAATTTATTTCGGGGTCGACGTTATGAAAAGGATCAATAGCGTGCTTTGATCTTCCACGAATCTATACAATTCAACAAGTCAATTGAATGATTCTTCCTACACTGTGGAAAAATGATGATTCCACCGTAGAATGAACCAGTTAATCAACAACAATTGCAAAGAGAAAAAAATAATTTAACCAATAGCAGAAAACGGTGGGCAGAGTGGGCGGAATCCTGACAAAGGACCGTTACAGAGAATTTTTCATTTGTCGGCTGAGCAAAAGGTAAGTGGGCTTTAAAAAGGGAACAGAGCGCATTAGTTCTACAGGGGGGCGATCCATGCTATACGGGGTCTCTGTAATCATTCAATTTGTGCTTTTGCACTATTGTATTGCACAGAGGGTTTGACTATAGAGATAATAGAGGGCTTTTGCTCCGTTATAATGGCTTCGCACTTTTGTAAGCTGCTCTTTTAAGGGTTAGAGGTACCCCAAGGACTGCGCATTTGAAATAGAATTTTGGCATTGTTTTTGCTCCGTTATAATGGCTTTGCACTTTTGTAAGTCGCTCTTTTAAGGGTTAGAGCTGCCCCAAGGACTGCTCATTTGAAATAGAAATTTGGCATGGTTTTTGCTTCGTTATAATGGCTAGAGGGTTTGACTATAGAGATAATAGAGGGCTTTTGCTCCGTTATAATGGCTTTGCACTTTTGTATGTTGGTCTTTTAAGGGTTAGAGCTGCCGCAAGGACTGCGCATTTGAAATATAATTTTGTCATGGTTTTTGCTCCGTTATGATGGCTTTGCACTTTTGCAAGTTGCTCTCTTAAGGGTTAGAGCTGCCCCAAGTACTGCGCATTTGAAATAGAATTTTGGCATGGTTTTTGCTCCGTTATGATGGCTTTGCACTTTTGTAAGTTGTTCTTTTAAGGGTGCGAGCTGCCCGCAAGGACTATGCACATTTGAAATAGAATTTTGGCATTGCTGTAATGAATTCTCATTGAGTGTACTATTTTCTGAATGTAGAATTATTTTTTCAGTTAGAGTTTTATAATTGATTTTAATTTCTATTATCAGTAGTATATTTTTTGTTCATATGAAACACTATTGTTTGGTCAATTGTGATATGCTATTGAAGCCTTGCGAGCTATCTCCAAGGGGAAAAATGAGATTGAAATCATTAATTAATTGAAGAATAAACATGTAATGAATAATAACTATTTAGTGTCAAATTGTATTTATTTCTCTCTATCTTGTATTAGTTAAAATGAACTATTTCTTTTAATTAATATAAATTACATGATAAATTATAAGTGGAGTTGCTTTATTAAAGCAAATACACTTACATGACATCTTTAATCTTGTGCGGGTTTCCAAACTACTTTGGAGTTTACAATTTAATGTTATCTAGATTCAATCATAAAAACAGTTTTTCCCGAGTTTTAGTCAATTCGTTGTCGAATTGTGAGAGGGTTATCCCATTCCAATTCGATTCGAGATAGGATTTTTTTATGTTTTGCATTTGCATTTTAACGTTGAATCAAGTCCTTTCACATAGGCAAACTCATTATGGTTTGATCAAGCTTTTAAACTGATTAAACCTTTATGTTTTAAATTCTTTCACTTATATCAGAAAAAATTAAAATAAAGGTGTTGTAAATTTATTGTAAATATTGTATATATAATTTAATTCCTTTTTATTTAAGAGTGTTTAACTTAAATCTTTTAAAATTTAACCATAGAATTAACACAAGTTACTTAGAATTGACATATTTTTTATTTTTAGAAAGCTAACATAATAGAATTAGAGATTAACTTTATTATTAATGTAGAAGTTTCACTTTATTAGTTATATTTAGTGAATAATAGTTATTTCAATCTTGATTATATTTAATATTAGTATGGTTTTATATAATTATTTATTATAATAATATTTAGGAATATAATATATATATTAGATTTAGAAATATATTACTTTCTATTTGGCTTATATTAGGTAATATTATTTAGGACATATTAGGATAACATTAACACATGTCAATATAGTTGTACATTAACATTAATAATTAGTGTTAACTTGATATAGTAATGCATAGGATAGTATTGACACTTAGATTCACATAGGGTTAACCTATGTGTGGTTTAACTGACAGTTAATTCAATCTAAGGATTTACTTCTTTTCAAGAGCTTCGCAAGAAAGTAGATATGATATTTCTCTTCCCGTTGGTAAGAGATAGAAACATCACAAGTTAGCAGGAAGGGAAAGAGGGTAACTGGACCCAATTCAACCAGTCGAAACCACCATTTCAATTGGAAAAGTAGTTGCTTTAAGTTCCCGACCGGGTGGATTTTCCCCAATGTTGAGGCAAACATTTCGAGCCTACAACAGGAGAAAACACACTATTTAACACATAAAAAATATGAGTTTATGCTCTTGTATTGATCTGACAAACTTGATCTGACTTTACTTAATTACAATGAAACCAACATGGGGTATTTAAATGTTTTCGTCTCATGACTCTCCCAAAATAACTTCACAAGTAAATGTGAAAATTCCTAGATCTAACAATCTCAGTAATCCTACTACATCCAACTAGATTTACTACTCCTATTTTGTAAATAAAATTACATAATTAATTCATATTTCTTCATGAACTATTGCTGTAAATTACTGAAGCAACCTAAATTTAATACTTTATTATTCTGAAATAAGGAAAGTGAGCAAAGAACAAATCACGCATTAATTTGGATGAAGTCCCTAGAAAAACCCAATGCGGGAAAACTGGTCCAACAGATTTAAGGGTTTTTTACTATTAAGCAATAGTTTCTAAATACAAACTCTGGATGCCTTGCTGGCTATCCAATATAGAGAAATAATGGTAGGAAAAAATATAGTGAGTTTTACCTCACACTGCAAGTCTCGATTGATCTGGTAGCTTAAATGGCGAAAGCCCAGTACCCTCTACGCTTCCTCTGCATAGTAGCTGTGTAGACCTATGAGGGGACCTCTATGGACTCTGTCACCTCCTCTTTCAGATTGATCTAATCCTTAGAAAGTCGAGCTCCAGCTATTAAAATAAATAATTTTTACAATAAAAAATATTCCAAGTAGAATTTTTGCAAACAGTTTCTGAGTTCTTTTGAATACTAGTGGGTAAGCCTCTCCACAAATTTTGAGACTTAGAGCACTTCCAATGCTACAAAAAATCAATACTCCCTTTTAGCGAGGAAAGTGCTCTAACAACATACCTGTTGTATATTGCTCTGACCCTGAAGCATCCTCTACGATGTTCATGTTCGACAAGTTGTCCACAAACCACTGAGCTACTACTGCAACTATACTGTTGTCCATGAAACTTCCACTGCCACTGTTTCATATGTACTATAACACCCTCTCAAGAGTTTCATCTGATATGTTGCTAGCACTGCCACTACTACCACTGCATATGCACAACAACTCAACTTTTGAGAAAAGAAAATGAAAAACACCCAAAACTGAACAAGAGTTCAGTGGATGCACCTCGATGCTGAAGAAGCTGGTTGTTGATAGCTACTGCGCTTTCCCTTTGAAGCACTACGTTGTTTCTTCTCTACACTATGCTTCATTGTTGTGCATTGCATTGTTGCTTCTCTACTGTACGATGTTGTTTCTCTCCTCTGCGTTGCTCCAAAAGTAGGCGTTGCTAGCTACTGCAACTATCACTTTGTTATGCAACCAACTCACAAAATAGAAGAAAATATAGATAAATGACTTAGAAATCAACCTCTTTGAGGGGAAAGCATCCTTTACATTACATAAATGAAAAATTATTGGATGAGTCAAATGAAAAAAACCTACTTTTTATATATAGGAGTCTAAGAGATCCCAATATAATCATAGCCTACATAACAATAATAATGTAAGGGCACAACAATAACAATAGTGGGATTCTATGGGGCATAATGATAACATTATGGGGACTACATGGGCATAAAAATAACAATACGGGAACTGCACTAACAATAACAATAAGGTGATACACTAGTATTATAGGGACCTAACATGTCCCTCTCCTTCAAAAATGTGCTGTCCTCAATGCTTGATTAGTTTTGGATTCTTTTGTATAAAATTCTCATCCTTCCATGTAGAATCTTCAGCGAGTAACTTCTTCCACTTGATGAGATACTCTGAAATTGATCAATTTTGTAGCTGTCAATTTCTTATTTTTGTGACTGTTTCAAGTTCCAATATGATTTTTCCTTCCTCGTCAAGTTTTGGAAATATTTTTTGAACTGGGAGTCTGTCACCTAAAACCTTCTTTAAACATGAAACATAGAAAATTGGGTGCACTTGCGAAGATGCTGGAAGCTCCAATTTTTATGCCATAGTACCAATCTTTTGCAACACATTATAAGGACCATAGTACTTTGGTGATAATTTATTATTCTTGTTATCTTGCTTGAGGGACATTTGTTTGTATGTTTATATCCATAAAAATATCGAGTCCCCTACATCAAAACTTCTTTCGTTACGATGTCAATATGTGTGTTGTTTCATTAGATTCTACGCCAAAGTTTGCTTATCATTTAGGAGTTGGAGAACTTGTTGTTGATGCTTAATGTAATATTCAACTGCTTGAACCTTAGAATTTTTTCTTAAATATTATGTGATGGATGGTGGATGATATCCTTAGAGTGCCATAAATGGGATCACTTTTGCTGCAGTAAGGAAGGAAGTGTTATACCACCATTCAGTGAGAGGTAACCAATTAAACCATTATGTTTTTTTATCAGATACAAAGCAACGAAGAAAAGTTTCCAAACATTTGTTCACTATCTCAGTTTTCCCATCAGACTGAGGATGATAAGATGAGCTATGAGCTAGTTGAATACCTAGACAAGAAAGTAATTTTGTCCAAAAATTTCCAGTGAAAATGGGATCTTTGTCACTTACAATAATCTTTGTGTTTCCATGTGGCTTTTGAATTGTTTCCGTAAATGTAGTAGAAAATGTGCCAACTTTAAATGGATGAGATAATGCACACAAGTGTGGATACTTGGTAAGTCAATCAAATACCACCATGATGACACTATTTCATCAGACTTGGGTAAACCTATGATAAAATCCATTGAAACCTCTTCCCAATGTTGAATTGGAATGGATAAAGGTTTTCGTAGAATTGTGGTCTTAATTATCTGAACTTTATTTTTTTGGAAAAACCAAACATTTCGCCACAAACTTTTGAATATTATATTTAAGGCCATTCTAAAACAAATCTTTCTTAAGCATGTGGTATGTTTTTAAAAATCTTGAGTGTCCTCCTATGGGAGAGGTGTGCAATTCCAAAATAATCTTTTGTTTTAGTTGGGAATTATTACAAATATATAAGCGATATTTGAACCATAATAATTTTTTTTTTTAGCTAAATGTATCATATGTACTGGGATCTTGCTACAACCTTTGAATGAGTGTCCACACTTATTCATCATTCTTCCACTCTTCCCATGTATCATCTATCCAATCTGGTTGGATAAAGAAATGGCACAAAGAAATGCTTCCACGTCCTCATCCTTTCCTCAGAGTGCATCTGCAACAAAATTTAGCTTCTCTTTTTTGTAGATGATTTCAAAGTCATAACCCAACATCTTTGTGACTCATTTTTGCTAATATTCTGAAGATATTCTTTTTTACAAAAAGCATTTAAGACTATCATGATCTATTTTTACCTTAAAGTGGCCTCCCATTAGGTAAGTTTGCCATTTTTTTAGTGCATGTAGTATTTCCAACATTTCCTTCTCATAAATAGATTTTTGTAAATACTTTCCTTTGATTGGATGACTTTCAAAAGAAATGGGTATTCCATCTTGCATTAAAACAACATCAATTACATTTCCTAAGGCATCGCATTCCACAATAAAGGTTTTTGTGAAGTCTACATAGCTAAGACCGGTGCTTGGAACATTGCCTCTTTAAGATGTTCAAAGGCCTTAGTTTCTTTTGGAGTCCAAGAAAATGCATATTTCTTCAATAATTTTGTTAGAGGTGCTTCCATTCTCCCATAATTATTAAAAAATTTGCAATAATACCCTGTTAACCTGAGAAATCCTCGCAGATGCTTTAGGGTTATGGGGATTTTCCATTCCTTAATGGATTTTATTTTTTTAGGGTCTACCTTAACGCCCTCATGAGATATAATATGACCCATATATTCCATCTCCTATACTCCAAAGAAACATTTGAATATTTTGGCATATAATTGTTTCTCCTCCAAAAGTTTGAGCACCTTATCAACATGTTGAACATGACCCTTCCAAGAATTTTTTTTTTTATATTAGTATATCATCAAAAAGCACTAACACAAAATTTCTAAGGAAGGGTTTGAAAATGGAATTCAGCAACCCTTGAAATGTAGAAGGTGCATTTTTAACGCGAAAAGGCATGACCAAAAATTCATAATGACCCTCATGAGTTCTAAATGTTGTTTTCAGAATATCTTCAGTCTTCATTCTAATTTGAGGATAACCTAAACCAAGATCCAACGTGGTGAAGTAAATTTCTCCATGTAATTCATCCAAAATTTAATCAATGAAAGGAATGGGAAATTTATCTTTAATAGTGAGTCTTTTAAGCTCCCTATAATATGGACACATGCCCATGATCCATCCTTCTTGTGCACCAATACTACTAGAGCAAAGAAAGGACTTTGACTAGGTTGAATTATGCTAGCCTCCAGCATTTATGCAATCATACATTCAATTTCGCTTTTTTGGGCATAAGGATATGTGTAAGGCCTAATGTTTGGAGGAACACTTCCTGGAATCAGATGAATAACATGATCATGATAACAAATATGTGGGAAGCCTTTGGGAGTCTCAAACACCTTGGAATGATTGTCCAAGACATTTTGGAGATATTGATTTTGATGTTTGAACCTGTAGTGAGCATAATTGTGAAATTACACCTCGTTGTCATTTCTTCAAAAGATTTGTCATGACATTAGAGTTGATTATCCTTCCCATTTTCCCAGTGATACCCCGTAATTCAAATTCCTATCCTTCCCAAAACAATTTCAAGAAACGTTCTTGAAAATTAAATGTTATAGTCCCTAAAGATTGTAACCATTGGACTCCTAGTACAACATCAACACCACCCATTGGAATAGAAAGCATTGAACTATTCAATACATATTCCCCCATGATTAGCTTGATATTATGAAATTTTCTAGAGAAATTTATAGTTCCTCCTTTTGGAACCATCACTTGACATTCTGGTGTTATTTATAAGAAGCAACTCAATTCCTTGGGTACCTTAAAATGAATAAAATTGTGTGTACTACCCGAATCAATCAACATTATTACCTTCTTTATATATATGTGTGTGTGTGTGTGTGTGTGTGTGTGTGTGTATGTGTGTATGTGTATGTGTATGTGTATATATATATATCCTTCTATATTGAGAGTTTTAGGAGTGGTAATTCGTGCCAATGCATTACAAGATATGGTTGGATTTATTTCTTCCTTCTCTTAGGTTGGTTCCTGGTGTATATCCTCCTCTTTTGATGTTTCTTGTTCCTTTTCTTCCTCCTCTTCATAATATATGTAAAATAATTTATTCTCAGCACACTTATGACCTTTAGTATATTTGCTATCACAACTATAAAAAAACACATTTTCTCTTTTTCCTCCAATTGTTGTGGTGTCAACATTGTATCTTGTGGATGGCTAGGAGAAAAAATATTTCCATATTTATAGTTGTGATTGGTAGACTTCCTTGTTTCCATAATTTTTCTTTCAAATTTTCTTTCCACCCTGAATGCCTTTACCCATGAATTTGGTTCCAAAAAGTGAACCTCATTTTGGATGTTATCCTTTAAAGTCCCTATGAAGACATCAATCCTATGTTCCTCTGGAATATTATTTACCCTTATATTCAAGTTTTGGAAGTCCTCAATGTGCTCCAACATTGAACCCTTTTGTTTGAGATTCATCAATTGGATAAAGAAGGTGTTTCTTTTTGTATCCTCATAATTTTCTATCATTTCCTCTATAAAAATTGACCAAGTGACAAGTGGTTTGCAAGAAAAAATCCATCGATACCATACAGACTGTTTTTGTCCTAAAGTTTCAATGCATACATTTTGTGTGTGTTGCAAATTATGGAGCTCAAAGTATTGCACCATTTGTAGTATCCATGTTATCGGATTGTTTCCATGAAACTTCGTCATATCGATATTTTGAATATTTTGGGTCTATGAAATCATGATTAACATTTCTTTTATTCTCATCATGATTTTCATCTACTACCCTTTCGCCATTAGGAATAATTTCTTGTAGCAACTTTGTCAAACATTCCTTCAAACCTTCCATGTCTCCTTTTAGTTTTTATTCTATACCATCGATCTTAGCTTCCATTTCATTTTTGGTTACTTTTTGTGAGAGAGAAATTTATTACACTTGGTCTCGTAATTTTGATATATCATGTTGCACTTCTTCCCCTTCATGTGTCATAGTAGATATTTCTGAGGGCCTAATGGTTGTGGAAATATTTTTGGGAGTAATTATAGAACCCAATAATGATATCAATGCTTCAACCTGCCCTTTTGAATCACTTCAAAGTGATTTTTTTATACAAAATTTATACAATTAAAGAAAAAAACACACACACATTTTTCTTGCTTTTGATGAGCATGATATTGAAATTGATGTATCTCTATGTTTTCAGATCCCCAAGATTTTAAATTTTGTCCTATATTATCTCTCCAAGTATTCTTTCTAATGCAAGAGGTCATACCTAATTTGGATTCTCCAAGGCAAAGTTATGCCCGATCTCCCATAATGGCATAATTATGGACTAGTTTAGTAGAGAACATTTGTATGCGATACAAGAGAAACTAAATACTGTGCACTTTCAAACACTTTTTACATAATTCCAATACAATTATAGAAATGAAATTTATGATGATTTTCCCTCAGTCACATGTTTGAGATGAAATTTTGGAGCCTAAAAAAACCCTAATTTCCACAGATAATATCTATGAAAATGTTGTGAACCAAAGTTTTAAATTTTTACACGAAGTTAATTGATATTTCAGCTCCCTGAGGTAAACATTAGCTTCGGAAGACTCATAGAAAAAAACTTATAGCGAAAATTCCAGGATGACCCGTTTGAAGAAGCAAAACCCTAGAATCCCAAGCTCTGATACCAAATATTATGCAACCAACTCACAAAATAAAAGAAATTATAGATAAACGACTTAGAAGTCGGCCTATTCAAGAGTTAAATCTCCTTTACATTACATAAATGAAAAATTATTGGACGATTCAAATGATAAAAAACCACTTTCTATATATAGGAGTCTAAGGGGTCCCAATATAATCAAAGCCTACATAACAATAATAATGTAATGGCACAACAATAATAGTAGTTGGCTTCTATGGGGCACAATGATAACACTATAGGGAATATGTAGGCACGACAATAAAAATAAGGGGACTAATATAAAAATAACAATAAGGGGACACACTAGTATTATAGGGACCTAACACGCTCCACCATTCCTTGGCTCCCACTGAAAAATCCTCCATCCCACTACTCTTAGTCATGGGCACCCATAGCAAGGTTGTGATCCAAGATGTGTGATCCTCAAGGATCTTGCCCAATTAAAGTTATTGCAAACTTACAATTCTATGTCACACCATTTATCTCCTATAGAAGCATGGAAACTCAAAGAAAAATCATCCTGTTCGATCTTCACGGCTGCAACGTTTGGATCGTGCTTCTCATCCTTGTGCTTTTTCTTTAAAGGACACTTTGATTCAAAGTGTCCCATCTCACCGCATCTAAAGCATTTCATCTTCGAAAGATCTCTCTTTTGTTTCGGTTTCTCTTGCTGTCCCCTTGATGCGAGGGTTGCATTCTCCTCCTCCTTCAGATTCTTTGATCTCCTTCCGCTGCTACCGCCAAGCTTGAACTTGACTACATCTCTCCTCAGCTCCTCCTCCTAAAGTTTTGCCCACATCTTCTCTCAACAAGGAAGCGTAGAACTACCCAAAATACTTTGGACAAAAACATGCCACTCCTCCTTGACTGCGTTAAGTGTTAACCTCAAAATATTTTCAGTAGTTGGGGTGGATCCCATGAATGCCAAGTGCTCTTGGATCTCCTGAAGTCTTGTAAGGAATGTAGCAATGTGATCCCCCTTCTGCATCTGAGACATCCGGAACTTATGCTCCAAGTAAAAATTTCGTTGCTCAGAAGTTCCTTTGTATAGTAGCGCCAAGGCCTCCCATATCTCCCTAGTTGTGTTATTTATAGCTATATGCAAGACTATACAATCCTTAACACCATCAAGGATAAGTATCTTAGCCTTTTCCATATAAAACTTGTAATTTTTGTTCTGATCCGGATCTGTAGGAACAGAAACCATGTTGTCCATGAATTTCTTGAGATCATAATCATCGAGAAGGAATTTGATCCTTTCCTTCTAGATTACATAGTTGTAGGATCCCTCGAACTGATCGTGATCTATAATACCACGAGACGCCATCTGAGCCAAAAACTCTCGAACTGCTTCCTCTTTCTCCCTATTGCATAGGTTTTAGGCTGGCTTACACACTTCATGATGGAGCTAGTAAGTCTAATACTCATTATCTACCCAGCAAATCATAAATGATGAATTCCTCGGCAAGGAAGTCACTTACAAAAAATTCCCCTCTATGTTCTCTTCTTCTTCTTTTGACATTTCCTTCCCCAAGAACTGCTTACATAAAAATGTCTCCCACTAGCTCTATGTGAAGGCTCTTCACTTCTCCCTCTGTGTCAAAAATATCTCAATCTGGAAGTTATGTCTCTCTCGACTCACTCAGATAGAGAAAACCTCGAAGATTTATCCCTCCTCGCTAGAACTATGCAATTCCTCTATGGGATTCGATCTGCTGCTGCTGCAACAATTCAACCTTCACTTTAGTGCTCAGATCTTCTCTTCCTATTTCACATAAAATTCTCTGATACCATGTGAAAATTACTAGATCTGGAAATCTCAGGAATCCTACTACAATTAGATGAATTTACTACTCTATTCTATCAATTACATTACATAATTAATTTAGATTACTTCATGAACTATTGCAGTAAATTACTAAACCAACCTACACTTGATACTTTATGATTCTAAAACAAGGAAACTGAGAAAATTACAAATCACACAGAGGACACCTTTATTTTGGACTAAGTCCCCGGAAAAACCCAATGCAGGAAAAATGGTGCAGCATATTTGAGGGTTTGTATTATTAAGAAACAATTTCTGAATACAATCTTTGGATGCCTTGCTGGCTATCTAGTATATATAAATCATGACAGACAAAAATATAGTGAGTTTTACCTCACACAACAAGTTTGAGTTGACCCAGTAGCTGAACTAGAGAAACCCCATAACCCTCTGTGCTGCCTCTATGTAGTAGTTACATAGGCCTATGTGGGGACCTCTGTGGAATGTGTCACCTTCTCTCTTAGATTGATCAGTTCCTCAGAAATTTGAGTTCCTGCCCTTCTAGCTCAGAACCTCGATCTCCCAGCAAATCTGGGTCTATCTCTTGAAAACACTACGCAGCCTCTATGTGGGCCCTGTGTGAGCCGATGTCACCCCTTCTGGGGCTGTGTCACACCCTCTTGAGGTTGCACTGCTTCCTTTGCTAGTTTTTCTACCTCTCTGCTGATTATTCTTGATCCCGGAGAAGAACCTTTGACCAATAACTGTCTCTGTCCCTCACTGCGCTGGAATCACTTAGATCTGATCTTCGTCTAAGCACTTCTCCATTAGAATAATTCAATCACTTGATCTATATTTACAATTGACCCTCAAGCCTTCCTTTATAGTCTTCTCATTGAGAAATCAATGATCGAGATTAGAACTCTAATCAATAGCTAAGATTATAACTTGCCTTGATCTTATCTTTTCTATATCATTCTCACATTGTTTTATTAATACCATTTACTTATTTAATTTCCCTAATTTTAAAATTAGGGTCCCTATTAAAATAATTAATTTTTACAATAAAACATATTCTGAGTGAAATTTTCACAAACGGTTTATGGGTTCTTTGGAATACTAGTTCCTAAGTGTCTCCACAAATTTTGAGACTTAGAGCACTTCTGATGGTACCAAAAATCAACAGTAAACACACACTATATTTAAATTTTTTCGAAAAAAGATTGAACTCAAAATCACTCACACTTGACTCAGTGAAATCACATTGACATTAGTTACCTCAAGCTCTAAATTTGGACTACTCTGTATGCGGGAGTAATTACTATTTCCAATACATGTACCAGTAGATGTATATGAGATGAATGTGGAGGAAAATGGAGCTATTAAAGAGGGAAATATTTTTATAAAGGCTTCTCTTTGTTGCATTGATTGACTTGATCTCATGTCCGATTTCATCTAGCCTTTCTAGACCCTTGGGTTGAGAACTATAAAAGTTGAGATTATTACTTTGGCTAGTAGGGTTAAAAATGTGTTTCTTGAAATTCACAATGAAAAATAGCTCAATTAGGTCATGTACCAATAGATGTGTAGGAGCTAAAAGTGGCAGCAGGTGGAGCTATTGAAAAGGGAAATATTTTTATAAATTATTTTCTTCGTTGCGTTGATCAACCTAATCTCATGTATGATTTAATATGAACTTTCCAGACCCTTGGGTTGAGAATTGTAAAAGATGATATTTCTACTTTGGTTGGTAGGGTTAAAAATGTACTTCTTGTAATGGAAAATGAAAAAAAATCTAAAGAAATCCAGAAAAAACCATCAAACAACTGGATAGAGGAATATTTGAAGGCAGTAATAAAGAGGACTACTACATCTGGTGAATTATAACTAGCAGGTTCAATATCAAACAAAAGACAAAGGATTCTACCTTTTCGGGATTGAAGTGCTTAAATCATTTACTAGTTAGTTGGATAATGTTTTGTGCAGTTATCATGCACAATAGATTTATTTTGGTTGGTGTTCTTGTGATAAATTATGTCTACTTATTTGTGGTTTCACTAATTCTGCAGGCTTTTCAAAAGTGGCTTAAATATTCCTGAGTCAAAACATGTATTCTAGTGTGTTCTATGGTATAAGTTGGTGAATATTATTTGATGAGGTCATTGTTTCTTTGAACTTTTGGGGTATGTTAAGCAGTAATTGTGTGTAAAGAAGAGTTTGTGCTTGGCTGGGGAAATGAGGTTCATGTTTCTTTGGATTGTATCTAGCACATGTGAACATTCTTCCAAGTATTTTCCAATTGGTCATTGAATGAATTTGGATAAGAATATTATTGGTCAACATTGAAAATATACAGCATCCAATTAATGATCTATTAAACTTGTCTGAATTTTTTTTGTTTCTTTATTTTGATGCTATAATATCATGAAATAATTTTCAAGGTATTTATCAAATACATTTTTCTTCCTTAAATTTTGTACACAAATTTTATACTGTATAAGGTTAATAATTTTCGGTGGAGCTAATTTGTTAATTCTAATTTTTGAGTTATTTCAATAATGAGTTATTGTGTTGATATGATTAGTAGTTTTACCATATCATTTCAACTAAATAGACTAAAAATTATATCCACAAAATTAATTTATACAAATAAGTAGTGGCATGCCACCATGTAACACTTATTTGATATGAAGGTATATTTTATACATAGTTTAAATAATTTATTTATTTATGGTCATATATATATATATATATATATATATATATATACATACATAATTTTTTGGAAAAAAAACATATATTATATGTTAAATCAAATTGTTAAACACACACATGAATAGACAACAAATAAGGTAATCATGAGATTATTTTACTATGCAAATTATATACATTTATAGTACATTCATATGACCCTTGGTTTCATATTCCAAGGTCTCTTAGAATCCCTTAGACTATTCAAATTCCATTAAAACAAACCTTATCAGATTAAGTGTCCAACATCACCCCCCCCCCCCCCCTCATCTGAAGGGGCATATACAAGTATGAGGATAGAAATTTAATACAAAAGTACAACAATGCCTAATAAAAATAAGTTGATTATGCTCTATTATATGATGGAAATAGGTGGGATAAATCAAGGTCTCAAACAACGGTGGTTTAAGGATGACTACTAATAATGGAATGCTTAGTGTAGTTCGTGGAACTCTTCCAAGTTTGGCCAGAAACAAAAATATTCTACTTCAGGAAGTGCTCCGAATTTTTTTAAAAAGGGAGATATTTGGTTCTCAACTTGGAACACTTAGTGCATTTCTCAGATCTCTTCTAAATATACCAAGAAGTTGGATTATTCTTCTAGAGGAATCACTCCTTAAAACTTTGAAGAGGGAGACCATCAAGCTCGAAAAGGGAGGTATTCAACTTGTGAAACAAATGGATTACCTCAACATGAAAAGGAAGGTCTAAACCTCCAGTAGTTTGATTAAGACCACAAAATAGATGAATTCTTATTGGCGTCTCTATCTCTAGCTATAACTCTGAATCGATTTATGGTTGTCTCTAGTTATAGTATCAGGTAGCAGGTTCAGGTTGCCGCTCATGCTCACTTGATGTATCGTTGAAGCCTGTAGATGATCATCAACCCCCCTATCAGTTACAACATGAGAATATGAATAGATCTCAACTAAAATACTTTTCAATACTTAAGAACCAATTTCGTGATATGAGTGAAATATCTTCTTGGTTGTTTAAGCTCATTTCCAATAAGAAATCCATCCAAGGTGAATCTTTGTTCTTGCAAGAGTCTTGTTTCTGAAGCATTTGTTTGAATTATGGGTGTTTTTACCACAATTATCGCATGGATGAAATTCAAAACAATGATATTTCACATGGAAAACTCTGTCACAATTTTGGCATTTTACAATCTGTTGTGGATGTGGACGAGGAGCGTGACCTCAAACATGTGAAGATGAACCATCATGAAGAAACCCAAGACTATGAAATTGGATAGGATTTGAGTAATCTGGAATATGAATGGATACATCCTTTTTATATCCAAGACTGGTTCTTTGCTTATTTTTGAGAAGCTCTTCCCAAGGTCTCATGATACACTTTGGAACTGCATGCTGAATTTCTACATCAACATGAAAATATGATCTCTCGTAGATTTTATTAGTTTTTGGCAGATGATGGTTGTCGCTCTCTATGAAATCATGATTAACATTTCTTATATTCTCATCATGAGTTTCATTTACTACCCTTTTGCCATTAGGAATCATTTCTTGTTGCAACTTTGTCAAATCTTCCTTCAAACCTTCCATGTCTGCTTTTGGTTTTTCTTCTATACCATCAATCTCAGATTCCATTTCATTTGTGCTTACTTTTTGTGAGAGAGAAATTTGTTGCACTTGGTATCGTAAATTTGATATATCATGTTGCACTTCTTCCTCTTCATGCGTCGTAGTAGACATTTATGAGGGCTTAATGGGTGTGGAATTATTTTTTGAAGGAATTATAGAACACAATAATGATATCAATAATTCAAAATTCCCTTTTTAATCAATTTAAAGTAATTTTTTTATACAAATTTTATAAAATAAAAAAAAAACAAACAAACATTTTTCTTGCTTTTTATGAGCGTGATATTGAAACTGATGTATCTCTATGATTTCAGATCCCCGAGGTTTGAAAATTTGTCCTATAGTATCTCTCCGAGTATTCTTTCTAATGCCACAGTTCATACCTATTTTGGATTCTCCAAGGCAAATTTATGCCTGATCTCCCACGATGACCTAATTATGGACTAATTTAGTAGAGAAAATTTGTATGACATTCCATGTGTCACTGTTGTGACATTTGGCCTTCAAATCAATACACAAGAAAATAAATATTGTGCACTTTCAAACAATTTTTACATAATACAAATACGATGTCGGAAACGAAAGTTATGATGATTTTCCCTCAGTCACATGTTTGAGATGAAATTTTGGAGCCTGCAAAAACCCTAAATTCCACAGATTATATCTTTGAAAATATTGTGAACCAAGGTCTGAATTTTTTACACGAATTTCATTGATATTTCTGCTCCATGGGGTAAAAATTTTAGCTTCTGAGGACTCATATAAAAAAAATTATAGAGAAAATTCCAAGATGGCCTGTTTGAAGAAGAGAAACCCTAAAATCCCAAGCTCTGATACCAAATGTTGTGCAACCAACTCACAAAATAAAAGAGAATATAGATAAAGGACTTAGAAGTCAGCCTATTCAAGAGGTAAACTTGCTTTACATTACATAAATGAAAAATTCTTGGATGATTCAAATGATAAAAACCTACTTTCTATATGTAGGAGTCTAAGGGGTCCCAAAATAATCAGAGCCTACATAACAATAATAATATAAGGGCATAACAATAACAGTAATTGGATTCTATGGGGCACAATGATAACGCTATAGGGACTACTTAGGTACAACAATAAAAATAAGGGGAATAATCTAATGATAACAATAAGGGGACAAAGTAGTATTATAGGGACCTAACATGCTCCATCACTCGGCTCCCACTGAAAAACTGCTCCATACCGCTACTGCTAATCATGGGCACCTGTAGCAAGGTTGTGATCCAAGAGGTAGGATCCTCAAGGATCCTTCCCAACTAAATTTCTTGCAAAATTATAGCACCCCATTTCTCTCCTAGAGAAGCATGAGAACTCAGGGCAAACTCATCTTGCTTGATCTCCATAGCTGCAACTTTTGGATCATGCTTCTCATCCTTGTACTTTTTCTTGAAAGAACACTTTAATGCAAAGTGACCCGTCTCACCACATCTGAAGCATTTCACCTTCGAAACATCTATCTTTTGTTTCAGTTTCCCTTGCTGCCCCTTCGATGAGAGGGTTGCATTCTCCTCCTCCTCCAGATTGTTTGATCTGCTCCCACTGCTACCATCAAGCTTTCACATGCTACATCTCTCCTCAGCTCCTCCTCCTAAAGTGTTTCCCACATCTTCTACCAATGAGGAAGCGTAGCCCAACCCAAAATACTTTGGACAAAAACTTTCCACTCCTCCTTAACTGCGTTAAGGGATAGCCTCACAATAGTTACAGTAGTTACGGTGGATCCCACGACTGCCAAGTGGTCTTGAATCTCCTAAAGTCTTGTGCAGAATGTAGCAATGTGCTCCCCCTTCTGCATCTGGAACATTTGGAGCTTCTGCTCCAAGTACTTCTTTCGCTACTCAGAAGTTCCTTTGTATAGCAGCGCCAATGCCTCCCATATCTCCCAAGTTGTGTTCTTTCTAGCTATATGCGAGACTGTATGATCCTTGACACCATCAAGGATAAGTCTCTTCGCCTTTGTCATATTGGACTTGTAATTTTTATCCTGATCTAGATATGTAGGAACAAAAACCATGTTTTCCATGAACATCTTGAGATCATATTCATCGAGAAGGAATTTGATCCTTTCCTTCCAAAATACATAGTTGGAGGATCCCTCCAACTGATCGTGATCTCTAAGTCCATGAGATGCCATCTCAAACAAAAACTCTCAAACTACTTCCTCTTTCTCCCTACCGCATAGCTTTTAGGTTGGCTTACGCACTTCGTGATGGAGCTGGTAAGTCTAATACTCCTTGGTTGCCCAAAAAATGAGAAATTATGAATTCCTCAAAAAGGAAGTTACTTACGAAAAATTCCCCTCTATGTTCTCTTCTTCTTCTTCTGACGTTTCCTTTCCTGGGAACTGCTTCCAGAAAAGAAAATCCCGCTAGCTCTGCGTGAAGGCTCTTTGCTGCTCCCTTTGTATCGGAAATATCTCAATATGGATGTTACCTCTCTCTCGACTCAATTAGACAAATAAAACCTCGAATATTTAGCCCTCCTCGCTAGAACTATGCAATTCCTTTAGGGGTTTTGATCTGTTGTTGCTGCAACAATTCGACCTTCACTTCACTGCTCAGATCTTCTCTTCCTGTTTCACATAAAATTCTCTGATACCATGTAAAAATTCCCAGATCTAACAATCTCAAGAATCCTACTGTAACTAGATGAATTTACTATCCCTATTCTATAAATCACATTTCAGAATTAATTCATATTTCTTCACGAATTATTGAAGTAAATTACTAAACCAACCTACACTTGATATTTTATGATTCTAAAACAAGGAAACTGAGAAAAATACAAATCACACAGAGGACACCTTTATTTTAGACTAAGTTCCCAGAAAAACCCAATGCAGGAAAAACGGTGCAACATATCTGAGGGTTTTTATTATTAAGCAACAGTTTCTTAATACAATCTCTAGATGCCTTGCTGGCTATCCAGTATAAATAAATCACGACAGAAAAAAATATAGTGAGTTTTACCTCACACTGCAAGTCCCAGCTGATCCGGTAGCTAAACCGAAGAAACCCCAGAACCCTTTGTGTTGCCTCTACACAGTAGCTACATAGGCCTACATGGGGGTCTCTATGTATTGTGTCACTTGATCTCTTGAATCGATCAAATCCTCGGAAAGTCGAGCTCCATCCCTCCCAGCTCAGAACCTTGACCTCCCAAAAAATATGGGACTATCTCTCGAAAAGAATGGGCTGCCTCTACGTGGGCCCTGTGTGAGCTCACGTCACTCCTTCTGGGGGCTACGTCACACCCTCTTGAGGCTATGTTTCTTCCTCTACTAGTTTTTATACCTCTATTCTCATTATTGTTGATCCCGGAGAAGATACTTCATCCAATAACTGTCTCTACCCCCCACTGTGCCGGAATCACTTAGATATGATCTTCGTCCAAGCACTGCTCCATCTAAAGAATTCAATCACTTGATTCACTAGAGGCGTCTTTACAACTGACCCTCAAGCCTTCCTTTATAGTCTTTTCATTGAGAAATCATTGATCAAGATTAGATCTCTAATCAACGACTAAGATTATAAATTCCCTTGATATTCTCTTTTTATAGATCATTCTCAATATGTTTTATTAATACCCTTTAATTATATAATTTCCCTTAGTTTAGACTTAGGGTCCCCATTAAAATAATTAATTTTTACAATAAAACATATTCTGAGTGGAATTTTCACAAACGGTTTATGGGTTCTTTGGAATACTAGTGCCTAAACCTCTCCACAAATTTTGAGACTTAGAGCACTTCTGATGCTACCAAAAATCAATAGTAAACACACACTATATTTGAATTTTTCAAAAATAATATTGAACTCAAACACACTCACAGTTGACTCAGTGAACTCACATTGACATTAGTTTACTCAATCTCTAAATTTGGACAACTCTGCATGTAGGAGTAATTACTATTTCCACCACATGTACAAGCAGATGTATATGAGATGAATGTGGAAGAAAATGGAGTTATTAAAGAGGGAAACATTTTTATAAAGGCTTCTCTTTGTTGCATTGATCGACCTGATCTCATGTTTGATTTCATCTAGCCTTTCTAGACCCTTGGGTTGAGAAGTGTAAAAGTTGAGATTTCTACTTTGGCTAGTAGGGTTAAAAATGTGTTTCTTGAAATTCACAATGAAAAATAGCTCAAGTAGGTCATCTACCAATAGACATATATGAGCTGAAATTGGAAGGAGGTGGAACTATTGAAAAGCGAACTATTTTTATAAAAAATTTTCTTTGTTGCGTTGATCAACCTGATCTCATGTATGATGTAATCCGAACTTTCCAGACCTTTGGGTTGAGAATTGTAAAAGATGATATTTCTAATTTGGTTGGTAAGGTTAAAAACGTGCTTCTTGTAATTGACAATGAAAAAAAAAATAAAGAAATATAGACAAAACCATTAGTCAACTATATAGAGGAAGATTTGAAGGCACTAATAAAGAGGACTTCTACATCTGGTGAAATATCAATGGTAAGTTCAATATCAAACAAAAGACAAAGTATTCTAACTTTTTAGGCTTGAAGTGTTTACATTGTTTATGAGTTAGTTGCATAATATTTTTGCAGTTATTGATCTGAAATGTCTGTAATAGTTTTGTTGTGCTAAGGGTCTTTCATTTTTAAAAACATGTGCATAATTGACTCATTAGTTTGCATAAGGATTAAGGAGTTTTCCCATGATTTATAGATGATATTTAGTGAATTAGAAGCATAAAACAAGCATAAATAATAGCGAGAAACAGTGTAAAAAATATAAATAAGTCACCACATGAGATTTACACAGCATGAATGATGAAGTAGTTCACCCCTCCTGGGTTACATCTATTGGTCCAGCTCCCAATGGCTTGTCCATCTTTCATTATGCTGAAAAGTTTGATATTACATGTAGATAAAATGATCTAATGGTTGTTTTCTCTGCACCAATGGCTTACGAATGATCCAATTAGTAAAAAATGACTCTTCATTCACTCAGAATGGTAAAAAATTGAGCCTCCTACACTTTTGCCCAATATCTCCTAGGAAAACTCCACTAAATGTGGAGAACTCCAGTTAACTAGAGCTAAATCAGGGATGACTGCCAAATTTTGCATTCCGCTATCCATTCCGCCTAATAATTCACTTATTAAATGTTACGGTTGGGTGGTGGCCACATGCGCACCCCCACACCATTAGAAGACTTGGTGGTTAGCGGAACCCACGTCGGGACTGTATTTAAATCTTGAACCAAGGTTTAATGTTGTCGGGTTACATCTGATCATGGCGGTTGGGATGGCATTGACGCTTACCCATGTGACATATACTAGGGACCACTGGCGGGTTGGGACTGCCGACGGTTCCCAAACCCCATACATATGTGAAATAAACAGTAAAACAAACCTGCCACCTTATGTTGTTAAGTAACATGTATAGAGCGGACGAGAAACTGTGTGCATACCTAGAGGGAGGTCAGGGGGTCGAGCCCTGCGACCTCAAACAGAATTTCATAATGAAGTTTCAGGGCCATGTGGTGGCCTTAGGACTAGCCACATGGCACCCTCTCATTGGTTCCTCCAACCCTTACATATAATAGAAGAGTGACAATTATCAACAAAAGACTGGTCTGGTGGAAGGAATATTCTCTTTTTTGCTAACTGTGCATCCCAGTCAAACCTGGTCAAACTATTATAATTTTTCCTATTTTCCATTTTGATCAGAACACAATATATTCCTCATACGACATCAATTTTTCAAACCGTTCACGGCGTCAGAATCAGGAAGACGAGATCTACGCAACCATCCTAGTTTCAACCCAATCCTGTAACTTTGAATTTTTAGAAAAATTATGAACTCTTGATCAGTTATCATGCACAATAGCTTTATTTTGGCTGGTGTTCTTATGATAAATTATAGCAGCTTATTTGTGGTTTCACAAATTCTGTAGGCTTTTCAAAAGTGGCTTAAATATCCCTGAGTCGAAGCAGGTATTCTAGTGTGTTCTGTGGTATAAGTTAGTGAATATTATTTGATGAGGTTATTTTTTTCTTTCAACTTTGTGGATCTATTAAGCAGTAATTGTGTTTAAAGAAGATTTTGTGCTTGTATGGGAAAATGAGGTTCACATTTCTTTGGATTGTATCTAGCACATGTGAACATTCTTCCAAGTATTTTCCAATTTGTCGTTGAATGAATTTGGATAAGAAGATTATTGGTCAACATTGGAAATTTAATACTGCATCCAATCAATGATATATTAAATTTGTCTGAATTTTTTTTGTTTCTTTATTTTGATGCTATAATGTTATCAAATAATTTTCAAGTTACTTATCAAATACATTTTTCTTACTTAAATTTTGTACAAAAATTTTAAACTTTATAAGGTTAATAATTTTCGGTGGAGTTACTTTGTTAATTTTACTTTTTGAGTTACTTCAATAATGATTTATTGTATTGATATGATTAGTAGTTTTACCATATCATTTCAACTAAACAGACTAAAAAGTATATGCACAAAATTCTTCTATAAAAATAAGTAGTGGCATGCCACCATGTAGCAGTTATATGATATGAAGGTATATTTTATTAAAAAATATATTTTATACATAGTTTAAATAATAGATTTATTTACGATATATATATATATATATATATTTACAATCTTTTGAAAAAAATATATATTATATGTTAAATCAAATTGTTAAACACACATATGAAGAGACAAAAAAATAAGGCAATCATGAGATTCTTCTACTCTGCAAATTATATACATTTATAATACATTTATATGTCCCTTGGTTCAATATTCCAAGGTATCTTAGACTCCCTTGGACTATTTTCATTCCATCAAAACAACCCTTAGCAGATTAAGTGCCCAACATTCCCCCCTTTCATCTGAAGGGGTATATACGAGTATGAGGAGAAACAATTAATAAAAAAATAAAAAAATGCCTGATAAAAATAATTTGATTGTGCTCTATTATATGATGGAACAAGGTGGGATAAATGAATATCTCAAAAGGTGATGGTTTAAGGATGACTACCAACACCAGAATGCTTAGTGCAGTATGTGGAACTCTTCCAAGTTTGGCCATAAACAAAAATATTCTACTTGAGGAAGTGCTCCCATTTTTTTGAAAAGGGAGAGATTTGGTTCTCAACCTGGAACACTTAGTGCATTTCTCAGAGATGTTCCAAATATACCAATAAGTTGAATTCTTCTGCTAGAGGAAGTGCTCCTTAAAGCTTTGAAGAGGGAGATCATCAACCTTGAAAAGAGAGGTACTCAACCTGTGAAAAAAATGGAATAACTCAACCTAAAAAAGGGAGTTATCAACCTCCGATAGTTTAAGGAAGGCCACCAACCAAAGGAATGCTTAGGGGCTTCTCTATCTCTAGCTATAAATTTGATTCGAGGTATGGTTGTCTCTGGTTGTAATATCAGGTAGTTGATTCAGGTTGTGGCTCATGCTCACTTGATGTATATTTTAAGCATGTATATGATCAGCAATCCCCCCTATCAGATATAAGAGAATATGAATAGATCTAAACTAAAATACTTTTCAATACTCAAGAAAAAATTTTGTGATATGACTGAAATATCTTCTTGGTTGTTGAAGCTTGTTTCCAATAAGAAATCCATCCAAGATGAATCTTTATTCTTGCAAGAGACTTGTTTATGAAGATTTTTTTTGAATTATGGGTGTGTTGACCACAATTCTCACATGGATGAAATTCAGAACAATGATATTTCACATGGCCAACTCTGTCACAATTTTTGCATTTTACAATATGTTGTGAATGTGGACAAGGAGCGTGACCTCAAACATGTGAAGATGAACCATCATGAAGAAACCCAACACTCTGAAATTGGATGGGGTTTGAGTAATCTGGAATATGAATGGATACATTCTTTTTATATCCAATACTGGTTCTTTTCTTATTTCTGAGAATCTCTTCCCAATGTCTCATGATAGACTTGGGAAGTGCATGCTGAATTTCTACATCAACATGCAAATATGATCTCTCGCGGATTTATTAGTTTCTGGAAGATGACATGTGCCTTCCTCAAACTCAAATACAGTATTGCTATGAAAAATAAATAATTTTTAAGGATTACTCTGTTGATGTATCTCATCTTGTTGTACATGTGAATCAAGCTGCAAAAATTCAATATTATCTTGTGCATTTCGTAGGAAAGTTTGAATGTTAAAGATAGAGCCTTACTAATTCGGATTGTGTTTTTAGTAGTAGAGTTTATCAGATTATTGATGAACTCTAATACTTCACCAATTAGATCCATAAAAAGTGCATGAAATATTCTTAAGGCGAGAAATGACTGAAATCTCCTCCACAAAAGATTTTTTTTAATTTTCAAAAAAATCACAACCTTTCTTGATATCTCCTATTTAGGTAAAAGTTCAATTTAATTATTTAGATGACAATATTTCAATCTTCACTATGCATATAAACTATCACACCACTCGCATATAATATATGACATGTAGCATATATATATCATCACTTGATACATACTCATATACCCTAAAGCTAAGTGCACTTTCATATTATCCATATATCATACAATATAGATATGCCCCTCAATGAATTTTATATTCCATAACATTGCATGTGCTCATTTGAAATAATTTTTTCACAACTTCAATTATCCATGAACCACTATATATGACATGAAATTTATATATCCATTATGTTCCACTACTTATAAGATGGACATTAAAGAAATTTTGAATGCACCAGGACAGTCTTCGTAAAAAGGGCTCAACGCATATTTCAATCACACACATGAATTATTTAAAAAGGATTCAATAGAGGTTGCATATATCAGCCTTTTAGGAATATGTTTTTATGAAACCACGCCCAATTTTCATACATGGTTTCCAACGTACATCAGTCAACATATATTGGTTATCCTAAATGAGTTTCCAACATAATATTATTAAAAGAACACATATAAAATGTTCTTCAGAACAACCCAGCCCTTCAAAAAAGTTCAATGCCCAAAGAAAACTTTCATATGTAGCATTAAATTAATAAAGAACATCATAAACACCATATTATATTGTAAAACAAAACACCAGAAGCTCACTGTTGAAGAGTAGTTTAGTTTTCAACACTTCAACAACATCCATAGTCTTCTACCAAATGCAGAGCATACACCATCCAGTACCATAATCCAACAGACTTCATTTATGTGCATTCAATGGTAGTCAAAACCATATTAACCATACTATTTCATATATGCCACATTTTCACTCAAAATTATACCTAGGAGGTAGTGCTCCATAGAACGAGAATCACTCTAGCACATTATCAATGCAACCCTAAAACATTCAACACACTTTCCAACAAATATATACCACGGATTTTGGCCGAGATGAAAGGTTCGATGCCTTTGTTCCATAGGAATTTTTTTCCTATAGTGGTCGATATTGTGCTATAGGTGGTCATTTTTGAATTAATTTTATGAACAACATGTAGGAGGGGTGCAAGAAAATGGAAGAGAATGACACAAAAAATGTTGGGGCGAGGCTAGACGTGAAGATTATTGGACTAAGAGGTGAAAATTTGAAAGATGATTGGTATTTGCTCTTACAAAGGCTCAGAAAGGCATAAAACAAACAATGGCAAGAGCACATGTTTACAAAGACCACAAAAACATGTGGCTCACACTTGAGCAGGGCAGGAGATTGCCTGCTCTGATACCATGTTAAACACACACATGAATAGAAAATAGATAAGATAATCGTGAGATGCTTTTACTATTCAAATTATATACATCTATAATACATTCATATGACCCTTGGTTTTTTATTCCAAGGTCACTTGGAATCCCTCAGACTATTCACATTCCATCACACCAACCCTTAGAGGATTAGGTGTTGATGAATTACCAGGACTATATGTGAGAATGTTGGAGGTGAGAACATAAATCATAATTTTGGATTAGGAACTTAACTTCTAGACAAGAACTGAATTGTTGGGAACATAATTTAAACTATGAGAGAAGGAACCTCTAATGTTGGATCATAAATAGAACTCCCTCTTTGTCTACATTTGGTGGTTAACATTAACCCGTCATCTCTACACCATAACTAGAAATCAACTGAATGGTTTCATATTTCATCCAATGTAGGCGACCAATTGACACCTAACAAATTGACAAATACTTACTGCCTGGCACTTGATCCTATATTATCCAGCATCCCTGGTAACCATAAATCATCTAATGGATCTACAATTCATTAATCATTCAATATTGATCCATAGATGGAATTTGAATTCTACTCATCATTGTCGAGAATTCAAATAACTCAGGAAATGAACGGAAAACATAAACATAGTGATTCCACTAGAAATGTCCAGTCATAACATAGTTCACAATTCTGCATTAATGGTTTTGAATTTTTATTTGAAATTTCTAGCCTCTCTTCCACGCAAAAGTACTCCTGAGGTTGAATTTCGAGCACCAACAACACAACACTTCTGCAAACATATCAAGTCATTTTTTCCCACACAATATTAAAAAACACAACATAAATATCACTTCAAAACTCCTCAACCAAGGATCTTTTTACAAAATCGCACGCAAGCTACCAAATAGACCCTGTTCTGCACAAAAACCATATGGCATAATTTCAAAGTTCGTTTTCCTTTGATCATAAATTAACCCGCAAGTTTGATGACGGTTTCTCCTTACAGTTTCCCCTCTTTTGTTATAAATTCTCTTTCTTCTCTCTGTGAGACATAATTTCCTTCCTCGTTCAGATTGAAATCATTGATTGGTTAAAATGTTGCCCGCCAATTCATCCATTATCGATCTTTGATTTTGTTGGAGGATAACACTATGCTTCAACAATTAAAAACACAAAGACTTACCTTTCCATCAATTTTTCAAGCAGAGAATCACACGATTTCTACACAGATATTTTATTAATCTTATAAAGAAAACCCCAACCACTTTTTCACAAGAGAAAACTTCATAATATTTATTAACAAATGATTTCTTCAATATGGGTTAACAAAAAGCTATCCTCTCTACTACAAATTTGCAGTTCAATGCATTTTAAACTCTGTCTCCTCCACGTATTGATTTCACAATCTCAGAAATAAAATAAGTCTCTGCTTCCCTGTCAGTTTAACATTAAAATCATTCAAGCCAATATCAACATAATTATATACGAATCAACAAAATAAACCTACATATCTACATACGCAGAGAGTAATACAACATAACCTGAATATTATTTCATCCACACAAATTATGTACATGTATATGTATTCAAAACTTCTATCTATCTTCTATCTATGGCCTGATTTTCTTCATTTGAAATGGCCTCCTACATATCTCATCACACTCTCACACACACTTACACCCACTCTCACTCTCCCCTTATTTCCATATACAGGGTTACATGTATAGGAACAGTTACATAGTTATGGATCACTCTAAATCCATGATCTTCTTCATATATTTCTCAACTAATTCCTAAAATCTCTGAATCCAACGTTGTCTCAACTCATTTCCTATTCTAGAATCTCCTAATCCCAAAGATCTTTATGAGATCTTTATAAGGCTAATATCACTTGTATTCTCAATTATGTGAGCATATTTACATTAAAAACTCACACACCTATTTCTCACTCAAATTATTTAAAAATATACAAAATTCTTATTAATAAATTCAATTATTTATCAAACACTAGACCCCCTAAGTCAACCAAAATACAATGATTTTTTCGAGCCGGATGCTCTTGCATCAGGTGTCTAGCACATTAATAATACAAATTTTAATACAATTTTCATTGTTATGATTTATTTTAACAATTATAAGTTGAATTATTTGTTTAAGCAATATGTTACTAGAGGTAGATCGTAGATTCATTGTTGTGTAATTATAAGTAAACATGTTTTTAATCTAATAGCATAACTATATATATAAATAATCCATGATAAACATAAGAACATTTACCCTGTTATATATCTCATATTTTCCAAATTAAAAAAATCATGAAATTTAGTGAAATAATAAATTTAATTATTATTATTAATAAAATAATTAATATATGAGTGAAATATACATATTTTTTTAAAAATAAGCAACAATATTCTTAACCATGGATATTCACCCCTACTTTAACATGGAAATTTTTAACTTGTAAGAATTTATTCCTACAATATCAAGGGTCAATGCCATGGTTTATAAATAACGCATGCCCAATATGACAAGAATAGTCTATATATGAGTCAAACACACACACACACACACACACACACACACAAATATATATATATATATATATATATATATATATATATTCTTAAGCATGGAGATTCACCCCCACTTTACCATGAAAATTGTTAACCTGTAAATAGTTTTTCTTACAATATTATGGGTCATTACTGTGACTTATCAATACCATATGCCGCATATGACATGCGTTGATATGCCATTTTATTTAACTAATTCATTTGAGATCAATTAATTAAAGTATCATATCTAACTTGGAGATAAATATTAACCTTTGATCTATGAATATTATTATGAATATCGCAACATATTTCGTGGAGATAAAATGTATATCGCCTATCTAATAATTATTGATACTTGAATTAAAATTATGGATAGTCTAATTTAAAATATAATTAAAATTATGAAAATGAAAGTGATAAAAGGAAATATTATAAGTAGAACTTATTTGTATTTAAAAAGTGAAATGTTATGAAGAAATTTAAAATTTATCTTTTTACATTGATAAATGACATTTTTAATAATGTCGTAGATATAAATAATATAATTTATTTATAAATATTTAAACCAAATATTTATCAATATAATGATTTAGAGAAGATGTTGGAAGGGCTTGGTAGCAGGAACCCTTACCATCACAACCCTCTAATTTTTTTCTTTCTATGGTTTGGACGTTCTGAAACTATTATGGTTCAACGCCACCATAACTCTTGCATGTTGCCAGGTCATATTTTACTCCATTCATTGTGCCTCATGTTGTGTGTTCTGTCTTGTGAATGGAGTCAAGGGGTGTGGTTTGTGGAGGATTTTGTTTCAACGTATGTGCGGTTTCAAGCCTGTTTTGC